>JAAWXA010000028.1:11629853-11645919 GCA_038090715.1 Florisuga fusca | reverse complement strand
GGGTAGGGCGGGGTAGGGCGGCGGGCAGCGGGCAGCGCCGGGCCTGGCGGGGGGGAGTGCCCGCATCGCTCCGGGATGGGCCAGGTCTGTGCGGGGGTAAGGAACGGGAGGGACTCGCGAGGAGGTGAATTTCGGGACCCGGCCAGCGGGGGCCGGGAAGCCTGTCCCTGTCCCTGTCCGCACTTCCCATGGGTCCGGAGCGCTGCCCCGTGCTTTTCCCGGCAGTCCCTGCCTTTCCGCAATGGTGGAACGAGTCTGTCAAGACTCATTCCGAGACAAGACACCGAGAGACAGTATCAAGACACCGAGAGTTGTTTTCAGTGCTCATTGAGCAATAATCACGCTTTAGTCTCCCACGGTGTCGCTGGGGAGACTTTGTTGGTGAAGGCTGCCTTACTTAAATTGGGTAAATTGTGTTTAAAAGATTTTGCTGGGTGAGCTGTTTTCCTGTCTGCTAAACATCAGGAGGATGAAGTTTAGATGTGTCATGAGAAGTCTTTCCTTTGTACTAAGGAGGCATGTTACTCTATTTTAATTACCATTTTAGCCCAGTGTTGCACTGATCTGGTTTATTTTGATTCAATGATTGGTGGGGAAAGTCTTAAAAGCTGAGGGGTGTACTTCATCACTGTTTTCAGAAAGTCTCCAGTGCAAGTCCAGCTGTTGCAGTGAATTCAAATAAAGAGGAAAAGAAAAAAGAAAATGAAGCTGGGAACCAACACCAGAACAATGTACGTTGTTATATTATACTACATAATAATAGAAGGAATATTGTCTGGCCATGATCTGAAAAAGTGCTGAAATCTGAAAATCTTTGCTATATTTTGAAATTTGATATTTTGAGAAGGCTTGCTACAGCATGCATATAGCAAAAAATCTTTGTCTAAGAGTTTTATTTTGCATGTAATTACTAGGGTTGCTTAAACGTGCCTAGATACCTACTCTTTACACAATAAAAGCGTTTCAGCTTTTGGGGAAATAAGGGGCAGTATGCTGTCGTTCCTGAAGGGTGGTGGTTCATGAACTGTTTAACAGAATGCATGATGATGGGGATGTTGGCAGCATGGTCTGTAGTTCAGTAGATCTCAATAATTCACCTCATGCTAAACTACAGGAAACTGCCTGTGAACTATCTTATTTGAATCTGATACTTTGAACGAGCTGGCAAAATGAGGACTTACTGGAGTGATCCAAATTTCTCTAGGGTGTCAGCCAAATAAAACTCTGGGGCAGGAATACAGGCTGCTTTCTGAGGTCCAACCCACAAAGCCTTTTAGGCCCAGATTGATGTATGTGCATTCTAAAATTGGAAAGCCACTATAAAACAATCACGAAGTTGGGTGGGACAGTCCTGCATATAATTATTTACAAATGCTTTACTGCACATTAGTATAAATTCTCATACAGAATTTATGGTCTCAGTTGGAAACTCTAGGTGTTGATGAACACTGTGACCACTATTATTCTATTTCTTTCACGAAATGTATGTGTGTAATTTATTTTTACAGCTCCAGTGTGAGCCAAGCTTCATTAAAGACAGACTGAAGCTTTATGAAGCACTGAAAAAAGAGCACGATGCTTTGCTAGCTTACAGAGCTGCCAATGAGAGCAAACCAATCAAGATTACTCTGACAGATGGGAAGATGGTTGAAGGGGAATCTTGGAAAACCACACCATATCAATTAGCTGTGGGAATTAGGTAACCTGGAAATTTAAGAAGTTGTACTTTCACAGTGATAAATCTGTTAACTATTGTTTCTCTTGCCATCTTGCTTAAAATACCTGTGTCATGGGCGGCAGGTGGTGACTGTTGAGGTGGTTTATTTGGAAGGTGTTGAAACTTCAGCTTAATGTGGAAAAAACAGCTGAGTGAAGGTCCTGGTCTGAGTCATGCTGGTGGTTCTGTGCTGGGATCATAATACTTTCTACCTATTAAAAAACAAAACAAACAGTGAGACGGATAGGATTAACAGACATCTGAATTTTGTGAGTTAACAGATAGGAGTAGAAACTGTTGTTAAAAGCATTCTTCCCTCCAGATCACCAGCACTGATAAGTCATTGAATGAAGCTTGAAGGTTTTAAGGGTCTATACCTTAAAAGTAGGAGAGTTTTTAAGAAGACCAAAGAAACAAAAAATTAAATGTCTTCAGGTGCTATGAGGTGTGGGTGGGCTCTTACACGGTTTAGAAACCTAAACACTTGTCCAACTCTGAACTAAGTATTCTGGTCTCTTGTCATCCGTGTTTTTCAGTCAAGTGTTGGCTTCAAATACAGTCATAGCAAAAGTGAATGGTGAATTGTGGGACTTGGACCGTCCACTGGAGGGAGACTGCTCTCTGGAACTGCTCACATTTGATAATGAAGAAGCAAAAGCTGTGAGTAAACACCTAGTGGTTTCTGCTTGATTAAAGGAACTAATGGCATGAAGTTGATTGCACCATTGTGCATTTAAAATCTTGGATAAAAACAAAAAAACAATTTTTTTTTTTTTTTTTTTTTTTTTAAGATGGAAGAAAGAATATTTTTTTTTTTTTTTTTTTTTTTTGACATGATTTGACCAGGATTAGATACTTAGCATCCATAATTTATAGATGAATAAAATCTTGGTATTCTTTCTTCCATCTTTTCTGCATAAACAGGTTATTTCTTGAACATGATCATACAGAATGTCTCAGCTTGTATGCTAATTTGAAATAGTTTGTTGTCCTCTGAGATATGTTTTCTGTGGATTGACTGTGCATTTGAAGAAAAGACACTGAAAGCAACAGTGAAGCAGTCTTACAGTTTTCTAAAAAAATGTCCAATATCAAATTTGCATCATTCATACTTAAAGCCATGTTTATCTTTATGTGCTAGGGTTAGACTTGGTTTTATCACAGAATTATTCATGTGATTAAGCTGGCTTGAGGCATTTTGGAAGGCTGTAAAGGCTTTATCTTGGAGCAGTTGCTATGATGTGGTCTGATTTAATAGGGACTTGTAGAACATCAGACTTGTATTGATCTACTGGGTTGTTGAGTCCCCTCTGACATTACATATAATGTGGTTTGGAGCCCTATTGATAAATGTACTCTATGTGGGCAACAGTAACTTGATTGGCTGTATTGCTTTAGATGCAGTTAGTATTGTATAGACTTTTAACTGCCCGAAAACTAACCTATAAATGAACAAAGGAGAATAAATACTAAGGTGATGGAATTGTGCAGAGGTATAATCATCTTTCAGACTGAAACAAGATGGGGATTTATTGCAACATTTGCCCCTGTATTATTCATTTAGTGCATTTCAAAATGAGAACAGGAATTTGTTCTACTTCTCACCGAATTTAAACAGCACAGATTCCATTGTTTCCCACCTTCAGGTATACCTTTGTTCTGTTTTTTCTTTTTTAGCTGTGGAATGCCAATAACCCCATGACTTCTCCCCTGACTTTATTTGCAGGTTTATTGGCATTCAAGTGCTCATATTCTTGGAGAGGCCATGGAAGGTTATTTTGGGGGCTGCTTATGCTATGGACCGCCGATTGAGAATGGATTTTATTATGACATGTACCTTGAAGACAGGTAAAATTTCATTGCTTAAGAACTTGTCTTGAAGCTCAGTATTAATATTATTTTTGCTCAGTCATGTTGCTGCATGTTAAGAGTAAGATCATGTATGGTTCCAAACTAACAGGGTTTTTTTCTCAGTATAGGTTTCTGTATGCATATATGGTGAGTGTATGTGTATATTTAAATTCAAGAGCAGTTTTTGGACACCTGTTCATTCAGACTTGCAATAGTTGAATGATCTGTGAAAAATCATAGAATGGATAAAACTTGCTGAAGTCCTGGGATATAGAGATGGTTTCCTTGAAGAATCATGGGACTTCCATTTCAAAGTGCCATAGTCACTTGTAGAAATGGCACATATGCATGTAACTTAGTAGTTGTTTACTACTTCTCTAATCCCTGTGCACAGCTTTACAATTCTGTTTTTTACTTTTTTTATCTTTAGTAGTCAGTGAGAATACTGAATCTGCATCAGCTGATAAGCTAGCTCTCGCAGCCAAGTTGAGGCTTTTTACTTTTTTCTTCTGTATACTTAGAGCTGCAGATCTTTTAGAAATTTAAGCATGTCAGACTGTTCCAGGGGTGATTGCAGTGGGTTTATTCAGGGTCTTACCATTTCTGTTTCTGAGATCCTTGCCTCAAGGTACAGTTATAAGTAACTAAGAAATACTGTGATAAATCACAATGCATTCCATGGGTTTCTGATCAGACCACTAGAAAGTGTTGACTTGAAAATGGGAATATCATAAGAAATAATTCATATTTCTTTTGCTTGTATCTATTCGTTTAGAGGTGTATCTAGTACTGAATTCCCACTACTAGAAAACCACTGTAAAAACATCATAAAAGAGAAGCAGGCTTTTGAAAGACTGGAAGTCAGAAAGGAGATCCTGTTGGACATGTTTAAGGTAAATCTTTGGAGTATCTGTGATTCTGGTACAATGTTTTTTAAAATGTAACTTTTAATAAAATAGTGCATGTATCTGACTCATCAGAATAGTACCTGTCCAGTAAAACAAATCAAAATAGCAGCTTTTTCTTCCCCTCTCCTTATCCCTCTCTATATTCAGAATGTTTTCAGACTATAAGAGAAATAACTTCTTGTTGTGCAAAACTACCTCAGGCTTAGCAAGATGACAAAGAAATTTGTACTCATTCACTGCCAAAGACAAGACAAAAACTGGCTGCAGCCTCTAGTCCTCTCTTTCATGCATCAAATATTACCAGTCTCACTGTACTGTGTTTCAATTGCCTTTAAAAAATGCTTTGAGGTGTTCAGGTGGTAATGACTATGTTTAACACACATTCAGGGAAAATAGGATGGTTTTGTTGTGTTTTTTTTTTATTTTTCTTTTTCTTCTCTTCTGAAAGGGTGTCGAACTTTTTCATAAACATAGAATGTGATCATGCAATTTACTTTGTTGTCTTTTACTGATGTGTTTGCACTATTAGTACATAATTTTAAAATAGAATTTATTAGTAATTTCATTGATGTTTCTGACTTTCCATGTCTCCTCACATAGTATAACAAGTTTAAGTGTCGTATCCTGAATGAGAAGGTGAACACACCAACTACCACAATATACAGGTAAAGAAAATTAAAGGTATTACAGCATACTTCTGTATTTAGGTATATTTTGTTTAAATTGAGAGGAGAATAAATTAATTCTTTTTTTTTTAATTGAACTTCTGAATATTTGTGTGTGTGGGATTTGGTCTGCAATTGATATTGCTACTTTGGTAAAAATCGTACCTTTTCTTTCTCTGCTGGGACAAATTAGATCTCAATTTGTAGACAAATGGCAAATCCACTTTTCACTCATTCCTTCTGGTCTCAATAAAGAGATAAAAACAAATTACCACCCATAACAGTGAATTGCTGGATAATTGCTAAAGCTAACTTAGCTCAGTGTGGTATGAAGAACCTGTTATGGGTAAAACTAGTTTCTTTAAAAATGGCAAACTTCTTTTTTTCTCTTTGGTGTTCATAGTTTGAAGTTTCCTGTCCAACTTGAACAAAGTTTACGTAGGACACTATATGAATGGCTGAGTTATGATTCTCTTAACAATGGATCAGGTATACTGAGCACATTTACTGATTGACTATTCTGCTTCAGGTAGAAGGCACAATAATATGAAAGATGCACTGCATTAGCTGTGTTGCTTATGTAGACTTATTAGTGCATATGAACATGTAAAGCATTAACTTGTGTCATTAATGATTGTATTTAAAAATGTTGGGGTCTTTTGTTCTGTTGGTGTCTAGGTGTGGTCCACTGATTGATCTCTGCAGGGGTCCACATGTGAGACACACTGGAAAAATTAAGGCCATTAAAATATTTAAGGTAAATATAAGTGAACTATGCGTTAAAACTTAACAGTATTGTTCTGTTGGTTTGTGTTTATTTCTCCTGAAGTGACTGTTTTAATTTATATAGTTTTCTTTATTTACTCTGAAAATGGTCCTTCATTTCTTTCCCCACTCCCATGTTGCCAGTAGAACTATAGGCTTCCATCATTCATCTTCTTCCAAGGTTTACTGGTTCTTGACCATCACAATAATACATCAGTGAAACTCAACACTGTTTTTTGTTACCAGAGTATTAGTGCAGCAACGTGCATGCTTAGATTGTAATGAAGAGTGCTGCAAAAACACTCAAGCTAGTAGTGAGTAGGGTACCTGTGGGACCAGTTACACTATGCAGAGTCAAGAAATGTGTCTAGACTAAGCTGATGTGGCAGTACTAGGATTTCCAGCCAGAACTGTGCTTTGCAGCACACGTCTTAGTTTGCATCTGTACTAGCTGTCAACACCTGTGCATTGTGTGTGTGTGTGTGTTCGTACTCTGTTCTGCACTGAATGAACATCAAAGATAAGCATTGGGCCAGAAACAGTATTTTGACCTTGTAAGATGGTATCTTTCAGGCACAGGAGGTGAAGTTTACCCTGGCAGATCTGCAAGTGCTGCTTTTTAAGAAGGGTAGCACTTGCAGGAAAGCCAGGGAATGTGTTTGCAGATGCTTTGGGTTATGCTGTAGTTTAAATTACATGCAGGTGCTCATTTTGGTAATCTTAATAGCCTGACCTCATTGCAATATTCATCATAGTTGGTTTTGTTGGCTTCCTAACTGAAGTTTACACAACTCTTGAGTGCCAAGGATTGTTAGATTGTCAAAACAGCTAGGATTTAACTCAGTGTGAGTTAGTTTGGGTTAGTCTTTCATATTTTCCTATTTAATTGCTTCTTTCTTAGGAGATACAATATGAGAGAAAACATGAGTTAACATTAACAATAAGTGTGAGTAAGAACATGATGCCCAAGTAGAGTAAAAGGGTGGCTTGCCCAGTCAGTTGCATTTGTCATCTATAAATATGCCAGCTAAATGGCAGTGCAAGTATATTTGCATTGTGAAGAAATTCTGGGTGACTGCATATTCTTTTTTTAAGGACAAAAATTTTGATTTGGTGACATTTGATTGCATTAGTGTTTATTCCTCTTTTCCCTGAGATTATATAATACTGTCTTAAAGTATGGGTTTTGTGCATCAGAATTCCTCTACATATTGGGAAGGAAAATCTGACATGGAAACTCTGCAAAGAATATATGGAATATCCTTTCCTGATAACAAAATGATGAAGGAATGGGAAAAATTCCAGGAAGAAGCCAGAAATCGGGACCATAGGAAAATTGGAAAGGTACACTATTTCATGGTCTACCTCTCTTTTATGGTTCTGTAATAGATTTAATTATCTTTTTTTACTTTTTTTTCATTTTTTGACAGCTTGAGTGGGAGCAGATGCTATGACTTAGTTCCAGTCAGTTGTGTTTTAAGACTTTAATACTGCAATCTCAACTTGTCACCTGCACTGTTGTGAGAAAATAATGGTGTAGTCCCTTGGTTTAGGGAAGTATATCTTAAACCTTTTAATCTAAGGTGTTTTCCTACCCAAAACACTGTCTTTCATAGAAGACAGAAGTTATTAAGATATAGACAAATAATATGATTTGCTCCTTCTTTATTATTATAGGTATAAAGTAATAGTTAATAGTATGTGTACTTCAGCTGCTATTGTGAGTATTGTTCATTCCTCTACTAGATTTAAATAAACATATTGAATCTTAATTTGAGTGTAAGCTGGAAGAAGATATTTTGACATACGTATGAAGACTGTGACCTCATTGACCATGCTGGCATACAGTCTCCTAATTTCTGTCACCTTTGCTATATATAAGTTATTTAATGGTGTGATGGGCAGTACAGGTGAAAGCTTGGAGGCTTGAGAAAAACTCAAGTGTAAGTGAAAGTCAACATTTCTAACCAAGAGGGTGCAGGGATTAACCCTTCACCACCTGTTGGCAGATGTGAAAAAGAGACTCTGAAGGGCCTTCATAAACAAAAATGAACAACTGAGGGTAACTTGGAAAAGGAGGAGCCACTGGGGAATTGACAGAGAAGAAGTAGAAAAATAATGTTTATGGAAGTGTTCATACTTATTTCTGTTATCTCATTAAGACTTAAATATTTGTGTGGTATTTGTTTGATTATATCTTGAAAACAAAATGATCTAGTACCAATCAAGCAATTTATCTGGTTTCTGTGTGTCTGATATCTATGACACTGAGGAGGCTAAAGTTCTCCAAAGATGTGTAAAAGCCACACTTCTGAGCTGGTTTTGAGACAGAATACTGATAAAGAACAACTGGCTCACAACCTTCAGCCATCAGCCCTCAGATATGATGGGTAGATTAATTGCTTTGGTTACTAAAGGTAAGTTTGGTTAAGGCTTCAGGATACTGAGGAAATGTGTATTTACGTAGTAACCCAGTCAAATGGAATTCAAGTATTAGTATAAATTTCTAAGAGTAAGGACTGCAGAGAAGTACTGTTGCTGTGAGTTTGTAGACTGCTGGAAATCATCTTGTTGCAGCAGTATTTCATTTTTGTGGATAGAGTCTCAACATATGTGAAGTAATAATGGGCTGTGGTTCTGAAGTGGTGCTAACTTGCTGGTTTTAATTTACTTAGGAGCAAGAGCTCTTCTTCTTTCATGATCTGAGTCCTGGAAGCTGCTTTTTCCTCCCCAGAGGTGCCTTTATTTATAACACACTTGTGGATTTCATACGAGTGAGTATATACTAATGTAACTTCTAACAAGTCTAGTGTCAGTTGTTGATCCTGAGGGACAGGCCAATCATAGCACTGAGCCATCCCCAGAAAGAGAAGACATCTGTGTATGTAAATATATACCAGATTTTCAATGTGATGATACAGCACTAACCCTTTTGATAACAGAACAGAGTAAACCATTGACCTATGCTCTTTCTAGCTGTGAACAGCCTACATGTGCAATAGTCCTTTTGTTTCCCAGAAAATCACTATCATAAGAACCTTGTTAAAAAGAATTAGGCTTTTGCTTGTCAAGAGCTTTATCAACTTTTTAAAAATACTGATGTTTTTTAATAGGAGGAATATCGTAGGCGGGATTTCACTGAAGTTGTATCTCCAAACGTCTTCAACAGTAAGCTCTGGGAAGCTTCAGGCCACTGGCAGCACTACAGTGAAAATATGTTCTCTTTTGAGGTTGAGAAGGAAATTTTTGCTCTTAAACCAATGAATTGTCCAGGACACTGGTATGTAGTCTCAAATAAGACACTTATCCTCTGGGGTCTGAGAAGAAATACCTGGCATATTAATACATGATATGCATGTTTACAGCAGTCTACAGAGAGCTCCTTTTAACAGTGTCCCAAGCAGACCAAACACAATTTGGCAGGAGGGTCTTTGAGTAAGTCTGCACTAAGTGAGCTAGGTTTATGCTTGCTATTACTAGTCTGTACCATGATTAAATAAAAATTACGTTGCATACAGATGGGCATCAGATCTGGTGTAGCAAAAGAAGGTACAGATGATCCAGTCTTGATTCTCGCATTATTTTTTCTCTTCGTCGTCTTTACCAGTACATTCTCAGTGCTGTACTTTTTCTGTTTGCCTGTCTTTTAGAATGCAGGCAGCCTGAATCAGAAAATTCTTAAAAACACGATTAATGATTTTACTAGCTTTGTTTTAGTTTCTGTGTTGTCTTAATGCTTCTATAAGAAGGATAAAGGGAAGGTTCCTTTATATCACCTCTAGCTTGATGTTTGCCCATCGTCCACGATCCTGGAGGGAAATGCCTCTTAGACTTGCAGATTTTGGAGTTCTTCACAGAAACGAACTCTCTGGGACTTTAAGTGGTTTGACCCGTGTAAGGCGCTTCCAGCAAGATGATGCTCACATCTTTTGCACAATAGAACAGGTAAAAAAGACACCAGCAAACTCCCCTGTCCAGTATATTCCCCCAAAATAGCCCCTCTGTCCTCTTCCCAGTGCAAAACAACATTAAGCAAGAAAAATCCCCGATGTATTTCAAATCCTAGTTCTGTTGTTTGCTTTGCAGCACAATGCTGCTTTTGATGGGCTTTTTTGTTAAGTTTAGGTGCTTCCTTCTCAGTCACATGGTATTAGAGACTTCTGAACCTTTTATAATATTGCTTAAGTCAATAGCCTGTTGAACTCAGCTTCTCTGTTACAAGTTTCTTTTTACAGTACCATAATTTATTGTCTACTTTTCTCTTTGAAATAAGAAAAACTTTATATCAGAATAACCATTTTTTATTTTAGGGACATAATTGATTGTTAATTAATGTTTTCTCTGTAGGATTTTTCCCTGTAGAATTGATACAGTTCGCAACTAAATCCCCAAAAGTTAAATCTTTTCCAACTCCCCTCTACCTCTGCTAAGAAAAAAAGCTGTTTGTCATATTTTGTTTTCCATATTATTTCTGAATAAATACTTGATTTTGTCAGTAATGCCATGGATTTTAGTGGAGCTATGTGAATAAATGTATGTGTTCTTGTCAAGTCTTACAAATGTAATAGGGCACCAGAAGTCCAGTCTTAACAAGAACATTACTTTTCTTGTCATGCTTTGAAGCCCTAACACCTCTTCACCTATTGCCTAGCTTTAGGTTTGTAGGGTATAATTTGCCATTTGACTTTTTAGTTTTTAAATTTATTAAATGGCCTCTCACATCCTGGTTATGATGAATGCAGTAAACCTAATTATGTTTTTATGTAAGTAAATTGTAATAATATATTTTGTTTACATTTAAGATTGAAGAAGAAATTAAGGGCTGTCTTGATTTCTTGAAGTCAGTGTATGCTGTCTTTGGTTTTACCTTTCAACTAAATCTTTCTACAAGACCAGAAAACTATCTAGGAGAGTTAGAGATCTGGGATCATGCAGAAAAGGTAATTCATTTGAAAGCAAACAAAGCAAATAGTTGTATTTGCAGAGGTGGATTTTTAACTGAGTTATGTTATGCTGAATAGTGAGATTAGTGAAATTGCTTAAATGAGTTGCTAAACACTGTCCTTTGTAGAAATGCTTGTTAAAATATATGATCTTGAATGTGAGGGTTTTGTATAAAATAAGAATTTTCTGACAATGACTTAGCACCTTATCTTGAACTGATTTGATTTTTATTAATCTTTTTTCAGATTAATCACAACATTTATACAAGGAACTACTCTTATTTCAAGAATATTTATCATAAATTACTAAATACTTGAAAAACAGGAGTCACGCTGCTTGTCGACTCCCTTTATATTTCAAAGGCAGATGCTTTGACTTACAGTAATGAAAGGCCCTGCTATACCTTTTAAATTATTTTCTCATTTTTATGATTAGCAACTTCAAAACAGTTTGAATAACTTTGGAGAGCAATGGAATTTGAATCCAGGAGATGGAGCATTTTATGGTCCTAAGGTTAGTGAATCAGCATTTTAATAACAGTTTTGGGATGGAAAAGAATAGACACAGTGCAGGCAAACTGTATTTATTAACTTATTTTGCTTCACAGATCGATATTAAGATCAAAGATGCTATTGGCAGGTACCATCAGTGTGCTACTATCCAACTTGACTTCCAACTACCCATTCGATTTAATCTTACTTACGTTGGGTGAGTGGTTAAGCTATTTATCTTCCTCTTGTAAATAAAATTGAAAAAAAAAAAAGTTTATTATTTGTAATTCCCATTAAACTGAGCTGTATTAATGCTTTCTTGCTCACTTAATAAATTATTAGCTTTATATTGGTGGCCTGGTTAGGAGTGCAAATATCCCTGATGAATAAAGTTCTGAGTTACAAACTTGAAGATATTTCCTCAATGTAATGATAGCTCACTTTAGCTGTAAGTGCTATTGATAGCAGGACAATTTCATGGTCTGTCTTGTCTGCCAGTTCTGAAGACAACTGATCATAAATAATGCTAAGAAAACCTCAGTTCTTTGTCAATTTTCAGTTTCAGCCCTATCAGTGTGACACACATTTTCTGGGTTATTTTGCTTGCTGTGTATTTTTTTTATATGTTAGAGTTGAGGAACATAGAAAAGTACCTTTATGTTTTGGTCTTGTTGCATGTACAACAGTAGATGTCATAGCTCTTTGGTAGGTGATGATAATATTTCAAGTAACAGCTGGCTTTTTAAATCACAGGATTTTAAATTAAGGAAAGAAATCAACTGTAAGGGCAGGTACGATTGTGTGCAACAAGGTAAAAGCAAGACATACAGAAGAGAAAGAGTGAAGAACAACATAAAATATTGAAATGCACATAAATGAAGCTGAGTCAGTTGAATGTGCTTTAAATTAGAAGTTTGTGCCTATGCCACTAGTTCCAGGCATGATTATTTTAAGTCACTATAATTATTCAGTGATCCTCTAAAAGCCCAGGTGACTTAAGGAAAGTACATTTTTATAGGAACAGTACATTTTGTCTAAGTATAAATAAATAAATAGTCTTTCCATGAAAAAAGAAACAAAATATTATCAGTGAGCAAAGAGTATTTTTTTTTTTACACTTTACCTACTCTTTTTCAGTAAGGATGGCGATGATAAGAAAAGGCCAGTGATTATTCACAGAGCTATTTTGGGATCAGTGGAGAGAATGATAGCTATTCTAGCAGAAAATTATGGAGGAAAATGGTATGTGACACAAGAAATGTTTAACAAGGTAGAGATCCTCCCTAATGTCTATTGTATAATGCAAAATAATGTTTCCAGAATTTTCTCAAAATCAGTAGGTAAGATTACCAGAAAAGTCTAATTTTACAGTCTGAGATGTATGATAACCTTCTGTTAATAGTTCATTATTAGAAATCCCATTTCATGAGGTTGCAGGCAAAATTGCACAATAAAGCAGAAATAAGAATTGTAATTGAATATATCTGTGCTGCATTGTTCTTGTTCTTTTTTTCTTAATCATGCTTTTGTACTGGGAAGATGACAAACACTTGTAAAGCATTTATTTATACAGACATAGTCCAAATATATAAAATAATTAAGATGTATTGTCTTGAATAAGCTCTATTCTTCTACTGGTAGATTGAAAGAATTAAGAGAGTTAATTCATAAACTCAACCACCTTTGTCTGACTGTCCACATTTCACTATAAGGTTGTAAATAAAAGTGGAAATCACGCAAAAGAAAGAATTCTGTTTAAAATTGTGAAGTCAACTTGGAAGTTTACAGAAGCTCCAAGTTCTGCATGTGTTATTTGACTTTTTTTTAAAATATTTTGCTATTTTATGGGAACTTGAAGAGGAAGATAATCTATTGTACAATATTTATAGCTAACGTAAATATTTTTATAACATAAAGAAGTTATTACTGGGGAATGTGACTATCTATGAATGTACATGTGGAATGCACATTTATTTTATATTTTTTTCCTTGTCCTGCTTGCCAGGCCATTCTGGCTGTCTCCACGGCAGGTCATGGTTGTGCCTGTGGGACCTACTTCTGAAGAATATGGCCAGCAGGTGAGAACAGGCAATTATAGTAGAAAGCAATTTTAACAGCTCTTTAAATACTTGTCCTCAAACAAAGAACAAATGCTTTAATAACTTGAGGGACACATTGGAGGTTGGAAATTTTTCCATAGAAAAGTTTTAGGCTATAAGCCTGAGAAAGGGATATGTAACTAAGTGTGTTGGGTTCTGTTATTATGTACAGTAATTATTAAAGGAAAAAACATTCTGGATGACAAACTTTATATACTAACTCATGTTCTATTATCGAATTACCTGCTTGAAACAGGGGAAGAGCTTGTTTCTTCCATTTCCCAGCATGTGTGTTCCTTACCATGTCACATTTAACAGTGCTTATGGATTTTTGGGGAGTGTTTTGGTTTGATGTTTTGGTTTTTTTGTGTGTGTTTTACCCTTTCCCCTCCTTTTCTTTTAATGCAAGTGTAAGTGGCTTTGTTCCTTCTCCTTTTCTTCTTTCTCAGGCTGAGTAAACAATTTTGACATTCAGTGGTGTAGCTGTCTGAGGAGATCAGCAGCTATTTGATATGGATGTGACCCTGTATTGTCTTCCAGCTACAATCCTGCTGAGCCCTTAAACTGTGTGTGCTGTTGTCTTCAAAAAGCTAAATTGACTTCCTTATAGTCATTCACAAGAGCTAAATTACACACATGCATGGATTATTTATAGGAAGAGATCAGAGATCACAGCATGTGCAAATTCAGGTGGAATATATACTCAGAGGTTTGGGGTTGGTGTTTTTTTTGCCTTTTAGGTTTGCAGCGAATTTTTTGAAGCAGGATTTATGTCAGATGTGGATCTAGATCAAAGTTGCACATTAAACAAGAAAATTCGGAATGCGCAGCTGGCCCAGTACAACTTTATCTTAGGTAACTGCAGTATCTTACATTTTGAGTAACACTGAAGTTTTCATGTTAGGCATAGAGTTTGTCTAGACTCACTGTGTAATGTGGGTAGTCAGTTTAATATTGTTTTGTGATACATCTTGCAGTGGTTGGAGAGAAGGAGAAAGCAAGTCATGCTGTCAATGTACGAACAAGAGACAACAAAGTTCATGGAGAGATTTCAGTATCTTCTGCTATTGAAAAACTCAAGAAATTTAAGACCTCACATACTTCAAATGCAGAAGAATTGTTTTGATGAAGTCAAAGCTTTTACTGTCAAGTAAAGGATCTATTACCTGCCCATGTGAAACAGTGTCTTTCCTGCTGTGGAGCAGTAATGCTCATCTGGGAGAATTTTCAGATAATGGGTACACAAAATAAGCAAATGTAGCAATGTTGGTGCTCCAGGAATAGCACCAGAGGACAGATGCAATTGTCACCTCCTTTGACATTTCCATGGGATTCCACTTTTTTGCAAGTGGCACTGCACTTATTTAAAAAGACCTACACCTCTGTTAAAATATGTTGGTTTTACTGTGGGAATAAATTAATAATTGGGGTTGCACAAAGTCAAGGAAAAGGAGTCTCGGTAATTGCTGAGCTGCCTCTGTCATGGAGCAGTGGTGTAACTGGTATGAGCTGGAATCCAGAGCTTGGCAGTTGGTAAGTGCATCAGGAATGTTCTGGTTTAGTTTTTTCTAGGTTATCTTTTTGGGGGTGTGGAGTTGGAAGGGGGGAGGATTGCTGGATTGGTTTTTTTTGTTCACAGGCTACAGATATATTGGTATCTGTGTTGGTAGTCTCAGTGAAACCAAGATTGAGTTGGTGTGGTAACTGGTTGCTGTAAAGAATGCTTCAATAATGAAGTTGAATTACCCTATTTATGTGTGGAAAGTGTTTTATTTTATCCTGTGTGTGCTGTTGATTTGACGTTTTCTAAAACAAATTCCAGCTAAATTCCCCTTGGATAAAATCTTTTTTGTGTAATTCATTGCTGCATTTGCTTGGGACACGGAGAATGCTAAAAAGCTGTGGATTGCAGTTTTCATGGTTTAATTTGAAAAACACATTTTGAAATTTAAGTTGGCCATATTTATCTGACTTATGCTTATAAATTATTTCCAAGTTTCTGTGGATTTTCTTGATGAGATTTTACTTTTTTTTTCCACTTTTATATGCTGTTTTTTAGTTACAAGGCTTAGACAGAACATTCAATATGTTGCTCCATAACCCCTAGAAATATAGTTGTGATTTAAATATTGCTGAGACAAAGCAAAAATACTTTAATTTTAATTCTATATAATTATAAATTTATTTAAATTAAATTAATATGGGTTGTGGAGGGGTTTTTTTTTTTGTTTATTACTTCTAAGAATAGTGTGTTTTTATGGCCTGCATCCACCCTACCTGAAGCCCGTGCTGGATTCAGACTGCAGAATTAAAACCTGAGGGTGTTGCTTTTCGGTTTTTCAACGCTGAAATTCTGTGTGACGTAAATCTGAGGCTCTTTCGCCTGCCCCTCCTCTGGTGGCGTCATCCGCGGTTCGGGGGCGGTCGCTGAGGGGCAGAAGGGCCCCGCCCCCCCAGCAGCGCCGGAGCCCTCAGGCGGCAGGGGGGGAAGATGGCGGCGGTGGCGGTGCCGGGCGCACTGCGGAGCCTCTGCGGACTCGCGCTCTTCCTGTCGCAGCTCTACGTCCTCTCCGGGCGGGGTGAGCGCGGCCACCGCCGCTTTGCCCGGGCTCCCCGAGTCCAGGGC
>JAAWXA010000028.1:11607823-11629837 GCA_038090715.1 Florisuga fusca | reverse complement strand
GTGGGAGAAGCGAAGGCAGGGGAGGGGGCTTCCAGCCCTTGGTCGGCAGGGGAGGCCCGGCAGCGCCTCGGCGTCTCCCTTGCTGGTGCGGGCCGTGCCCCCTGCGTCTGCAACAGCTCTCGGGGCGGGGGCTGAACGCGCCCCTGGCGGGTCCGGCTTCTCTGCGGCCGAGCTGGGGAGATGGCCGTGACCTCGGCTGCTGGGGCTGCGCTGTCAAGTCCCTGAATGGGGCGAGGTGGGGAGACGGGGGGACTGGGGCCGGGATGGTTGCTCGTCCTGAGGTGCTCGGGGTCAGGAGAAAGGGCCGGTCCCCGCTGCTCTGCTGCGCCTGCTGGTGTGGTGACATGGTGCGGGATCCGCAGTGGCGTAGGCGGGTACCGGCGCTTCTCGGCACCCTCTGGGCAGGCAGGTGTGGGGCAAACCTGTGCCCTTGTACCCGGGCCCGGTGCCTCCTATGTGCGCGGCCTCCCGGGCTCCTGCTCGGGGCTGCTGCCGCACCTCTGCAGCCCTGAGGCCTTGAGCGGTGGGATTGGTGGAGGGACAAACGTGAAGTTCATGCGCAGAGCCCTGGTTGTCAGGCAGTTGCTCTGTTCCAGCGTTCTATCAAAATAGCTGCATTGCTTGAGTAAATAATTTTATTTGGTACTAAATACAGTCTAAAAATCTTCTTTCTGAGCAGTGTTTGTAATTTTCAAGGGTCAAAAAACAAGGCTGATTTAAAATAAGCAGTTTCTTATCTAAAATAAACAATGATAGTGCTCATTTCATGTTTAACGTTCTATTTTTAGAATAGGAAAATGGTTTTTTTTTATTCTCATTACACTTCTTGTAATTTTGTATCAGTGTGCTGAAATCAAATGGTTTATGAAAATTAATTTTATTCTAGAAATACAGCTAACTTTTTTGTACCTTTATTTTCTTGTAGTGGGATCACTGATGACGACAAAACATTCACAGCCACAGTCTGCATTGGCAAAAAGTTTAACTTCAACAAGTACAAACCCTCCCTATTTTAAAGCAGCAGGTATAATAGTATGTTGCTTTGTTTGTTTTTCTCCTGTGGGCCTTTTTCCTGAATTTCTTGAGTTTAATATTGAAGTTGTCAAATCATGTGTTAGAAACCTGTATGTGCTTTCACAGTGCTAGAAGACATTGTAGAGTAATTCATAGCATTTTCATAATACAGTGACCTCATCAATCAGTTTGGGTTGTATAAATAGAAAATTGGCCCATATGAAAACTTAAAACTGGAAGACAACCAGTTAAACTGCCATGTAGTTTTATACCCTGTCAGGATGGTGGAAGACTCCAGCATTCTACAAGAGCTTCTTATTGTTCCCTATCCAATATAAATACAGTTTTTGTAGTTTACTAAGGGGTGCATGAGGATTGCCTGAAACACTGCTCCTGCTACTAATTGGAGATGTTTTGAATGCATATAAACAGCAAATATCAGAGCTAGCTGCAGATGTATTTAGACCTGAACTGAAAGTAGGTTACATGTGTCAATCTGCTTCTGTACCTAAACTGATTACTTCCACTGAGAACTAATGGCTGAGGTGACACTAATCCGTGCTAATTTCTGTTGTGGTGCTGTGCTGTACAGAACTTCTGTGCACTCCTTGCAGGGGACTCTGCTGTGTTGTGTAGCTCAGTTGGCCAGCACAGTGGTTCCCACAGCACAAACTTGTCATGCTCTTCACTGTGTAATAAGAAAAGCCCTTCACATTATGTCAGTGCATGTGGGTGTATAAATGAAATGTGTGTATATATACTTTAGACTATATAACTTTAAAAATTAATTTTCTTTATTTTATTCACATATTTTACTTTTCAGAAAGTACAGAAATTCCATCTTATGTGACTAAATGTCCGAGCAACGGGCTTTGCAGTAAATTGCCACCAGACTGTATGACATGTAACACAAACTATTCCTGTGTATACGGGAAGATGGCCACTTTTGATTGCAAAGTCAAGCCATATGTTCATTGCATTGTAAGTAACTTTTTTAAACCCAAGTTTGTCATTTAAATTAAGCTCTGGCATCTAGTAATAAAGTATGAAAAATTGATGTTCCGTGTTCTTCTCTAGGCAGGTTTGCAGATCTGTGACACGTTTAATCTGATTCAGCTGGGGCCATAGCTACAGAGGCAGACCTGTCCTCACTTTTGCCTTTCTTGTGCTGGATCTTTTTGTTACTTAGCCATGCAGTTGAGTTAAATCAGTTTGATCAATGAAAACCGAACAGTTTTGAGAATAGGGGAGGCTGAATATCTGTCAGAGATACAGACTACTCTTACAGGCGAGCATGACTGAGTCCCACTTGTGGCAGTAGCCTTAAATTGGAGGAAATAGTAATGTTAAACTGCTTTAATAACCTCTTGACAGTTTGCTAATGTTGCTTTCTCTACTGTACTTGACAACATAGAGGTAGGAAAGAGGGTAATTATTTTGCCCAAACTGTCTATCTGTGAAATGTCACGTCATGCTGCACACCATGAGTTTTGATGTGTTTCTAGTGAAATGGTAATGCTCTCCTTTTATAGGATCAGAATAACCACCAGCAGGAGAACTTTACAATTAACATGACGTGCCAGTTTTGCTGGCAGCTGGCAACAACTGATTATGTGTGTACTAATTCCACAAGCTGCATGACAGTTTCTTGTCCACGACAACGGTATAATGCCACCTGTACAGTACTGGATCACATTCATTGCCTAGGTAAAGTGGGCTAAAACATTGTGGTTTATAAACCAACCATATCTTGGTTTATAAAGAATTTCTTCTTGTTTTTTTCTAATGAGTCAATACAATGATTGTTTATGTCCATTGCAGTAACAAACTGCACCTTGATTTATGTATTGAATTTTTTGTATAGTTACATTCTAATTTTTAAGCATAATAGGGGTATCTAACTCAAAATGTTGGCTTTTAATACTGTTGTATACCTTCACATGAGGCAAAATAGTTCTGTTTTATTTTTGTCAGCCTCAATGAATTAAAGTAATTTGGACATCATTAATAGAATTCACATCAAATGCCTAAGTGGGATAATTAAAAAAAATCATGCTGGTTTCACCCAGCTAGTTTCATTTTCCCCTATTTGGTCAGTGACCTTGCATGATTTCTGATGTGGGACAAAAGAACAGAGGACTCAAGTATTTGTGTTCACAATGTTTGTTACAAGTAGTGTTAACCCTTTTATACTCTGGTTAGAGAAATACAGTATCTTCTTGATTGCAATTTTCTTAATCATTAAGTGGTCTTTGCTACTAACATTAAGGTTTGAATGTTTTTTAATATTTAGGTAACCGTGTCTTTCCTAAGATGCTTTATTGCAACTGGACTGGAGGTTATAAGTGGTCTACTGCCTTGGCACTAAGGTACACAAGAAATCTCAAGCTAAAATAGATAATATTGTTAGATTAATGTCTGTAAAATCTTCAGCTTGTGTGTTTCTTCTGCTTGGTATTTTTTAATGGTGTATTTAAGTAACCAGTATTTCATATAATCTAGCTTAGACTGGAAGCATAGGAAGCCCAAAAGTTACATACACAGTGGTAATAGCTGTCTCCAGTAGAGCTCCAGAGAAAACATTTGCCCTGTTTGGGTGTCAAATGTACTTTTCTTCAGAGTAAATGTGAGGAATCCTTAGGCTTCACAAAATGATCTGTTACCTGACTAGAGAGGACTGCTTGAAAGTTAGATACAAAAGCTCCAAAAAAAATGTGTTTATGTATTTTTTTTCTCCAGTTTTTTGTGTTTTAAACAGGGCTAAAAATTGTACAAATTACTTCTGTCTGAAATGAATGCAGCTGTTCCTGGATTCAGTGGATGTCACTGAGCTCTGGGTATAGTTGGTATACATTACTGAAGGTTTCATTCCCAACTGTAACAACTAGGAATGCCTTAAGATGCAGATTTTTGCATTTTAAATTATTGGGAAGAGAGCAGTACAGCAGTATTGAAGGAAACTATTTAGGCTTTTTTGCAATAATAAGCCATTAGAGTGCCACGATAGCTATTTGAAAGTACCCAAAGTTCTTTTGGTGGTAAGACCTTTTTCATTAAATTTTAATATTTCAAAAATAGTAGGTATGATAAAATAGGTAATGAGACTATTTCTGGAGCCAAAGATACAAGAAGACTGCTTAAAAAAAGCCATCTATACCCTTCCCTTTATGAGTTGTTCTCTCTGCCAATAGCTGGAGACAGTGGTGCCTGCCTATTCCATGGGACTGAATTTGGTGTTTGGGTCTGTTCCTATAGCTTGCTTGTTTGGTTGTTTTTTTGTTTAACTTCTGCTATAGTAGAAAAGTCAAGACACTTAAGAATTTGAGAGTTTTGTTTTATATTGCTTAAGTGGAAAACTGTCAAGTCTCTGGGTAGTGTCAATTAGCTGAGAAATGGTGCAATGCAATAGCAAAAAATTGCAAAAATGAATAGCAAAAGCTTCCAGGTATAATAACCCAGTCAGCACTTTTTGTACAAAAAAATTATAATTTATTGGATGATGTAGAACAAAATGTGATCAACTTGTAGGTAAGTACAAAAGAAGTGTGTATGGATACCACAACTGAGTTCACCTAAGAATAATAATAATTAATCATGGTTTTAATCTTCCAGCATCACCCTTGGTGGATTTGGTGCCGATCGCTTCTATTTGGGTCAGTGGCGGGAAGGTCTGGGAAAACTCTTCAGCTTTGGTGGACTTGGAATATGGACACTAATTGATGTGCTGCTAATAGGTGTTGGCTATGTGGGACCTGCAGATGGTTCTCTTTATATTTAAATGTGGGTGCAACATGTTTCAGAGGGGCATAATTGCTTGGAAAGGGCTCTAAATAAAACAAGTAGCAATTTGAGCCATTAAGAACAGCTGTTCTTTCTCTGTGTATATGTTTAATGTACAGTATCTGTACTTAGTTTGCCTTGAACTAAGGTAAAATAAAAGAATGGATCAATGAGTAAGTTGAAGTTCATTTTTTTTCTTCTATGGACATGTTATTTTTCCATGAAAAAAAGGTTCAGCAGCTAACTAACTGAATTCTGCACTGTGCTTGAAATTGGATGATCTGTCAGGCACCAAGTGAAATGCAAACTAACTTGAATATTTAGTTGTTTACTTCATATGTGTGTGCTTGAATTTAACTTTAAAACTAACTTCCTTAAATATGTAAGGTTTTTGGTGTTTGGGGTTTTTTTTTTGTTTTTGTTTTTTGTGGGAAGATAACCTATTGGTCTGAGTTACAGTAGCAGTATTTAGATCACCATGCTTTATGATGTAAATTACATCAGTCTGTTTTGGGATATGGCAAGAGCTAGCTTAAGTGACTTAAAATTCTGGGGTTTTTAGAATTAGATTGCGTTAACACTAAAAGCTAAATATGAAATAATTGAAATAGATGTTAGGATTTTCATGAATGTTTATTTTGGTGAGGTACTACTCTTACTCTTGTAATAGAAGCTTCCCAAGTTAATTACAAAACCGGATTGCTAATACAATTGGTGTGTTTATCTATTTCCGACATTGTTACAAGATAATGTAGGAAACTATAGTGTCATGACAGCACAGTAACTTAGTTTTGTTCACTTAAATTCCCGGTGCTGGCTGGAGGAGACCTCTGGCCATGTCTTCTCCCTTACACTGGACTGGAACTGTCGCTGATGTAGCACTGAGGTGCAGTAAACCTCAAACTCTGTCGCTTGGATAAACTTGAACCTGAAGCTTTTATGGAATCAAGTATCGATGGTGGTTTTCATGACTTTGCCTTCGGACCTGCTGTGCCCGCGGTCCGGTACGGACACCTCCAGGAGCGGCGGCTGCCCCGGCTGGGGCGGGAAGGATCGGGGTCCGGTCCTGCCGGGGCGGGACCAACAATCGGGGCGGAACCGAGTGTTCTGGGGGCGGGGCGGTCCCGGGCAGGCACAGGCACCGTCATGGCGGCGGAGCGGGAGCTCTGTTTCTACCGGGATCTGCCCAAAGTGGTGAGCGGCGGGGGTGCGGGGGGTCCGGAGTCCAGCGGGGAAGCGGCCGGGGTTAGGGTTAGGGTTGCTCCGGGCTGCGGGACCCCGCGGTGCGATCGTTGCCGGGGAGCGGAGCTGAGGGGCGGGCAGACAGCCCCTGTTTACTGAGTTTTTATTGAACACCCACTTTTTCTGGGGTACTCGACCCCATAGAAAACGCAGTAGGTGTTGCCTGTCCAGCTGTTCGCAGTTCTTGGTGTCTGATCTTCCACTTAAATCATTTGAGACTGATCTTTATTCTTGTTTGGATTTTTCGTCCTGTTTTTCCCCGAGGCGAGACGAAGCAGCCTGTCTCTGATAACACTTTTTTTTCCCCCACGTCCCCAAGGGTGTGCCATACTTTACGTGTGTCTGTGCTATCGTTTGGTACGTGTCACTGCGTTTTGATCAGTGTCCCCGTTCTGTACTGCAGCGCAGAGCAGGGACGGGAAAGGCACCGGGGATCAATCCAAGCCGCATCTCATCACCCCCTCCCTTGTGTTCTCATGCTTCTTTTCAATAAGATGTTTTTCAGGGTTTATGAATTAACTGAATTCTCTGAGGTATTTCACTTGTAAGACTGAAAAATTGAAGGTGGAGGATGCATCTAGGTTCATTTGTAGAAGTGGCAAGCACCCATAGCTCCCAGTGTTCACTTGGAGCTCTGAACCTTCCTGCTTTAAAATAATCTGATCCCATTTCCTCTGCTTATGAACTTAACACTTGGAAATAGAAATCTGAAACACAATACTTCACAAAATTAAAATAATGACATTTTGAAGGAGTTGCAGTTTCAGCATGTTTTTCAGTCAAAGGCTTGAGAAAATATTTCTCCAATTTTTCTTCTCCCAGCAGGAAGCCATGCATTCAAGGGAGGTAAGGGGGCAGGTGACAAAGTAGATGCTTTTCAGGTACCTTTTGAATGAGCTGGGAAGGCACAGGGAACCTGTTCTCTCCGTCAGGAGCTAAGGTATCTTAGGAAGGAGCAAAAGTGAAGTAAGGAATGGAGCCGAGGATTGTAGGTTTGGACTGTCAGGTTTATCAAGAGAAGATCAGGCAAAAAGCAGTCTCAAGGGAGGGCTGTTGCTCTTAATGAGTAAAGGTAACATCTTGCTGTATTTCTGGTGTGATTTTAAACTTCAAAGTATGAAAAAAAGAAAGGTGAGCAGAGACACAGATGTTGCTCTTTCCAAACGCACGTATACATTTAACTTGCACTGGGTGGAGAAAGTTTTTGAATTGCTGTTACACTTTTCCTAATGCTGAGGCAGCCATTGGGTTGCACCATTCCATCTGTTAGAAAAGGAGCCCTTTTTCTAACAGATAGGAGAGGCTGAGCTCAGCTGGTGTGGACAAATGTGCAAGGAAACAATGACTAGCTTAACACAGAGGTAACTTACTTTATCTCCAAACTCATAGGGTAGAAGAACAGTATACAGATATGTAGAAGCCATCCATTTCCCCAGATACAAATTCATAAGATTATTTTCTTTTCCCCTCTAGGAACTCCATGCTCATTTGAATGGCTGTATCAGTTCTGCTACTATGAAGAAACTTATGGCCCAGAAGCCATTCCTTCAGATCCAGAATGGGATGACTATGATTGATAAAGGAAAGAAAAGAACCTTAGATGAGTGAGTAAACACATGTGTATGATGAACATTCACTAAGTGTCTTTTAATTAAGTTCAAACCAGAAATATATGGCCTTACACATTGACTGCATTAAATACATTTCAAGTGTTAGTTACAATCTGTTAGATTTTTGCTACTTGTACTTGTAAAATAACTGCTCATATATTTGCAAATTAAATGAAATACTCATGTTGATTAATTCCTTTTCTGGAAGATTGAAGTTTTTCACTTGTAGTATTTGGTCTTCAGAGAAAAATCAACTTGTATAGTTTCCTTTTTTTTTTCTTTGGAAACTTCATGTTTTCCTTTTTCCTTCGAAAGCTTTTCAGTAATAATAATGATAATTTCTGTTGCCAAGTATTGTAAATCTCTATTAAGATGGTGTTTGTATTTTAACCTACAAGATGGTTAATTGAGCACAGTGAGTACATTTTGTCAAAGTGCAGATTATTTTTTTTAATACTCGTTTTACTGTTCAATGATTTTATAATGTTCAAATAATTTTTTAACTTCTTGTTATAGATGTTTTCAGATGTTTCAGATTATCTACCAGATTACCACTAGGACTGAAGATATTTTACTGGTAAGTTAACTATAAGTGCACTTATAACAAGAAAGCAATACATGCACTCAAAGTTAACTGGATTAACAGCACTGAGTTCCAAGTAACAGTATTAACAAGGATCCTTTCAACTAGAGGTCAGAATTACTATTGTAGAATGTATTAATTTAGAAACACAGGATTTTATATAACCCTTTAATTTTTGTGAAAGCAATGAGCTTCCTATATGGTGGTCATTATGACCACTCAGAGGCTTGGACAAATGTCTTTAAAATGTGATGTCTGTTCATTGTCACCAAAGTTTTGAATTACTGTAGTCTCCTGTTTTTTCATTTGGGTCATTACATACAAAAACTACAGAACTAGAATTCTCCTTTTGTTCACCTCAGATTACCTGTCCTTGATTTAACTTGTCAAGGAGATCTGTCAGGGCAGCCTGATAAACTTGCAGAAAGGTACAGTAGCTGTGAAGTGGTTGTGTCTACACTATTTGAGGAGTATTATTGTTCAGACAAGCAAATTCTCATTTGTCCTAACTAGCTGCTGTCACTGGGGGAACTAAAGGTACCCTCTGTGGGGTTGTATTTCCAGAGAAGGAGACCCCTCAAAACACATTGGGCCTAAAAATGTTGTGAGTGTTTCACACCAAAAGATATATGGATCTTTTAGTTGTGAAGGAAAATACTATAAGCATTTAAAAATATGAAGGAAAATACTATAAGCATTACTTTCATGTTGTTGAATACATTGTTTCTTAATCAGATAACTAAAGATGTTATTAAAGAATTCGCTGATGATGGTGTCAAGTATCTGGAACTGAGGAGCACTCCTAGAGAAGAAAAGTCCACAGGTACAAACTCTTCTGGTTTTTAATTTATAAGACAGGTGTGCTATAAAGCTTAGGTAAGACTATCTTAAAAACACAAAGTCAAATTTACTTGAGTCAGTAAAAATATACTTTCAGTACAAAAGCAAAGATTTAACCATATAAAAACATGTCACATTACTACTAGAGTTTTTAGAACAAAAAATGTGTTGGCTATAACACTAGTAAGTATTATTCACTTTAGTGAGGCATCTGAGTCTACCAATAATTTTAATAGCTGAGATATTTAATAGCTGAGATAGCAGCATTGACTGATATATTTTTTTTTTTGCTACTTCATTATTTATTTTCTTTTAGATGTGGTTTAATAGACATGCACAAGAGAAATCTTGTTGCTACTCTCTGGTTTGCACTAAGTGATTTTCTCTCAGATGCTTAGAGGGAGGCATAGTATGTATGCTTCAAAGTAAAGATATATTTATAAACAGAATTAGATCTATATAGATTAGAAGACAATGGCCTAAAATCAAAGGTGCAAAATAAAACTTAATAGGCTAGAGATCTGGGTTGGCAACATAATAAAATTAATTCAATCTGTTTATTCCAAAATGTGTATTTGTGTTTGTAGGTATGACCAAAAGGATGTATGTTGAAACTGTACTTGAGGGTATAAAGCAGTGTAAAGAAGAAGGCTTGGATATAGATGTAAGGTAAAAAAAGCACCTGGAGTATCTCAGTTTCAAGGTTTTGTGTAGTCATGTTTGGTCATGGTTTGCAGAGATGTTTACAAACCATCAGTATAGGAAAGAAAATTGTACTTGAACTAGATTACATGGAATGGAAATGGGTAATTCATATGGAACCTGAATTTTTTTCTTCCTTTTCACTCATAGAGAATGGAACTGGGTAAAGTTTTAAGCTCTCAGACTGTCCATTCTCTGCAACATTTTCAGGAAAAGCAGTGGGTTTGATGGAAGTCACATAAAGACTCCTTTTTCACAGCCTAGATTCACTGCTAAGATTTTGCTTGATAAGCTGTACAAGCAACCGGCCCTAAAGGGAGAGGTAGTCCCAACCAGCAAAAAAGTTTCAGAAGGTATCTGTCATTGCTTGAAGACAGTTGCTTGCCTGGCTTTTATATTGAGGAGCAACCTGTGTTAGATTTCTTTGTGGAAGCTGAGGAATTCTCATTCTTCACACATGCATCTCAGAGAGGTTGCTTGCCTGATAGTGTAGGCAGCAGATCCCTGCCTTCCCTCTCACCATGGTGATTGGATTTCACAGGGTAACCTATTTATCTAATTTATGACCCTCTGCACTTTGGTACCTTCATTCCTTGAACAGTTTTCTATATGGGTACTATTTATAGTCAACTGTGAGGAATGTGAAGTGCCTTTTTTTTGTGTCAGATTTGTTAAACTCCTGGTGTTACATTTTATATTTAACTTCACATGTCTGCTTCTATCCTAGGTTGTTAATAGCAATAAACAGAAGAGGTGGCCCAGCAGTTGCTAAGCAGACTGTTAAACTTGCTGAAGAATTCTTTCTTTCCACTGATGGCCTTGTAGTAGGACTTGACCTCAGTGGTGATCCCACTGTAAGTTTTTGTTTTATTTTAGTCAGTACTTCAAGATAAATATATAACAATGTGGAACAGCAAACAGTCCCCATCATGCTTTGTTCTTAGAAGTTTTTGTATCTTGACACCAGGTTAATCCCTGTTGCTGTAAGGGACAGATACTCTAGTGAAGAATCAATAGATTAATATATGACAATGACACAAGAGCTACTGACAAGTCGTGCTTGCCTGGGAAGTGTCTGTTACTAAACTGTCCCAGTCAGATTGACTACAGTGAGGCAATTTAAATAATACTCCAAGTTGACACAAGTTTATATTTTGATTAGATGCAGTATATGTTGTGTTTGTGTATTAAGAAAGCAAAAATGTTTGAGGATAGCTGTCAAGTTGAAATGAAATAGCTCTGGGTGATAGTTGTAGCAAGGATAGCAAGTGAAGACAGTTGGCTTGTCAGCACTGGGCATGATCTGAACTACTGATGTGTGACCAGTTTGTCTAAATTGTGCCTATATAGCAGAGTATTATGTGACCTGGTGCATTCAAAAATTAAGTTAGAGGAGGATAAAAATAATCCAGTGTAACAGTATTTGAATGAAGTATTTTGATATTACCAGTCTTCTTAATTACTGTAATCAAGGTTTTTTTAAATCAGCTGTAGAATGCGGTTGTGTTTGTGTCGTCAAGGCAGGACATGGTCAAGACTTTCTGGAACCACTCACAGAAGCTAAAAAAGCAG
The DNA here is from genome assembly GCA_038090715.1 of Florisuga fusca. Classification (NCBI taxonomy): domain Eukaryota; kingdom Metazoa; phylum Chordata; class Aves; order Apodiformes; family Trochilidae; genus Florisuga; species Florisuga fusca. The sequence goes on along the minus strand of JAAWXA010000028.1, from coordinate 11,618,494 downwards.
GTCTAAAGCTGGCATTGCATCTTTCAGAGGTAAAAGTTTTGTTTATTTTGGGCCCTCTCTGTAATTTCCATTTTATAAAACCCTTGATGAAACTAAAATTAACTTCTGTGTGTTTTGAACTTCTCAGGCCAAAGTAGGGAAATTGACCATGATATATGATGTTCCCAGCCTACTCACACTTGTTTCTGTTTCATTATGGAGGCTTTTGCATGCTTCTCGTAAAATTTATTTTTTCATGTCTAACTGGTCTTTTCTTTTTGTTTCTTTCTTTTATTTATGTGGTTGATTTAGGCATCTTGCAGTTTAAGTTCTTCCTGCACCATTTTAATCCTGGTGTGAAACAGGTGTTAAAAGTGGTCTTGACAGGGTAGTTTTGAAACTGAATACATACAAAGCCTTGGAGGCCTCCAACGATTGGTATTACACACCAGTTTAGGATTATGGCTTCTCCAGTTTCTAATTCCATGTTAAGAGTCTCTTCCTTGCACTACTTTGTTTAGAGGGTAGAAATACAGATACTTAAGTCTCACTAGCACTTTCTTTTGGGTAAGGTGTGCTGTGAAAATAGAATTTGAAATCTCTTGTAAATCTTTCATCTGCTGTTTTATGCTGACAGAAATGTAAAATATATCCTCATACTACAAACATTTGAGGGTCAAACAAAATAAAGGCACAGCTGTTAGGGTTTAGAATGTCTCAGCTGGCAGCATTACTTCAAGCAATGACNATGTTGTGTTTGTGTATTAAGAAAGCAAAAATGTTTGAGGATAGCTGTCAAGTTGAAATGAAATAGCTCTGGGTGATAGTTGTAGCAAGGATAGCAAGTGAAGACAGTTGGCTTGTCAGCACTGGGCATGATCTGAACTACTGATGTGTGACCAGTTTGTCTAAATTGTGCCTATATAGCAGAGTATTATGTGACCTGGTGCATTCAAAAATTAAGTTAGAGGAGGATAAAAATAATCCAGTGTAACAGTATTTGAATGAAGTATTTTGATATTACCAGTCTTCTTAATTACTGTAATCAAGGTTTTTTTAAATCAGCTGTAGAATGCGGTTGTGTTTGTGTCGTCAAGGCAGGACATGGTCAAGACTTTCTGGAACCACTCACAGAAGCTAAAAAAGCAGGTCTAAAGCTGGCATTGCATCTTTCAGAGGTAAAAGTTTTGTTTATTTTGGGCCCTCTCTGTAATTTCCATTTTATAAAACCCTTGATGAAACTAAAATTAACTTCTGTGTGTTTTGAACTTCTCAGGCCAAAGTAGTTTGGGCCATTTTGACGAGAGAAGTTAAAAAATGAAGTCTTAAACAATCTCTTCTGAATCAGAACTGTGCTTCTTTCTTACTGCACTGTATCTATTCTGGGTGTTAAGTTGAAAAATTAGTAATAATTAAGTTAATTATTAGGTGTTAAGTTGAAAATTAGTAATATTCCAATAGATGCACTGTTTTCTTTCTTGTATCTTATATGAAGCCATATACAGTAAATTTTGCACACTTTCACAAGTAGTTCTGGTAACTCTGTATCAGTGGAAGGAATTAGGCTTCTCCATTCCAATGGTTGAAGAGGTGATTGAGGTTTAATCTGAGTCCCATAAATACTGAAAATACTTTTATTTCTTCAGGAAATTGACCCTGATATATGATGTTCCCAGCCTAGTCACGCTTGTTTCTGTTTCATTATGGAGGCTTTTGCATGCTTCTCGGAAAATTTATTTTTTCATGTCTAACTGGTCTTTTCTTTTTGTTTCTTTCTTTTATTTATGTGGTTGATTTAGGCATCTTGCAGTTTAAGTTCTTCCTGCACCATTTTAATCCTGGTGTGAAACAGGTGTTAAAAGTGGTCTTGACAGGGTAGTTTTGAAACTGAATACATACAAAGCCTTGGAGGCCTCCAACTGATTGGTTTTACACACCAGTTTAGGATTATGGCTTCTCCAGTTTCTAATTCCATGTTAAGAGTCACTTCCTTGCACTACTTTGTTTAGAGGGTAGAAATACAGATACTTAAGTCTCACTAGCACTTTCTTTTGGGTAAGGTGTGCTGTGAAAATAGAATTTGAAATCTCTTGTAAATCTTTCATGTGCTGTTTTATGCTGACAGAAATGTAAAATATATCCTCTCCAGATTCCAAATCAGGAGGAGGAGACCAGAGTTCTCCTGGGACTGCCTCCTGACAGAATTGGGCATGGAACATTTCTCAACTCTGCTACAGCAGGTGCAGAAGGGCTAGTACCACTTGTTCTACAGAACCATATACCTATTGGTAAGAAAAAATCTTAAGAAAATGACTTGGTGATTTCTAGATTTCTACTGCTGATGCTAGGAACCTCCGATTTGTCTTTGACCAGAGGTGACTTATTAAAAACATGGCAGTGTGTGTGGCAGAATTGCCTATAAGAGGTACACTGCCAACCCTTTTGTGGGTTTGACATATCTGTGGTGGTAGACAACAACTGATGTCTCAGGTGAAGAGAAAAATAAATCATAACTTTCAGTTACTGTGCAAGACTGTGGTGATTCTGGATCTGATTTATCAGCTCCTTAATTTTATACTCACCCAGTAATTAAGAAGAAATTGATGACCAGACTTTCCTCAGATGGTAGTGCTGAATATTTGAAGCAAAGAAAATCAAAGACTTATTTCTGTTTCTGAATGAAAATTAATGTATCAAAAGCATGTGGTTTTTTTGATATATATTCTTGTTTGGTTTTTTTTCCTTAGAACTTTGCATGACATCAAACATCAAAACTCAGACAGTGCCTTCCTTTGACAAACACCATTTTGGATATTGGTACAACCTGGGCCACCCCACAGTGCTTTGTGTAAGTTTTTTAATTTTAACAATTTATTTATGCAAAAAGACAAACTAATGTGACATTGGAGAAGCTTCTCTCCTTTTATGGATCAGAGCTGACTTAAAATTTCTGAAAATTAAAATTGCAACATATCATCTGCTTATCAGAAATCCTAATGTTCTGTTTCAGAAATGCCTGTAGTACAAATAGGAATTTTTAGTATTTATCTTTGTTTTATTGTAAAGCATGACTTTTTTCTGTATACATAAGATGATCAGATATATGTGCTATATATGAACTTAACTGCACACTGAAAGATTTCGCTTTAACATATTGGTGCAATGCTTGCATGTAAGCTTCTGTGTACCTGGGTATTCATTGTGTCAGATGATAGTTACTGAGTTCTCTTCACATCTAATTAAGATCCTCAAACACTGACGTGCCACATACTTGTGGTGGCATTGGGAGGATTTTGCTATTATCCTGCTGGTTTAACCCTTATAACTTGTAGAACTCTCTAAGTGTTTGTATATATATTAGCCCATTGGGCTTATTATTGAAATAAGCTTCAATCCTTTGTTGTTTAAAGTATCTATTATTGAGGTTGACATCTGCTATGTTAGGATAAAAAAAATCACAACTGTTATTTCTGAGATTACCAGCTGTGAAAAGTCTCAATAACAAATGAAGCAGTTCACCCAGAAGGACCTATAAAAACAATAAAAGGGTATTAAAAGGAAGAGATGGTACCACATCTTAAGTTTAGCAGGATAGGTGGCATTCTTCTCTGTGGGGACACAAGGACTCTGAATTGCAATGGGTATCTCGTCAACCCTTAATAATCCTTACTTGTGCCTTTTAAATGAATAACCTTTAGTTGGGTTTTGATCATACGTTTCTGCTGCTAGCCTGGTACTTCACTCACTACCAAGAAATGGTTCTAGCTGAAACAAAGTGCAGAGGGTGAGACAGTTTCTTCCCTGAAGATGTAGGAATAGTGAGTATGCTCTAGTGCCAGAACTGAGGAAGGGAAAAGAGGAATAAGGAGACCTGCACATAGAGATGTAGTTTGCATGTGTGCATCACTGTTAGCAACTTTTCTAGTCATTTCAAAAGGAAATTCTACTTTCTTGATAAATTGTCATCGCTTTAAGAGATTTTCTTTTGTTTGAATAATGTATTAATTTTGAGTGAAAATAGGCTAAAGAAATTGTGAAATATTAACCAACAGATCAAATAACTGTGGAATTAAAACATGAAACAGCAAGGCTGGTTTGTAATCTGTAGGAGGAACTTTCATTTTATGTAAAGGAACTAATTTAAACATCTTACTATCTTTTCTTTCGTTTTACCTCTAGACTGATGATAAAGGTGTCTTTGCAACAGATCTATCACAAGAATATGCACTGGCTGCAAAAACATTTAATCTGACTCGATCACAGATGTGGGATCTTTCCTATCAATCAATCGACTATATCTTTGCTTCAAATGCAGTAAAATCAAAGCTCAGGGAGCAGTGGTGTAAACTGAAGCCAGCTCTGTTTGATTAACAGCTTGAATGCATTAGCTTAGTTCAAAAGGCTCTCTTTCTGAAGTCCCTGGCTTTTTTCACACTTCAGGTTTATAAGTCCAACCCGTAAACCGTGCCTGATGAAGACAACAAATGCATCCTTTGTTAGTTGGGGTGGAAGTAAATGTGCTTTCATAGTTGGGAAGGGCTCTTGACTAGTGACCACACTGCCAAATGTGTTGTCGTGTAGTTTCTCTCCAGTTGATAAGACACTTTTTAAAAAAATCGTTGAAATATATCCTCATACTACAAACATTTGAGGGTCAAACAAAATAAAGGCACAGCTGTTAGGGTTTAGAATGTCTCAGCTGGCAGCATTAGGTCAAGCAATTTGTATATACTGTGTGTATATTTGTGTTTTGTATTATTGTTAAATAGAACTTTTGAGCAATTGATAGAAGATGAGGACAGAAACAGAGGGAGAATGAAACATTTATCACAAAGGAATTAAATATTGCATCTGTTTTTATTGGTGCTACGTGTATGACTGAAGACTGCTGTGGACTGTAGGTTATGTGGTGGTTTCATACCTAGAATGCCTTTGAATCTCCATTTTTGAATCTACAAGGGGGATTGAACACAAAGACAATTATATAAAAGCTGTCTGTTACATCTTTTTGGTCTTTTTAAAAATAATATAAGCATAAAGTAGATGTTCTGGCTCTGAAGTGGCAGTAAGAAGTGAAAGAGTAAAAAGAAAAGGCAAAAATAAAAAACCAGGAGGGAGAATAGCAAAGAAGTTGTTAGGTCTGTGTGTCTAGCTGAGGTTTCCACACAATATATCCCAGCACAAATTACTCCTGTTGGAGATGAAGGGAGATTGTATGAAGCAGAAGTGTGTTTTTTTATATTCTTGTCTAAACTCAGAAGAGGACATCATAGTGACTTTTTATTTATAAAGAGTACTTTAAGTTACTTTCCAAATAGTTTCACTGATCACATTCTTTTGTTGTTGTTGTTGTATCAAGCTGCATTCTCACTTGCTCTTTGGTCAAGTTTCTCTATTTTTTTCTACAAAAATAGTTCCTACACTAAGTGTATTGTTTTTCCTTTCTTACTGAAAAGCTGTCAAGACAGCTTGAGCAGCTTTCTGCAATGTTTTAGTTACATATATCTTGGTCTCAGGAAATGTTGGCCTCCACTGAGATGGCAGCCTTGTAAGAGTTTTTTTAATAGGTTATTTCTAATAACTTTCAGTAACATAATACTTGGTTTAATAGCAAAGAAACAATACTTACTTCCTGTTTATTAGTAAGGGGTCATCCTCAGTATTAATTTTATCTGTGAAGTGTAAAACTTTAGAAAGGCAAATAAGACTTGTGATCAGTGTCTGAGATTTTTAGTTTCAAACTTCTGGTGTTATATAGATTTTTAAAGTTTACTTAAGGTTGACTGTGACATACATTTGTTCATTCAGAGAGCATAGCCCTGGTAAATGCTGCTCTTTTCAACTTTTTTTCCTGCAAGCAAACTATGTCTTAGAAATTTTTAACACAGTAGACTATTACAAATAGTTCTCAATATTTCCATTTAATTGATTTCTGTGTGTCTTCAAATCCTGCCTTGCATCTTTTGTAGTGCTGCCCCCAAAGAAACTGGTACATGACAACACGTGGATGCTGCATAGTTTTCTAATAAAAAACCAAAAACAAACAACTCCCTGATTATTACTGGAGCCATGTTTTGGATTCATAGGGAAACAGTGCTATTGTATCTATTCTAGTTACAGAATCACTCTTCTGAAGATGGTGTACTTACCCTGTCACTTCTTGTAGATGTTGCTGATTTAAAAAAAAAACCATACCACTTGTTTTAACAGTATTTGTATGCTTCAGCTGGTAATGAAGTTGGGAGGTAACTTGGAGAATGTGAAAATATATTTCACATTCTAAAGAATGAAAGAATGATACACAACTTTTCTGTGATACTGCAGTTATTTACTCTGTTAACCCTGGAGAACTGTTACACTTAAGAGTGGAAGTGAAAGTTTGAAAGGATGGGGAGATGTTTTGGAATGAAGAATCAAACTTTGTCCATGCATAGATCCCAAGCTGTCTATTAAAAGCTGAAACCTTACCTTCATATTTCAGGGCTGGTCTTCAGGAGTATAACTTTTAAGTAAAACTGCAGAGTTTTCTTCTTTGGTCTCAAGTAGGATTATAGTTAATTTTATGTGCTTGTTGAGTCTGCTTGTTAAATTAAGAGTTAGTAGCGAGAGAACCATTTTTTGGTTTACTATACAGTACAAAAGTGACTGACAGGGTGAAGAATGACCACTGAAGTAACCATCAGTAATGAGGCAGAAGCCCTTTCCTTTCCCTCCCCTTAGTGTAGAGAAAATTGAGTAACGATTTGTAGAATTTCACATGGTCTGAGGTTCATGTACCTATTCAGGTGCAGTTCAACTTACTTTTAAGTAAACAAAATAGATCTAGACCAAGTTAAGTGTTTTCATTTATTTCCATCTGATAATGAGATAAACCTTACAGAAATCTTCAATGCTCAGAGTCTTAATTCACATCAAATGAAAATACACACTTTGGATCTACAACACAATAGTGTCTTTGGAGATGTATGAAAGCAGAGAGCAACTGCTCACTGTAGCATAAGTTTCTCAGAGTTCCTTTTGAGTCAAACACGGTCTTTAAAACCTCTATTCCTTAGGATTAGACCTATAACATAGCACAACCATTAATATGTAAGTATTTACATACATACTGCTCTTCAGGATGGTAGCTTTGCAAATAATATAGTTATATGAAGGATTTATATGTCTGTTTCAAACTAATACATTAAAAAATTAATACAGATAAGGGCATTGCATTAGATAAGTCTATAAGATGATTAAGAGACTGGAACATCTTTCATGAGAGGCCTGGACTGCTGGGGCTGTTTAGACAGGGGAAGAAAAGGCTCAGGGCTGATCTCATCAGAGTTTTTTTAAGTATCTGATGGGAAGGAGGTAAAGAAGATGAAGCCCAGGCTCTTCTCAGCAATACACAGTAACAGGAAAAGGGACACAAACAGAAGCACAGGAAATTCCACCTGAATGTACGAGAACACTTTTTTCCTGTGTGGTTGTCTGAACGTCAGAACACACTGCCCAGACAGACTAGGGAGTTGCCATCCTTGCAGATATTCACAACCTTCAGTGACCTGCTGCAGCGGGCCCTGCTCAAGCAAAGGAGGTGGACTGGACAATCTCCAGAGATGTCTTCCAACCTCAACAGTTCAGTGGTTCTTTGAATCAAATATACCAATGATAGAGTTTATGAATACAAAATATTTTAAAATTAAATATGGAACTATCTCAGTCATTCATGTGACAGGTTTTCACCAGGCTAGACCAAAAGCAGTTGACTGATCTGTTAGATTGTTTTTAAAGAATGATTTATTTATTCTTTACAGCCCTTCTTGGTTCACATCCACTGTGGAATCCCTTAGTGCCATCAGGGCCTTTAGGCAGCCGCAGCACCCCTACAGGGAGACCGTCTGCATTTTGTATTTTCCGAGCTAACATGGGGCTACTGGCAGGACTCTTCTCTTGTGTGGCACTTTGAGCTTTTCTTCTCTGTACCCAGGGGCTACCAGAAGGAGTGATACTGCTATCCGAGGAATAATCTGTACATTTCCTTGGAACTTCAGGGCTAGTGCTTGGGTTAAGCTTGCTGTCCTCAGCCAGTGGAGACTTTTTGGTTACTTTTCTTAGTGAAGATGGACTGTTCCAAGGACTTGATCTGGGTGACACATTAGGACTCAAATGGTTGGATGGGTGAATGACAGGGCTCAAATTACTCCTAGTATTTGTTGCAGTATTTTTGCGTCCTGACAGTGGAGATGTAGGATTACTCTCTGGGTCAGAAGAGCTATTTGCTGAAGATTCATCACCGACAAACTGAAGTTCCTCAACTCTTTTGTTAAGGGATCTGGCCTTCTTAAGACTTTTGCTGGCATCTTCATCACGGTTCTTGTCTTTGGGAACTTTTTTTTTTGGAGGTTTCATACCTATTAGGACAACTTTAATGGCAGTCTCTTTCGTTTCAGCACACATGAAGTCGTGAGCACGTACAGCAGCATCTACTTCTTCAAATTCTATAATTGCACATTCTTGAGTTCCCAGCTGGGGATACCTATTACTGACCCTCTTGATATCAGCTGGTAGATCCCTACCAGGCTTAAGAATACGAACTGATGAAATTACACCAAAAGTTACAAAGGTTTTGAGAAGATGCTCCATTATCCTTTCTTGCGTGCATCCATTTTCTTGTTTGTCAAGAGGCTGCAGCTCAGAAATCATATGTATATCATACACCAGTAACATCCTGGTAGGGAGGTTTTCACTGGGAAACACTGGAACTGGAGTATTTCTTCGAACCTTTCTGTTATCATCATTGAGCTCAAGGGTGTCTGAGTACTTCAGTGCGTAGGCTGTGGTTCTCCAGTCACGGGTAAGGTGTTTCACCTTGAAGACACAGATTAAGAATCACAACTACTAAATCCCACTCAAACTAATTACAGACAGTATTAAGATTCAGGTTCCAGTCTACAAACAAAAACCTGGATTGATAATTTAAATGCATTGCTGCTTAAGCACCTAGGATTTCCCTAGACAATCATGAACGAGTTCATGGATGAGAACAAGCTAACCATCACATAAAAACTGAATTAGCCCCTGAGAGAGGCAGATAAAGGAGATGACAGTAAAAATGCCTATATAAAATATGTTCACCTCGTCTCTCCTAATATTTTGAGATTCATCAGGCTTACACAAAGCACTTCAAGTCTTAAAAAGTTAGCTCACCTTCTTAAAAGAAGTGAGGAGTTTAACGCTGACATAGCCCATCTTATTTCTTCTCACATGCTTTAGAAGGAAGGCATCTTTCTCAAGGTTCTCATCTGAGAAGTAATATTCAATCTGTGCTATTAACTTCTGGATTAGGTCATTTTCTGGTGGTTTCCAGTTCTGGTCAGAGTCATCATCATTTTCCCCACCACTGCAAAACATTTACATCAGTTTATTAACAGATCTTTATCATGTATTAATGGATTCAAATAGACTTAGAAAATTAAAAAGCATAACTCTAATGCTCTTTTCAACTTACCTATTCAGTGCCTGTATGTAAAGTATCTCCATTTCCATGTGAGGCTAGCTCTGAGAATGAAGCTTTCCAGTCAGCATAAGGAGTCAGGCTCCTGAGTCACTCCAAAAGCTGATCTCAGTGCAGAACAATGAGATCTATACACTAGCATCTTGAAAACTCTGCCAACTCCAGTCCGTCACCAAAACATGACATGCAGGTGCACAGGCACTTGGTGCTATACAGAGCTACTCCAGTGACAGTGTTTGATTTTTCAGTAGGAAGCTATTAAACGTAGATTTGACATTTAGGTGCTTTATGTGTAGTGTTATGTACTAGTGTATGAATATTCCAACTTGATGGAATCAGGATTTCTCAAGCCTTGTCAGTATCCAGGGAGTAAAACAGACTGACAGGGCTACTGCACCTTTTACAGGTCACTTTCAGAGTGATAGAGTAGTTCAAATAGTAGTTTACCAAGGGGCTTTGACTGTAGGTAGGTTTTAAATTAAGGATTTGGTGCAGTAGCAGCTCGCTGTATGCACACAGGTTGCTTTGAAGATGTAGGCATCAAAGCAACTTGAGGTGTCAGTAATAATTCCTACACCTTATCATTAGATACAGATGACACTATTGGTATTATCAAACAGTAGAGTTAAATTAAAAAATACCACCACTTTTTAATTTAACCTGGTCTTAATTTCGTGTCTGGTCAAATTATTTCCAAAGCCATAGAACATGTCTGCTTATCCATATCTTAATTCTGAGGAAAATCTCTACAGTTCTAGGCAATAAAATCCAAAAGGAAAACAAAACAAGAACAAAAAAAAGGGCCCGCAAAACAAAACCAAAAACCCAGAGCCACAATAACCAGCAACTCGCAAGCCCTTTCTGTAAAAGGCAGTGAAATGGAAATGCCGGGGGCACGACAGCTTGGGGGGAGCCACGTCCCGCTCCGCACCTACGGCGGCGGCTGCCCGGCACTTCCCTCGGGGGTAAGGCGCAGCCCGGGCGGAGTCACCGCGGCCGCGGGCAGCTCCTCGCCCTCGGCTCTCCCGTGTTGCTGCTGGAGGTTTCCCGCCTGACCCCCCTTCCCGCCTGCGTTGCATCAGCCGCGGCCGCACCGTTACGTGGGCGTCCGTGACGGCCCCGCTGCTCGCCCCGCACAGACAGGCCCGCGGGGAGGGGCGGACGCTGGCCGGGGCAGGGACCCGTTCCCCTTC
>JAAWXA010000028.1:11234232-11604760 GCA_038090715.1 Florisuga fusca | reverse complement strand
CGTTCGGGGTGGCTGTGTGGGATCCGTCGTGCTGGGGCTGAAGGCGCGGAGGTGCTTGGTGGGGGCCCCAAGGCAGCCCCTGCCGCCTGGTGAGGGGGCGAAGGCCGGGGGGGGCAGCCCGGTCCTCGCTGTTCTCTGACTGGCGTGAGTGCAGTCTGTGTGTGTGCAGTCTGTGTGTGTGCAGTCTGTGTGTGTGCAGTCTGTGTGTGTGCAGTCTGTGTGTGCAGTCTGTGTGCTGTGTGTCTGCTGTGTGTCTGCTGTCTGTTGTTTCCTGAGATGTGGAGATCGAGCCGTTTTGTTAAGTATTTCTCTTGAATGTGTTGATTTTTTAGCAGGTTAAGTGCTACTGTTTGTCATCTATATCCAAGTGAAAGGCCAGAACATGTTGCCTATCAAAAATTTTCTCATTTATATGTAAACACTCGTTTTTCTTATAGTGAGGGCAGCATACCTGTTCCAATCACTCTTTAAGTCTACTTTTAAAAACGGAAAGTGGGATTTTGAAAGCGAAAAATTCCTTAGCATTAGTGCTGTGACATATTCTTCATAATGATTTTGCAAAATAATTCCTTTATTGGCAGATTTTGTTGTTGAAAATACATTTATTGTTTTTGAAAAACTTATATTCAACTTTTTGTATTGATTTGGGTTTTTTTTAAAAATGTAACATTCAATTTCTTTTGACTTGCAGGTTAATAATTGTGGTCTTCAGCTGGTTATCCAGACTTCATCAATTACAGATAAGAGCAAACCGGTAATTATTACCTTTTATTTAATAGTTATATTAATTAACGCAGTTGTGTGATACAGCCAGTTTGTATACTTTGATGGAGGAATTATGTTTTCAGTATGTTGTCTTTTAATATAACCTCTGATGTATCTGACAATGGTAATTTATTTAATCTCATTAAAGACATCAAGTAAAAACATAAAATACATACATACACACATATATACACACCAATGTGGATATATATATATATAATTTATATATTCATATGTAAATTTCACATGCTTCTATCTGTACCTCTCTTACTCCTGCAGCTGAGGTACTCTTTAAGGGGTTGGGGTTTTTTTCCCTTAATTTAGTCAGCTGAAGGTGAATGTGCTGGTGGCTTCCATATTTTCATTTTGGTTTAGAAAAGAGTGAAACTTTTCAGTCACAGTATCTAAACAGAATTAATGTGCTTTCATTGGAGCAATTATTTAATCTTTAAAGCATTTGCAGAATTTCCTGAGACCTGTAGTTGTTATTAAGGTTTTGTCTGTGTATAGATATTTGTATTTGAAAAATTTTAAGTTTTTCTTAAATATTGTGTTACAGTTTGAATTCAGGATAAATAAAGAGCCATCACCTTTCCACAACAGACTTCTGCAGCATGATCTGGAAAAAAACTACACAGGAAGGCAAGGTGATATTCAATAGGGTGTGATTTGTTTGTTGTTTATATCTCTTTTTATTATCTGACCAGTAAAGAGAGACTGTATTATAATTCTAATATGTAAGAATAACAGCTTTTCCTAACTGGCTGTAGTAATTCAACATAGTTAATGCTGCATCATGTCCTGAACCTGCTATCCTTTTACTATCTAGTGCAGATAGCTTTTTAGCACTTTTTTGCCCTTTTTCTGTCAATTTTCTACCTACAAAGCCTCAACCCATTGAGTGTTCTACTTTGTATTTCCTTGTAAGCCACAAAATTATGTACTATGATATTTTAATTGATGTTTAACATTTTAATATATATGTATACTAAAATAGTGTATGCATATATATATATAATATGCACATATATATATATATTTATACTGAACCCTGATATGAAAACATTCTTCCTATTCTTATTTGCTTTTACTTTTGAAAATCAAGGTATTTGGTGATTACCACTGCTAACAGTGCTGAAGCCTGGAAGAACCTTGAAACAGAAGACTTTTTGCCACACTGTTGCTGTTTGTTTGTTACATAAAAACAGTGATTGGTTAAAATAGGAGATCAGTTTACTTGCTGTGCCAGTTCTTTATTCATTCTGGTAAAAATTAAAGACCAACAGTTGTTGAGAATGAGTTGGTTCTTAGGGTGTTATGCAGCTTATTAATGGAGTAAATTTAAGCCTGCATTTTGATTTGTTTCCCCCACAGGAGACCAAAGAGTACTGAGTCCTTTGGTGCGTAATAAGCAGCTGTTTCTTCCAGTACCATCCAGTCTGACAGAACTTTCCACTTTGGAGTCAAAGCAGGATACAGGTTCTTTATCAGGATCAGGTGATTCTGCTGTTCACACACCTACAAAATCCAGATCCCGACAAAGCAGCCACAGTGTTAGTTCAGGTAATACTGGAAACTCTCATGTTAGTACTGTTTTTTGTCATTTTTTTAAAACTGGATATCTTACTGAAAAGTGTCCTGTAAGATGTGCTGCTCTGACTGTCTGAGTATGGCTGAATTATTAATAGCAAATGTTGCCTACTGTCCCTTTGGATATTGAGAGAAGTTAATGCATCATTGTCAGGAAACAGCTAGAAATATTTTCCAAAATGCAATGCAAGCATTTGCATGCGGGCTTTTTGCATACTTTTCCTTAACCAAAGAGCAATAGTAGGCATCTTTCAGACCTGTCTTTAGGAGGACAACACTGGAAGAAAAAAAAACCACTGTGCTGCCATCATGTCATGTTTGAGACTGACTTTGTCTCTGATCTTTATTGGCTTTAAAACCTGAGACACGACAGATTTAAGACATTTAATAGATGATTTTTGTTCTCAAATATAACTGTTGTTTTCCTTCACATTTTTTTCCTTTTTGAAAGCTACATTTTAATGTTTGTTCTTACAGTGGTGTGTTTGAGTAGCTAGTGATAAAGTGTTAGATAGTAGCACTGAAAAGATTCTAAATTCAACACCGAATTGCTTTACTTCTGTAAGTATCTTTTACAATGGTATATTTTAGACAGCAATGAACTTGCTACAGTGGTGAAGCAATTAATCTTTGTTTATTGAGGAATGAATGTTTTCCCTATTAACCTTAAAAAAAGGGGAAGACGTGTAGAAGATGAGCCTATATTCTTGTGGCAGTGTGCATGCATGATTATCTATTTCTGACCAGTATTTTTCAGTGGATAATTTTCTCAAGAAATCAAAGCTTGCAGATGCATCTGTTGATATATTTTTGTTTATCCTTCCTCTTCCACTTATTAACAAAATGGGTGAAGGTGGATAGCTCTGTGGGTATGTTTTAAAGGGCTGCCTGTTTGGTTATCAATAATGAAGTGAAAAAATAATACCAACACTTCCTTAGTATTGCATGAACTTATGTTTAGAAGACTTTGCATTGTTTTGTGGCTCAGTGGGACTGCTACCGTGTTTTGGTGCTTTAATTTCTAGTTCTATCAATATCTATTTGAAGTTAGGTAATATCTTCATTAAGTTCAGACACTGCAGTTGTGAAACAATTGTAGAGCCTTAGCTGAAAACATCACTGGGAAATTCTAATCAGAATTGATTAGAAACAGTTACAAACAGTTGTTGTTAAAAATCTCTCAAATATGAAGCAAATGGATGTACTTTGGAAAGAGGATGTAGCTGTAAACAAAACAAATGTCAGGAAAGAAAACTGATAAAGCATGGAAGGGAGGCAAAATTCACTTACTGCTTAACTCTACTTTTCATAAGAAAGACCTGCTTTTATTATCTGTAGTTAATGGAATGATCCTGCAATGGAAAAGTTCATATATTCTCTGTGTGATTTTCTGATAGAGAATGTAAATTTTGGGAGCAGTTCATCAATAGCATTTCCTGTATTGCAACGTCCTGCTGAAGGAAAAATACTGAATTCTGACAGACTCAGCCTGGAAAGGTGAGAAGGTTATGGAGCACACACTATAGGTTGTCACTCCTGTGTCCAATGGTCTGAAGAGATGAGCATCCCACTAGTACCTGTGATCACTGGTGTGAGTAGTGGATTTGGTTTTGTTGTGTGTTTCTGGGAGAAGGAGCTGTTCCCAATGGAGAAATTCTGTCTGAGTGTCCTTGTGATGAATATATCCATACAGCAGTCATCGAAGATGGGGATTCTCATTGTAAACTAAGGAGCTAGCTTCAGACACAAAGGCAAGGCCATGCAAGTAATCTGTAAAAAAACATATTAAAATCTATGAAAAACTTATAAAAATTATTAAGAAAGGCTATGGCTCCATTAGTTGTAGACTGATGCTACTGACCTGTAGGATGGTCTCTTTTTATGTTTCTTAACAGGCATTACAAAAAAAAAAATATCTGGAAGACATTTAATTATCAATTTTTTTGTTGTTCTTGGTGGAAGTGTGGTCCATGTAGTCCAAAATCTTTCATCAGGTCAACAGGACTCTTTCTGGAGTAATCCTAAAATAAGAATAACTGTTTTCATCATAATTTCTTTTATCTTATTGTTTCAGATTAACACTTGTTATTTCAGATTTGAAGTTCTACAAACCAAATAAAAATTGCATAGACACAGATTTAAACAGACTGCTTATGGGGTATCTGAAAAAGTGAAAAAATGGGCAGGTTGCATCTGATGAAAATTTCATGTCACAACATGCATGTTCATGTTGTTCCCATTTCAGAATCAAGCTCTGATTAAGAGGTCAGGCTTTCAGATAATTTTGGAGGCATTTCTGCTCATAAAGAAATATCTTTTCATGCTTCTTTTTTATAGTAAGGAGTTACTGCCTTACTTGCAGAGCATGACCTTAAGCAAGATAATATGCTTTCCTTGGTTCAGTCAGTCAGTGAGTAAAAAGTGGGTTACCAGTTTGTTTACATGCATGTTTTGTTCTGTTTCTTTTTACTTTCAGGCAAAAACTCACAGTGTGCCCAATCATTGATGGGGAAGATAATCTTCGCCTTTTGAATTTCCAACATAACTTTATAACCCGGATCCAAAATATTTCTAATCTGCAGCTCCTTGTTTTCTTGGATTTATATGATAATCAGATAGAGGA
Organism: Florisuga fusca; assembly: GCA_038090715.1. Taxonomy (NCBI): domain Eukaryota; kingdom Metazoa; phylum Chordata; class Aves; order Apodiformes; family Trochilidae; genus Florisuga; species Florisuga fusca. Next base: position 11,599,782 of record JAAWXA010000028.1, on the reverse strand, counting down.
AATAAGTGGGCTTTCAACTCTTAAGTCCCTAAGAGTCCTTTTGTTGGGAAAGAACAGGTAAAAATAACTAACTTACACAATGAAGTATTTAGGTGCTTTAACATCTGTGACCTATCGTTTCTGTTACTCAAGAATTTTCAGTTTGCAATGCTCGTGAGACCATTGAGCTGGTCTCTAGTGCTAGCTAAGGGTTAGAGATACAATTGAGGGAGCACACACTTCTTTCTTGTAATATTCTTCAGGAACAGGCTTTCTTATGTAAAGTTTAGCCAGTTCTGAAGTATTCAGAGCATTCCCATGAATGGATAGTATAAGGCATACTCATTCATTTAATTACCTTTTTTTTTTTTACATGGATCACAACTTTGTTATTCTTCGTTTACTCTTGGTGGGCAGGAGTAAATGTCTAAGTTTTGTATTAGATGGAAAATGAAAGAGAATTTTCCTCTAATGTAAGATATAATATTGGTCATAATCTTTCAGGGTAAAGAAAATTTCAAATCTGGAAAACCTAAAAAATCTTGATGTTTTAGATCTCCATGGAAATCAGGTATAGTACAACAACTTTATTTTTTAATGTTTCTTGCATAGACATTATGCCTTTTATGTGTCTTACCACTATTGTTTTTTGAAAGGGGACTGGTGACAAATTTTGCAACACTAGATGTTCCAGAAATCAGTAAATGAATAACAGGTGATATGGTGTTATTTTGAATCTTGGAATCAAGTCTTTAGTATGTTCAGCATTGTAGTTTTGGAAAGCTATTAAATGCTGAGTCTACTAAGTATCCTAGCACTCACACCTACAGTATAATGATCTAACATAAATAGTTGTGTAGTTAAAATAATGCAAACTTGGAAGTGACAGAATTTAAGATGCCATTGATTGTTGTGGTGCTTTTGCTAGTGGTCATCTTAAAAACATCCCTTACATGACTTGATGGTCCCAGAGGTCCTTTCCAACCCAGCTGATTCTATAATTCTATGGTAGCTGCAGAAGACTGGGATTTGTACTGGTGAAAGCAGAAAGGGTTCAAGCTCTTGAGTGATTAATGCATCTGAATGGACTTAAGTCATTTAGTGTCTATTCATTTTCCCTGATTTGAGACTTAAGCAATCTTTTCTTTTTCAAGTGGTACCTAAGTTTTACTTGTAGTACATATAAGAGGCATATTCTTCTTTAATGGCTGTTTCCAATGGATATATTTAATTCACTACAGGAATATTCCAAGATGATTGCAGGATTAGTACTTTAGCATGCGTATTTGTTCAAAGCTATTGTTAATACTGTGCAGTAGCTCTTGTGTTAGCTGTCATCTATGAATTATTTATGAATTACTTGTATCAATTATTTATTACAAATTACAATAAAGGTATTTTAAATGTATTAGACTAAAAAAATGTTAACTCTTTCATTATGCACAGTAGTTTTATATAAGGTAAGAAATCTTAACAGTCAGCCTTGATAGATGCAAAGCATAAATACTCAAATACAATATGGCTGGAATATAACGACTATTAGCCTTATGTTTAAAAATTAGTGCTGGAGCCCAGCTAGAAATTACTTGTTAATGTTTGTGGAACAGAAGCTAAGAGGAAAGCTACAATATTACTGTAGTCTTGGTTCCTCCTTCCCTCTCTCTTGGGGTATAAATAATTCTATAGATAGAATGCAGATTGTCAAACGTCTAAGGCTGGAATACTTCCGACAGGTTAGAGGTGAGAAAAAACAGGAGGAGGAAAATTTATATTTTTAATTTTGGGGAAAATGTATATGTTTGTTTGGGTGCTGGTTTTGGGTTGGGTTGTTGGGGTTTTTTGCCTAATATGATTTGGTCTGAACTTTGGAACTTCTCCTGCCCAAGTGAGAAACGTACTGGGAGCTTGATATGCTTTACAACATTGAGGTATAGTGTTCCACAATGCTATTAATGATAAAGCTTGTATGATTATTTATTTTTTTTCCAAATCAAGCTTTTAAAGGCATTACTACTTAAAGAAAATCTCTTTGTATAATAAATATCCAAAAGAAGATTGTGTCCACAGTGTATTTATTTCAGTACAAATTATAATTGCTTTTGAACTAAAGATTTAATTTGTAAGTCGTGTGCTTCCAAGCACTCTGCATAGTTTATGGATAGTGTATGGAGAGATCATGGATTGTTGATTTGATCTTTGCTGTTAAGGTAAATACTATAAATGTTATATGTTACATATACATGTCTTTAGAAACTTCTTGTTAAAGGAGGTTGAAACGGACTTTACTCTGGCTTCTAGTGAACTGATCCATAAAAGTTGAGTCAAGTTGAACTTAAATTTTGTTCTAATTTCATTTAGAATGTATTAATGTGTTAAATTTTAAAAAGTCGGTTACTTTATTTGTTCTGTTTAGTTCAAGCATAAAGTTCAAGCATAGAAGTAAAAGGTAAAAATACAACCTGACTTCTCAGGCATGGATTTGACTTTTATAATCTCAGAAATGTGTGGTAAAAGACGCAACTTGTGTGCTGTTCAGTTACTGATGGGTGATTATGTGCTGCATAACAACCTTTTCTGAAATAAATGTATTTTATAGCTAAGTATTCAGATATACAAGAAAACAAAATACTGGTTTTGCTTACTGTTTTAAAGTTTTATGTATTTGAAAACACAACTAGAATTTGTTATAATAATAATCCTTCTTGATTTATAATTAACAGAAAATGGTCATACAGGTTTTTTATTAGAAGAAATTATTTGAATTCTCTCAAAAAATGGGGGATAATGGCTTCTTCTCCAAGTTGTACAGTCTAAAAGCTACTGTATCTTGATGCATGCATACATAATTTAAACAGAAAACCCAGTAGAGTTAATCTGAAAACAGCAAAGTGATGAGGAGTCTGTCTATACATTGCTGATGAAATCATCACATTTGCTGTAGCGGTAAAATGTCAGGATTAATATTCTGCATCGTGGCATGCCATCATTCTAGCTAAGCAGACATCTGCAGAGGTCTGTGCTCTTCATGCTAACCATCTGTTCTTGGCTTTGCTTGTATAGGTCTTTCTGTCTAAATGTTTTATTCTAAGTGGTGGTATTTTGTTTTGCTATATTATTTTTGTGTCCCGATTTATTTTTTTTTGTGTGTGTGTTCTACATCTAATACACATAAATGGAAGATGCATAGTAGATTATTTAGCAGTTGAATCAAAAGTGGATTTAAGATGTTGTTTTTGGTTTTGTTACCTACTTTTCTATGCTTTTTAACAGAAATTGCTGAAATATTACTTGTAGCAGCACGTTCAAGTCATATGTCATGAGCTTATAGATACATCCATACACGTGTACACACGTATATATAGGAAAATTAACAACAAAATTTTGTTCTCAAACTGTTAACAGCTACCTTAACTCTTCTCCCATTCCAGGAGCTGATAGACACTTTCTGGAAACTGGCAGGGCCTGATTTGTGCTGGTCTAAAGCATCAGCTAGTTCATTATCACTGGGAAGGTGTGTGACACCAGTCGCTATCTTGCCTGTCTGCATCCAATTGCTCTTGGCATCTTTGAGGAGGAGTAGTGTGCTTGGGTACAGGGTATTTAAAGGTGCTCACAGTGGTCCAGCAGATGATCCTTCTAATTAAAAGTAATTCACTATACTTGTTAGAAGCTTTGTGCACTAACCCTGGATGCACTGCCACACGCTCAAGTCTCTGCAGGATAGCTGGCTGTATTTTTCCTGCCATGCAGCATGGATTTCAGTAAGACCATGATGGCAATATTCCTGTGTGGTAGAAGTACTTCATCTTCTCTATGATATGTTGCTGCATGCAAGTCCTGTGTACATCTCTAGATAGAATCTTGAAGACAGTTCACAGACCAGTGTGAGAAAGAAATATCTGAATAGAAATCATGAAGGAGATCACCCTGACAAATACATACAGCAAAAAATGAACCCAAATTGTTTCCACAGAGCGATAATTAATGCCTTTGCAAAACATGTTTACATTTCCAGAAGACAAAAATAAAATTAGGGGGCAGCTATTATTGCTCTCTGATGTTTTGTGGGTTTTTGGTTTGATTTTTTTTTTTTTTTTTTTTAAATTTTGTCAATACCACCACAATCTCTAAAATGGGGTATTAAGTATAAAAACAAACTTTATGGTTATGACATGGTTATCATGGTTCAGAAAGATATACAAGAAGGACACTTTTATTAAGTTAATTGCTCATATTATTTTTTAAAACACATCTGCACACACACACTGACTGTATATCTATATAAAATACAGCATGCATGTTTATAATTATAAATCTCTTCCACAGATTACTAAAATAGAAAACATCAATCATTTGAGTGAACTGAGAGTGTTAAACCTGGCCAGAAACCTAATAACCATGGTAGAAAACCTTAATGGGCTGGATTCACTCACAGAGCTCAACCTTCGTCATAATCAAGTCTCTGCTATAGTAAGGAATAAAACTCTTGCCTTTTTTCTTTTTTTTCCTGTGTTTTTAACAAAATGTACTATTACTGTAAATTTTTCAAGTCACATCAACATTTCATGTTTATAAAATCTTGTGTTTTCCCATAGTGTGTTGCTTATCTTTTTCTGCTGCAATATTTACTATTGCAACATAAAGGTGAAACAAACAGTAATTTATTATTGGTGCTATTTGTAAAGGTGTTTACTTGTAGGGAGAACTTATTATGGTGGATCTTCAGCGGTTGAAAAAAGCTTCTGAAGCAGCTTTGTGGTTCTAACATACAAATTTAGATACTTCTTCCATACAAGTTTGTTTCCTAGAAACAAATCCTCTCTTAATTATTGTAGCTCTGCAAAGCAGCAGCACCATCTTCCATTTCATCTCCTTATGGCATATCTTTGAGGCAAATGCAGAGAAAATAGGTACTGATTTTAAAAGCAGAATTTCCCTCTTGAACCTGTAACCTAGTGTTGTAGGTCTTGGTGTTCTAAATAATAAAGTTTTTCACTTTGTAATTTTGTTTGCAGTTCGTGTATGACAAGTAGAATAATGTAATAAACATTTAAAAATAATAGACTAAGTCCGCTTAAATAGCTGTTGTTTTCTGGCCATCAAAATTCTTGGTGTCTCCTATTGCTGTTGAGCCTCTTGAATTCCTGCTACTTGCCATATATGAATTGTTTTTATACCTAGAAGGTAAGAAATTTCTTCACGTTTCTCGTTCTGTGATTCTGTTTTTCCCCCACATCAGTTATATTACCTGGAGTTACCTTCCTTGCTTATTTTACCTGCTGCCTTTTCACTCCTCTCAGGTGCAGCTTGTACTTTGTGTGCTTCCTGTTGACACAAATGGAGAGAGAGTCCATGAAATCTGAAGTAGTGAGTTACAGGCTTGGACTCTGTGCCCTCAGTGTTTTAGTCTTTCCTGGTCAGAGAGTGTTTTACAAGATGATGTGTTGTTCAGGGAATTTTAGTAAGGATATGATGATGCAGGCTTATCACTCTAATTTGATTAAATTGCTTTCTGGTTTTAGTTTTTTGGATCATGTTTTAGCAACTCTGACAGTCCCATCATTGTGAATCAAGCTCTTTAAACTCGAATATTTCTTTAAATGAAGGATTCTAACATATATTTTAGAAAGTTTGTCTTACCAATATAATGAAATAAAATCAATATAATTTAAATAACTTTCAGTACATTTTTGTGAACGTTCCTTGGTTTTCACTTCCCCCGAATCTGCTCTAAGTGTATTATTCTCATGTAGAAAAGATCATGTTCTCATTTATCCAACAAAGTGAGGTTCCAATTTGAACTCTGTACCCATGGCAGTTAACTGTATAGAATAATTCATGTTATCCAACTAAAGTGCAATTTGTATGAGCAATTAAACTCATCAGAATCTCTTATAAGTCATTCGCCTTGTCTTAGCAATTTTGGGACCATATTTTGCCTTTTAGGTACTAATTGAGAATTGGAAATACTTGAATCACAAGTATTTATTTTTGTAAGAATAAATTATAGTTTCATCTGAAGCTGCAGGATTTTAAAAGGCAGTCCTGAGGCTTGGTTTATAGCTGCATTATATTTTGGAGGATTAGGAGTATCTTGAAGTCTGACTATTCTCAAGAATAGCAAACAGACAGAATAAATATTTACAAAGGGTCTGGTGGCATTAAAAGCATGAATCTATAGGTGCCATGAATTATGCAAAGTGTTTTCTTTTCATCCAGTTTTGAATAGGGTCCACTGTTAGGAAGATGAGCTGTGTTTCTGAAAGATGGACTTGCTTGACTGCTTTGAGGTATCAAAAGTGTAAAATTTTGTTTTGTCATCTGCAGCTTGATCTTAGACTTGGAGGAGGACTGGTCAAGGTGTTCACTGTCTTTTCACAAAAAGAACGGGTAGCCAGGATGTTGGCTGTCCTGTTTGACTTTGTATCAAAAAGTATCTGGAGGCTTTCCTTTTTGGTGGTTGTTTTGTTGTGTTGTTTTTTTTTCCAAATCCTGTTTTTGCAAACACTTCAGGTATTGCTGTTGTACCTGTGAGACTTGGAACTTACAGGGCAACAACATATCACTCTTATTTATTGGCTTTGAGGGCAAATTTTTATTTTCCAATTCAAAATTCTTTGATTAGTTAAAACCCTTACTGCCTAAGAATTACTGTTCAGAACCCTAGAATGCTTGCCTTCCTATGTATAGTAATCTGATTCATGTGCACTCTCCCCTTTAAGGCTCAGTAGCCATGGGGACAGAGGGGATGTCCAGATGTAATTCTGTTGTGAACTCATTTTTCCATAGTCTGATCTGTGAGGTTTGGGAACATCTCTGAATCAGGAGTTTTGGTGCTGAGGTCCTGAGCTAATAATCCCTGCTTATTGTGTGCAGAGCTATGCCTCTCAGCAGTGCTTCTTGTTAGCTCATGTTCAGTGTTTCATTAATAGCAGTTCTGTGGTTTCTTTAGAGCTGCCTTGTGTTCACCTGTTTGGATAGTATGAACTATTTCTGTTTCTGTGTTGGTTATGTCACAAATCAGATGAAGGGAGAAAGAGTTTTAAATTTGATTTGTGGCTGAAATCAGGATACCGAGTCCTGTAATTCTTCCCTGTGCTGTATGTTTGTGTCCACTGCTTTCAAGTTGGAGTATTCTTCTTAGTAGGATAAGGAGGTGCAGGCTTGCAGCCTGGGTGACTGGATGGTATCTGAATCAGTGCTGACTGTGCTGTCTGGCCAGTGTGGATTAATATTTCGTAAATGAAGTTTGGTCTTAGTTGATACGTTTCGTCTTACTGTGTATTTGACCTTTTTACTATTTAGGGGGTTTCTGTAAAGGTCTTTAGTGGCATATGTTAAATTCACAATTACTCATTCTGGAAATTCATTCCTTTATATAAATTTTAATTATAAAGGTGACAGAGTCCGTTAGATCATTCCCTGACAGAAGAGTCACTGCTATTTTGGTAGTGCAATTGCACTGCTGTATTGCAGTTCAAAAACCTTACTTCAGCATGGTCACAAAATAAACTTTTTTTTTTTTTCTTGTGTTTTATAATGTGTTTATCCTGCAGCTTAAATGCTGAGACAGCACCTTGGCTCATTTCCCGAAACAGAAGCAGCCTTACCCTCTTTTCTTTAACACGATTTGCTTTCCAAATGATGCAGCTTGTTCTGCAGAGTAGATATCTGCACTGTAACACTCCCTTGCAGTCTGCACTGGAGAGAAATGGAGCTGCATCTTCAACAGAAATCAATGTTGCAGCAAGGTTACAGCATATAGAAATGAAAATACTTCAGCAGGCAAGGCAAAGAGGTGCAAGCACTCCTTTCGGCTACTGAATTTATGCCTCTATCTTTCCTTCTAGAAAGATGTGGATACTTTGCCCTGTCTCCAACGTCTCTTCCTCAGCTTCAACAATATATCTAGGTAAGGGAAATAGCAGTTTGCTTCCTATCAGTAATTTGAAGTATCCTATAGGAGATGTATTTCAGTAAAATTTAAATTCAAACACTATTAATGCAGATACTTTTTTTTTTTCCACTAACACAAGATAGCATAATCAAACCATTATATGTTTTCTACTTCAAACATTAACATTCTAGAAATTCTTGGCATTTAAATCTAGCTATACTATGAGTATTCTACTAAGAAACCTATATTTTTTAATTTTAACGTTATCCTGCTCTTTACAATTATGATAAAAATGAAAGCTTTGTGAATATGTTGTTTTATGGTTAATTACTTATCTTTTAAAGCAACATTGCACAAGGTTCATATTTAAGATACAATCAGCATATTTATGGAGTTGCACAAAGTACTGATTCAGATTCTATCTAGAATGATGAGATTATTTCATGCTTGTATTTTACTTGTCCATTTATTAATCAAGTCTGAAAGGTATATTTGTGGTTATTTCTCTTCAGTTCCCTTCTGAACAGTTCAACTTTCAAAGCAGACCTTGTACAGTTTCAAGTAAATGCATTTTGGTATTAATAGAAATTTTTGTCTTCTGTGCTTTTTCATATTCATGCATTTTGTAGTCTGCTTTTCTGCTGGTGCCACTATTTTAAAAGTGCTCACATTTTTTTTTTTTTATTTTTTTTTTAATTCCTTACTCACCACCTTTACTTAGAATCGAGTAATTTAGGGGTAGGGGGAACTGTGTGCTTCATGCTCTAATTACTGGAAATACCATGCTGTTTCTGTGATACCTGCTTTCTCTGTAAAATGTTACACTTGGTATGAGCTTTCATTGTAATATGTTCTTGAATATTTTAACTTGACCTGCATTCTGTTTTTTCCAGACAGCTCCAACCTACTTGTCTGTGTTCTTTAGGCTCTTAAAGTACCAGTACAGTAGATATCCTTAAATACTCATGAGCATTAAAAATATATATAGATATATATGTAAAGTTCAGGAATCTTCTATATACTCTTCTTGTAATTAATCTCCTAGAGAGGGAGTTAGCAATTTTACTCTGAATAATTTCTGGAATTGAAAGGTGCCTTTTGTTTCTGTTTTTCTAAAAATGTCTTATCTTGGCAAGAACAATGAGAGGACTGCAGTAGCTGGCTCTCCTGCAGTCAGGGGGCATCACTGCAGTCAGTGAAATTTCTGTACCTTTTTATGTACTTAATATATTTTGTGTAGCTTTCTGACTCCTTCCTCATGATGTTTTATGCAAATTCATGTTCTTTTTAAAATGTTCAAAGAAGGAAAAACATTTCTGAGGTTTTTTTAAATAGATTTCTCCAACTTTATGTAATCACTGTCTTCTTGGTACTTTATCATGATTGTTGTCATTTACTCTTCGTGGTTTCAGGTGAACTCCTGTTAGATCTAGCCTTAGTTGTCATGTAGGCTAGGAACACTCATTTAGAACATTCATACAGAGAAGTAATGTGGTTTTAATTTGTAGATGGAATAGGTATAAGAATAAATATAGTGTCAACCAAAAGACATTGCTTTTCTGTGAAATTTTGTATAGATATGTGGGCCGCTAGCTGGATGGATCAGTTTAACTCTTTGTTTACCAGACATTATTACCAATGAAAAATTTCTTTTGATCACATTTAGCTTAGGTTTTTGAAATAATAGCATTCTATTGGATGTAGCAGTTTTGAGGGCTAAAAAACCCCATTAATTACTGATTTTGAGTTATGCCATATGGTAATTGTAAAAAATTTTTTTCCTAAAACCAGCTGTGTTTTTACAACTGACTTTGCTTTTAGTCAACCAAGCTGATACACAGATATTCCAGTTTGTTTAACTGTAGTTGCATGGAGAGAACTGGCAAATGGGAAAAGAAAAAGTGTATTGCCAAACCCTGGATATATTTATGTTACAGGTTCATGCAAATATTTTATTAGTGATCCGTAAAAATAAGCATTTTGGGGCAGCACTCCCATGGCAAGTTTTACTGCTTCCAATTTTTGTGTGTCAGCCAAAAATCATTAAGTCTTAAATTGATACATACTGATAAATATGAATTATTTTTTCAGTAAAAGATTCAGGAATGTCTTTTAAAAATTATCACTACTTAAGGCATGATTATCTATCATGGGTTTAATCACTGATGTTCTTTCTCCCTGATGCTTCAGAGGAGGCCTCAATGCTGCTGCTTCTCTGCAGAGCTTTATTAGAAAAGCATATATTGGCAAGATAATACAAGCTCAAGCCAAATGCTGCAAAAGTTGATGCTGATCTGAAGCAAAGAAGTCATACTTCTGGCTTAAGTCCCCCAAAATTTAGCAGTTACAAATGGAAGGTGTTCATTGCTGATGGCTGAAGGTAATATGTATCTCTAGAACTAGTTATAAAGAAGGGGGGAAAAATCCCATTTTTAATTTGCCATGTGGTAAAGGGAGATTATAGAAACTCTTTTCTTCAGGAAAGATAGACCACTGAGGTTCAGAAAGAGGGTTATTGCTCATATTTCAAAATGTGAAAACATGGAAGACCCTTTTTTAATCTTGGAAACAAAATACATATTTTCACTCTTAAGCTGCTGTCTGTATTGGCTCTATGTTTGCTTTTTTATATAACATGGCATGTTGTCTGGCCATAGGGAATAAGTTGGTTACTAGCTCAAAGGACATGTATTGTTTTCCTTAATTTGGTTCCTGAATTGGAAACCTGAGAGATGGAATGTTTTTAGCCTAATAAAAACACAAGAATTTTTTCCAACAGAATGCAAATTTATAAATATGTTAAAAACTTGAACAAAAGCAGTACAAGAGGAATGCAAGTTTGACTGTGGTGACATCTGTTGTCATCAGTAGTTCAGTGGTCCTAGGAAAGTACAGGTTTACTTCTTTGGATGTTTTTGAACACAGTTCAATCTTGTGTGTCCTGTGAGACTACAGCGAGTACAATCCCTTCTCTTCTCCAGTGCTTTTCCCCTTCATGGAACATGCTTTAAAAGTCATTGATGCAAATGTATAAAGAAGACACAGCTGTCAAGTAGATTGTAACAGAGGACAAATGTTCCTCTGTCCTTTTCTTGCCTACTAAATGTGTAAATGTGATTGTGTCTCGCTGAAGATTGCAGCACTCCAAAATACTCTGCTGTTAATTGTTGCATTCTGATGTGATGCAGGAGAATTGGGTTTGCGTCTCCTTCATCAGAGGGGAGAATTGGATGCAGGACTCTGAGCCTTGCACAAAAGATTTAAAACTGATCTATTCTGAAAAAAAGTTCCAGTAAATTCTTTTTGGTAATTTAGCATGATTCACAGCTTGTTCCTATGTTGCTGAAACTACCATTTTAGCAAAGAAAAATTCTTCTAGAAAGAAGGACAGGGAAGGAGAGGTGGCTGCCATAGTTTGAGAGTCCTGCTGGAGAAGGTCTATTGGAAAGAGAAACAGTCTTTTCACACAAAGGTTGAATGAGGCAGTGTGGAACAGCATCATCCACAGCTGCTTTGTTTTTCACAAGGAAGTTAAGACTCTTTTGTGGTTGAGGGAGGGTAGGGAGAATATTGAGACTTAGCCTCTGTATTCCTGTAGGGTGGTCACCACTTGGCTTTATCACAGCAGCCTGTGTGCTGGGAAGCAAACAGCAGCTTGGTTGTGAAGCTGTGTTGTAAAGGTTTGCTGGGTAAGTGTCTTACATTGAAGCTTTGCTTGGTTTAGGATTGGCATGCTGGTGTATGGAGTACAGTGAATTAAGTTTTCTACATTGAATTTCTAGAGCTCAGTTTTTCATGGATATGTTTTACATATGCAAAGATGTGAAAACATAGCTAGTTTGCATCGCTGTTGTACTCTGAAATTGAGCTGTTAATAAAGCAAATAAAAGCATAAAGCAGGCTCTTAGGGTTTAGCACCAGAATGAATGTTCTGATATGCTGAAGCACTGAGAAGTTCAAAATACAGCAGTACATATAACTGGAAGGACATGAAAGCACTAACAGTCTTTCAACATTTCTGTCATTCCATGAGGAGATTTTAGTTTTATTAAAAATCTGTAAGTCATATGTAATGGCAGAAGTCCTGTTGGTTAAATGTGTAGTGGGAAGTGTTTGGACTAAATAAATTTAATGCTTTTAATAAATACATTTATGTTATTTGAAACTAATTTTAAAGTAAAAAAAAAAATCATATTTGTTAAGCAAAATCTCTTCTACCCTAATGGAAATTCAGTTTTCTTATTCAAACAGATTTACAAGTTTGCTTTACAAACTTCTGTGTCATTCAGGATGATTGTAATTTATCTTCAGGACATAATATGTATTTTAAGTTATATGGCAGTCTGATCTTCCAAAAATGTGGTTATGTAAGCTGTTTTATGGAAAGGAAACTGGATCACAAAAAGAAGCAGAAAGTTATAATCAAACTTGTTGTCTTAACCAGATGTACAGAACACCCAGTTCTTCAAATGTGGTGAGCACCATTCACTGGAATCTGCTCATAGTTTATTTTCCATCACTTCTGATGTTGTTTTAGTACAGTAAGCAGACAGGTAGTAAAATCTTCCACTCAGTCATTTTTCTGCTGCATTCATTTGCTATAGAGGGTAGGTGTTACTTGTATCCTGTACTAATTGCTTTCATTTTCTTGAGATTTTTATTAGGTGATACCTTTTTTTTTTTTTTTTGCTCTTGCTAGCTTATGTTGGTACCCAGGCCTTTCTTCTGATGGCTGAAACTAATTGCTACTTATTGGTTTGGGGTTGTTTTTTGTTTTGGTTTTTTTTTTCTGTTGTAGTTAATTCTTTTTTGTTGTTGTGGCAGAAATAGTTTTTATCTAATACATAAAATCTTTCAGGGATGCCTGATTTTAAAATCTGACATTCTTATAGATGTGGAGCCCTTTGCAGCTGAATTTTAGTGGTCAGCAGATTAGTGTGTGCTTTTTTGAAAGCTAAGTGATACCAATGATAAAGGTAGGGCCACTTTATTTAATGGCAATCTTTAATATTACTATTTGTACTGCAAACAGTTTCTGATTCCCAATATAAGAACATCCTTAAGCTTTGGTATCTTCCAAAGTATTAGTGGAGGAAAGACCTTTCCTACCACCAAGAGGGAGAACTCTAAGTTGACGAAATTCATTAATATTGTCAGATTGTCAAGAAAATGGCAATAATTCCATATTTTCCAATTCAGAATTGGCCTCATTTCAAAATGTATTTTGTTTACCTAGCAAAGTGATCAACTGTGTATATTTTTGTGATCTTTAGTAATTTTCAGACTTATTTTTAACTTCCTTTCCAAAAATACAAAATCAAATTATTTCATACCTTCCACTTGAATTTACTTAACCTGATCAGGCAGACTCCACATTTAAAGGTCAAAGTGCATGAGGATGGGTACATAGTTGCATATATATACACTTGAGGAGTCATTTACTTCTATAACTGTTCATCTTTTTTTGAAATTAAGTTCAATGGTTCTCTGTTTAAAAACACTGTTTATCAGCTGCTTTCTTTATACATTCCATCTTCAATGAACAGAACATGATATAGCCTGTACATCTCTGAATACATTTCACACAGTCCAGTTATTTTTGTCAGGAACCCAAATTAAATGTTGTCTAAAGAGCCAAATTTTTACTGTTTGTTGTCTGAACTGAAAACAATACATCTGTTTTGAAGATAATATGATGCTTTTGTAATTGTTTTTTGTGCAATATTTAATGATGTTGTGAACAACCCGGGTCATTCTATGGTATTTGTTGTTGGCTTTTTTCTTCTAACTCCCATGATTTTCATGCTGGCTTTGGCAAATACATCTTGTCTTATTTTTCAGAACATGGGTGGAGATGTATCCTATTTTGAGGGGGGAATGTTTATGTGAAACTATACTGCCATAGTTAACAAGTTCTCCTTATTCTGCATCTTTTTTTTCTAGCCATATGTGAAGAGATTAAAAAGTTTAACAGTAGCAGCTGTTGGTATTTCAAAATAACTTTAATTTGATTTATTAAACAAAATATTGATGAGTGGGATGTTTTCTGTGCAGGTAAATATGTTCTGTCCTTACGAAATAAAATCTTCCATATCAAAATTATTCCTATTCTATGACATTAAAACTTCAAACTTTTTTGGTTACAGTTTTGAGGATATTCTGTGCCTTGCTGATTCCTCATCTTTGTCAGATATCACCCTTGATGGCAACCCAATAGCTCAGGAGACATGGTACAAACACACTGTTCTCCATCATATGATGCAGCTCCGGCAGCTAGATATGAAGAGAATCACAGTAAGAAATTCCTGTTGTCATCAATCTTGCTAGATCCTTACATTCAGAAGTGTTGCAGTGGGTGGTGGGTTTTTTTGGTTGGTTTTTTTTTGTTTGTTTTTTTGGTGTGAGTTTTGGTTTTGGTTTTTTTGTTTGTTTGTTTGTTTTTTCCCCCAGGCTGATACATATGCCTTATTTTATTGCTCATTTGCTTTGTACAATGGCTGCACTGCATTATAAATTGTACCAGTTGCTTTATCATCTGTCCTGTTGTCCTGTAGTAAATCCACCATCAGTATAAAATGGAGCTAATTATGATGGAAAAGATAACATGTATGTGGAAAACATGAACTTAAAAGTGCTTTGGGACATGACTTTTAATCCCAGAACCAAAAATAAGTGCTTGTTCACAGGTATTTTATGGCCTTGGTGTTTTCTGGTTTTGGATTTATAGTGACTTAACTGAATACTTCCTAACTGCTTTACTTTTAAAAATGCTGTTTTCTCAGTGTTATTTCAGAGACTTGTCATGTAAAGAAAAGGCCTCTCACTTCTCCTCAAGATGAGGTGGATTCTGATAGAACTCTTACCCTCCATGGGATATGTATAGGGAAAAAAGCTAGTAGAAATGCACAGGCATGGGAAAAACTTAATCTGAGTTCACTCCTTGTTAAATACAAGAGAATCAACCACAAAACAAAAAGCCTTGGAAAGCCAGGCTTTACCAGTTGTGCTTCTCATAAATTGACTTGTAAAAAGAGTGTGTCGTGATTTTTTTATTTGCTTTCTGGTGTTTGCACCTGAGAACTTCTGTTAACAAGTTTTCTCTGTGTAGAGAAATGTATGTTTTCAACAACAAAGACTTACCCAGATAATCATGTGACTTGAGAAACTGGGATCTTAAGAAAAATAATGATTATCATGAGATTTGTGATAAAATTAGAGTTGGCAATGCCAAATCCACTTTCTCTGCCCAGTAATGCAAATGCTGCTGCTGTCACCTGTAAAAGTGACTGTAACTTGGTGGAGGAATGGCAATAGAGCATTGTGTATGGGGTTTTTCTCACTCAGTTAGTATACCTAGACCCTAATTACATTTATAAGATCTTTTCTTCGTTCTGGACATCGGAGAGTCCAGAGAGTGTCCAGACCATTTTGAACTGAAGCACTGCTTTGTCTTGTAACAAACTGGTAGCTGGACCTGGATGTTCGTTCTTTCTGACTACAAATTCTTCACTAAGCTGTTCAGAAGCACTTGCTCTACAACAACTGTTAATTCTGCTTTTAACTTTTCTTTTACTTCCTGGCTTTACTGCAGAAATAAATTTTTTTCAAGAAAGAGTAAAATCTGAAGGGTGTTTTCAGATGTTTATAAGAGACTTAGAAGCTTGTTTCCTATTGTTTTTCAAGAAGTCCTGTGCTCCTTGGTGTTTGGACTTTTCTATAGGATTCTCCAGAGAAGGGGAACTTTTGCCTTCACTTTCTGTAGAAAGCAGAACTCTGGTGTAACTGCCTCTGCCTTAGGGAACTATTCAGAAGCTGCCATGAAAATCAAATACTCTGCACTCAGAATAAAACTTTTGTGTTGTAATTGTTCTAGTATTCAAGGGGGGCAGATTTACCCTTATTCAAGGGATTGCATCATATTACAAAAGCTTTTGAACTCTGAGCTATGGAGAAGCTGGTGTTTTCTTAGGCCCTTTTTGAAGGTAAGATTTAAGCTCATAAACCATTGGGGCATGGACTCAGTGGTGGTGAAATCAGTGGAGGTTAGTCACCTGTACCAAGTTCTACTTTAGGACTGTAAATTGTTGCTGTCTACACTAAAAGATAAATTTCAGCTGAAAAAACCCTACTATTTTGTATTGTGTGTCTGATACATCAACTCAGTGAATGTCTTGTTGTTTCTTGGACTTTTATGAGTCGTCCAGATGATTAAACAGTGGACAGGAGGGTGAAGAACAGTGTCTGGACAGACTACTCGGTGTCACCTGAGTTAACCATCAGTAACAGTGACACTTTTAGGGCACCTGAGCTGTGAGGTTATGTGACTTTGCTTTATGGCTCAAAAAAACAGGCTTATGTGAAACTGAGGTGCATTTCAGTCAGTGCAGACTCAGGGTGCATTTGCTTTGTTTGGTTCACGTACTATGATGCTTTTCTGGGAATTGATGCTTTTTTAATACCTTTTGTAGTTGGAACTTTTGAAGAAGTGGACCTGTCCTGTGGTACTTGGAGTTCACCTTATCTTTTTCCTCCAGTCTTTTTTAACAGTAAGGAGACAGTATCTGCAGACATGTAATAAAGTACTAAAATATGAATGATATGTGTACATACTCCTTGCTGAGAAAGTGTTTAAGCAGGAATACTTGCTATTCAACACTTTAAATTGACTTTTTCAACTGAATTTGCTAAGTATACACACACACATATATAAATATATTATATATAGTTTATGTATATACATATCTCTCTTAAATGTGCTGTGGTTCCCAAATTGAAAGTTGCCTTATTTTAATGGTAAAACTCTGCTTCTTTTCATTGATGTTTTATAAGGTCTGGATGCTTAAAGTAAGAGAGCTCTCTTTGGTTTTGATTATTAGCTTAGACATTTCTCTGCTGATGAGGGAATAGGTTGTTCTGCTTTATTCAGAATATAATTAATTTTTTCTTCTGTTACCGCTGTGGAGTGTTGTGGTATTTTTATGGAAGGATCTCCAATTTCCTTCTTTCTTTCCACTTGGAAGTGAGATCCTTCAGGAACTGGTAGTCATTATTGTGGGTCATAATCCTCTCTTAAATCAGGTCTTCAGAAAATGTACTAAGTTAATAGTGAAAGTAAAAAACCCAAACAAACGACAGATGCAGATCATTGTCAAATGTGACTTAAGAAATGATTTCTCAGATTTTGTACTTGTTTTTTTCCTTGCCATTATTTCTACCAGACCCATCCTTTCAGTCTTATGTAATTTCAGGCTCTCTGGTATACGAAACAGGTAGTCTGCCCACCACAAGTGTGAGCTGAATTTTATGTGTTTTAAATGCACAGTGTTGAGCCTTTTATGCTTTCAAAACAGAAATATATGTTCAGTAGTTTGTATCACGTATACTGTAGCTGTTTCTATGCTATAGTGAAGTTATTTGAATAGTTTTAGGGTAGATGTACTGAGGAAATGAAATGTTGGATTTCTTTTGTGCTGTCTTAGCCATCTTTTCCTCTTGTGTGTTAAATAGTATCATTTGCTGAAAAATGGTTTGTGTGAGTAATATTAAAGCACTAGTGAGGAAGAGTAAGTGCATTCCATCGTGGTCTCTAGGTTTTGCTGGATTTTACCGATGTGAAAGGCTGCTGCCATAAGGACAGTTTGGCCAGTCCCTGGCGATGGGGTGACAGTGATGCTCGCTTAGCAGCAGGGGGAGTCCTCAGCCTGATAAAGCCTCACACACAGCCTCTGACGGCTCCCGTGGAGATGTTTTATGTAAAAGCTTTAACGTGCTTTATCTCTCTGTGTGCTGTCGTTACTGTTTCTTCACTTGGAGAATATAAGCCTACAGCCTCAAAATCTCATTGCAGAAAGTGAGACTTATGCTTCATTAGAAAAACTGTATTTCTCTCCCTCTTAATTTTTAGGGGGTTTTGCTTGTTTGTGTAGATTGCTCCTTTGCCATTTAGTGTGTTTTTAGATGGAAAGTGGAGAAGTATTAAAGGGAAATTTCAATATGTAAGAGGAAATTAAGTCCTATTTTCATGATGTGGCACTTTGACCTTCTGGAAAAGCATCCCTCCTTGTCCAGCAAGGGCTGGTTTAAAGACCAAAGTTCTAGACAAGAGCAGCACAATGAGAGAGAACAAAGAAAAAGGGAGATAGAGCCTGAGCTAAAAGAGAGAGAGTGGTAGTAAAAATGAATGGTGGTTATTAAGTGGTTTTTTGTTTTTTTTTTTTAATAACTATGTACATTTCCTGGAGGATTTTTGTGTGTTTTGTGGGTGGTGATGTGTTTTTCAAGATTAATTGAATGTGTTTTGTAATATTAATCAAGAAATGTATATGGGTTTGATGTCCAGAAGAACTACATTCAGCCATTGGTCCTTACTCAAGCTTTCCCTTTATGAATACTGAACAAACATAGGATGCATTTTCTCTTTATGCTGAGTGAATTTATTTTGTCAATGAAACAGTATTTTTTAAGGTGTCTGTCGTAAGGATAAACTATTGATAAAGAAAAAAGATTCTTTTAATAGGACTCTAAGATTCATTTAATGAGACTCTTGTTAAAATGTAATTTGTGTTAGTTCATTTCATTCTTTGTATATTAGACTGATTCGAACAAAGACACTCCTGTGTGGAAGACACTGTCAGAAATTGGCCTGGATAAAAGGAAGGCTTTGAAATGGANGTATAAGAGACAGGACTTGTCATGTAAAGAAAAGGCCTCTCACTTCTCCTCAAGATGAGGTGGATTCTGATAGAACTCTTACCCTCCATGGGATATGTATAGGGAAAAAAGCTAGTAGAAATGCACAGGCATGGGAAAAACTTAATCTGAGTTCACTCCTTGTTAAATACAAGAGAATCAACCACAAAACAAAAAGCCTTGGAAAGCCAGGCTTTACCAGTTGTGCTTCTCATAAATTGACTTGTAAAAAGAGTGTGTCGTGATTTTTTTATTTGCTTTCTGGTGTTTGCACCTGAGAACTTCTGTTAACAAGTTTTCTCTGTGTAGAGAAATGTATGTTTTCAACAACAAAGACTTACCCAGATAATCATGTGACTTGAGAAACTGGGATCTTAAGAAAAATAATGATTATCATGAGATTTGTGATAAAATTAGAGTTGGCAATGCCAAATCCACTTTCTCTGCCCAGTAATGCAAATGCTGCTGCTGTCACCTGTAAAAGTGACTGTAACTTGGTGGAGGAATGGCAATAGGGCATTGTGTATGGTTTTTTTCTCACTCAGTTAGTATACCTAGACCCCAATTACATTTATTAGATCTTTTTCTTTGTTCTGGACGTTGGAGAGTCCAGAGAGTGTCCAGAGCATTTTGAACTGAAGCACTGCTTTGCCTTGTAATGAACTGGTAGCTGGACCTGGATGTTCGTTTTTTCTGACTACAAATTCTTCACTAAGCTGTTCAGAAGCACTTGCTCTACAACTGAGTTTTACACACCTGTTAATTCTGCTTTTAACTTTTCTTTTACTTCCAGGCTTTACTGCAGAAATAAATTTTTTTCAAGAAAGAGTAAAATCTGAAGGGTGTTTTCAGATGTTTATAAGAGACTTAGAAGCTTTTTTCCTATTGTTTTTCAAGAAGTCCTGTGCTCCTTGGTTGGATTTCTTTTGTGCTGTCTTAGCCATCTTTTCCTCTTGTGTGTTAAATAGTATCATTTGCTGAAAAATGGTTTGTGTGAGTAATATTAAAGCACTAGTGAGGAAGACTAAGTGCATTCCATCGTGGTCTCTTTAGGTTTTGCTGGATTTTACCGATGTGAAAGGCTGCTGCCATAAGGACAGTTTGGCCAGTCCCTGGCGATGGGGTGACAGTGATGCTCGCTTAGCAGCAGGGGGAGTCCTCAGCCTGATAAAGCCTCACACACCGCCTCTGGCAGCTCCAGTGGAGATGTTTTATGTAGAAGCTTCAATGTGCTTTATCCCTCTGTGTGCTGTCGTTACTGTTTCTTCACTTGGAGAATATAAGCCTACAGCCTCAAAATCTCATTGCAGAAAATGAGACTTATGCTTCATTAGAAAAACTGTATTTCTCTCCCTCTTAATTTTTAGGGGGTTTTGCTTGTTTGTGTAGATTGCTCCTTTGCCATTTAGTGTGTTTTTAGATGGAAAGTGGAGAAGTATTAAAGGGAAATTTCAATATGTAAGAGGAAATTAAGTCCTATTTTCATGATGTGGCACTTTGACATTCTGGAAAAGCATCCCTCCTTGTCCAGCAAGGGCTGGTTTAAAGACCAAAGTTCTAGACAAGAGCAGCACAATGAGAGAGAACAAAGAAAAAGGGAGATAGAGCCTGAGCTAAAAGAGAGAGAGTGGTAGTAAAAATGAATGGTGGTTATTAAGTGGTTTTTTGTTTTTTTTTTTTAATAACTATGTACATTTCCTGGAGGATTTTTGTGTGTTTTGTGGGTGGTGATGTGTTTTTCAAGATTAATTGAATGTGTTTTGTAATATTAATCNTTTACAATTTCACTGTCTCAACCTTCTCTAATGACTTTACAACACATTGAACATATAAACATACTTTAAGTTAGTTAATATGTTCAATGTGTTGTAAAGTCATTAGAGAAGGTTGAGACAGTGAAATTGTAAAAAAAAAAAAAGGAAAATTTAAAGCTAAGCTTTCCAGTTAGTGTTCTAGGGAAATCTGTGCACACAGTTGGGTTTGAAAAGCTAACTCTGAAGCCTCATGCCTTAACCTGCATGAAGGTACTCCTCTCACATAATAGATGCATATCAGGTTAAAGTCCTAGGCAGACAGTTTGGAAGTTTGTGTAATCACCTTGTATGTTTATGTCAAAATCTGTTATTTTGGGTAGGTATTAGGGAGGCTCAGCACAGATAAGGGTAGATGTTCTATGTGAGCCTCAATTCCTGTGCTTGGAAATTATTTTATTTAAAATGTTCAAGTATGAAGATCTTGTTTTATTAGTAAGCATTCACCCATGTGCTTAGGGATTCTTACAATGCTCTAAACATAGCATGTTTAATTTATATAGAAATTCTGACATGTGTCTTTGTGGTTGATGATGTTTTCTTTTCATTTTTGTTTGTTAATTTTCTTAACACACAACTTTCCAGAAAGTGAAAATGAAAAGTTTAGGACAGGAGCTTTCTATTTTGAGGAAAATCAAAACATTTTCTATATATTCTGGGAAGATACTTTAATAGAAACACACAAATGACATGTGAAGTAAATCAAAATAAGTTCAAGCGTTCTTCCCAAATATTTGTGTTGGAAGGACTCTATGCTCTTCACTTCATAGTGAACATTTCTTTTGTTTCTTGGAAAATATATGTTCTAAAAATACCATGCTGTGAGAATGTTTAGAATTCTGTAAACAGGGAGCATTCTACCTCACATGGGTGTGTTGCAGTACTAGATTGCTTTACCAGGAAAATTCAACATCTTTACTTAGATAGCTTTAATTATTTAGGAATCAGTGACTTTCTTCTTGGAACTTCTTGCATCGGCAGTAATATTGGTGCAAAATACAGTACTACAGTAAACTTTGAAAATACTCTTTTCTTCTCAAGTTGTGTTGCTGGATGAGAAAAGTAAGCCCCTGGAAACAGTTTATAATTACAAAAATCAGTCCTAGATTATGGTTTGAGCATAAATAGAATTAGCTCATTTGCTCTGTGTCTTTTCTCAATAAGAAATCCTACTGATTGCAAAATCTATTGCAAAGATACAATCCACTGTAATATTTTAAAATGTTATTTTCATTGTCATACTCACCATATGGTTTGTTCCCTTAAAGACCCTTCCAGATACTAGTTTTAAGTAGCTTCAGTATTTCCATCTGAGTAGATATGTATTTCTTCTGTATTTCTTTATTTATGTATAGTTAACAATAACATTGTTTTAAATAATACTTAGAAAAAATATGTGAAAAATCCTAAACTTGTATTAAAATTCAAATTTTCATTTCAAATATGAACAAAAAAAACCCTTTTTTTTTTTTTTTTTCTTCCAGGAGGAAGAAAGGCGTATGGCATCTGTTGCAGCAAGGAGGGAGGAAGAAAGGAAGCGTGAAAGCCATAAACAATCCTTGCTTAAGGTATTTTCTATGTCTGTTCTAGGCCTGCTACATGCCAGTTTTCAGCAATAATATGTATCCTAGTATTTGGTTTTTGTTAGTTCTTGCATATCCCAATATGCCTCTATCTCTTCAGAATTTTTTACAGCTTAAGCAGTGCACTCCACAACTGAAACTTTCTTCAGTCAACTATGCAAGTTATACTTTAGCAAAAACCCCAGTTTTAATACCTGACTGTGATATATGTCAAAGGATGGCACACTTCATTTTCACAAATCCAGAGACAGAAGTAAAACCAGACTAAAGTAAAGGACTTTTCAGTGATTTCAAATCCTTGAACTTGGTCTCCCCCATCTCAGGTGAGTGCTCTAACTGCTGCCATGCAGGGTGTTCTGAAGTCGTTCTTTCTTCATTCTTTCCTGTTGAAGTTGTTCCTTTTGGTAGAAAGAGTTAAGCAGTCATCAGAGCAGCAGCTAGATTCCAGCTGTCTTCTTTTTCAGACAAATTCTTATCTGAACCTGACCACCTGGCCAAGTTAATGCTTATATACATCAGATGGAATATCTTGAACAGGGGAGACTGAGGTGCACTCCAGAATACTTTTATGGGCCTTGTGTCTAAAGTTCCTATGATGCTAATAGGAGACCAAAGTTCAAGGATGTAAGAGTGTCTGCATTCCATTTGTTGTGTGAATATCCCCATTTGTCTCCAAATCACCAAGGGAAACGTCAAGGTGTACTTTGAAATTTACAGAAAATGTAATTACGTTCCAGCAAAGACTGAACTTAATATTTACTGGAACAAGAAATTATTACTGCTAGCAGGATCTTCACACTTCTACAATCTGCTTTTTGTAAAATGTAGGGGCTATAATAAAGCTCTGTGGTTTGTGTTGACTTTTTTTCCCAGCCACAGAGTCTGTCTTAAAACAGAAATGTGAATATTAGATTTTAAAACATATAAACCCTTGATAGCCTTCAGGATTTTTGATACAGGCTTTTAAATTCTAACCAATATTGTGTTGTTTTCTTGTATCTTAATCAGCCTAAACAAAATAGTCTGAAGTAATTATATTTTAAATTATGGGACAGGCTATTACCACTGGTAAGATATTGATAAAGGTGTTTAGATTATACTCAAGTGATATATTTTTTTAAAAGGGATTTACCCAGTCCAATATCCTTTTAGACACAATTTGAGATCATTGCAATGTGAAGCTAAAAAATATTTTGCTTCAATCCAAAATGTCATATAATTGAAGTAAAGTATACAGCAGTACATCTGAACAGTGTGCATTTTTTATCCTTATTAGACTTTTGAAACCCTCTTCCATTGTCGAGACCTGTTTAAAACATAATGATGACTTCAACAGATCTGGGTTCAAATATTATGTAATAGTTTAAGTCCTTGTGTCTGCCATGAAGGTAGTTCCATTTTCTGTGTCTATAAAAATCACCTTCTGTGTTTTTTGGAAGATGACCATTTTCCCCAACCAGAGTGTTCTGCAGTTACTTGAGCTGTCTGAGCTCAAGTGCTAGGGTTGCTCTAGCAGCCTGAAGGAAAGTAGGAGCAATGTTCCCTGCTTCATGGGAGAACTCTTACAAGCACCTGCAGACTGTCAAAGTTAAATTTCTGTAGTTAACTTCATTCTTTAACAAGTTGTCGGTTTATTAAGTTCTCTTTGTTGTTTCTATTATTTTGTGAAATTTTGCTGGCAAAAGAACACTAGAATGATGCATTGATTATCATGCATACCACAAACTAGTAATATTGTTTCTTCAGTTTAAGACTTCTAAAGCATTTAGATTAATCAGCATCTTTGAGAACAAACACCTGTCTAGATACTGCACTGTTATAATTTATTATGACTTTTCTATCTTGTTTCAGGAAAAGAAACGGTTAACCATTTGTAATATTGCCCATCAGTGGGAGATACAGCAGAATCGAGTGGCTCTTGAGGCTTCTTTAAACCAAGATAAAGATGATGAGCCCTGTCAGATCAATGGCAGTGCTGCATTTGTATTTCCTGAAGAAAGCAGGTATTCTATTGGTTACTATTTGTTCATGTCATGTCATTCCAGGTTACTACTTCTCATTTCTGAGATCTCACAGTATTTCATCATCAACAGTAATACATCCAGATCAATCCTGAAAGGGTGTTTTATTTTGTGATTAAACCAGTTGACCATTAGTAATAAGTACCTATAGCAGCAACTCACTGACTAAAGGAGTGCAAGCAAATTATGTGATTTTGCTAATTAAATGAGGACTTAAAGTCAATTAAATGTTTGACAGAAATGTTAAATATTAATTCTTGAGCCTTCTTAAGGTTATTCATTTCCTTGATAGCTTATATTTTTGTCTGTAGTTGAACAAAATGAGGATGTGTGAACATTGCAAATGTTTCTAAACTTTCTGTATCAAGAAGTTTCAAAAACTGAGGGCTGAATTCCTGTTTTTAGGTTGAATAGTGGCATCTCTCATTGGACTGCTTTAATACCCATGCTGTTTTAACAATAGCAGTTTTTTTACTCTTATTCCTAAGATTCTTTTTGTATTGCTGGTTTCAATTTTTTGCCTTGGAGCATTATTCCTCCTAACCCTCCCCATGCTTCAAGCACAAGCATGCTTTGTGCTTGTCATGAATTCTCTCTGCACTTCAGAGATGGTCAGCTTGAGTGTATCATGTTAGAAATAAGATAGAGAGATGAGAGCATACATATTGTTTAAGTTTAAAATTGCTCTTGTGAATTGGAAATCTGACATTGTTTAAAAGAAATACTTATTCATCCCTGTTAAAAAAGGATTAAACAAGGATAATAAGCCATAAGAGCCATCTCTAACCAGACTAATGAATCCTGATATCCTGATCAAATAACATAAAATATGGGTTTGAGGCAGGATGATAATCTTTTGCAAGAATAAAAATAACTGCTCACTACTGTGAATAGCATTGCTTTGGATTGATTTTACCAACTGCCTGTTCTTAAAGGAATTAATCATGTAGTAACTTCTACATTTCATATATCAAACAGAACATGAAGGTGACTTTGCTTGAATAATGCATTGTTTAAGTTGTTTTTAGATATCTAGAGCAACAGATAATGTATTATGTTAGCATTGTTAAACAGATTATTAAATATGAGCAATTTAGTTAAGTTCCCACACAACACCCCCAGACCCCTCTGCCTCCCTGTCCAACTCAAATACACCCACAGGCTTTCTGCTGAGAAGTAGAACATTTGCAGTTTTAGTTGATGGAAGGAGGATTTTCCAGATGTTAATGTTTTTGAACGAGGTTGGGTACTGTGAATGAATGAATTCTGAGAAATGTGATCATATTTGACAGCTGTGTTTTGGTAAATGAAAGGACTATAATTCAATAGACTGATATTACTAGCTCAAACTCATCTTTTATCGCTGTGTTTTTATTTTCTCTACAGATCTCTCGATACAATATTTAGCAGTGCAGTACAAGGGTTGTCTGTTCTTGAGTCTCATTTAGTGGAAGTGGAAGGAGACACTCTTTGCTTGTATGGTGTTGGAGCACTGGAGTGCCTGGATCGAAACTGGAGTGTTCAAACAGCTGGGATGATTGTCACTGTCTCCTTTATGTTCATTGAGTTTGATGAAATTGTTCAAGTGTTAACAAAACTGAAGATAAAGTTTCCTAATTCTGTGGTAAGAATGCCTCAGATTTCAGCTCTGTGAGGAGCTCTGGAGTGTGTATTCTATAAAAGAACCTTAATTTGCCATAGTCAGCCTTGAGTGCTTTTATATAAACACGTACATAGGTGAATGCCATATTTGTGTGGTGCTATCCTTTAACTTTACATTGCTACTTTATAGGTATCAAGATTTTAATGCCAATTATCATACATGATGGTATTTTCTTTCCCTACTGGTTATTATTTCTCTTAATTCTTTTGATCTAGCTGATTATGCAGTAATGCTGTTCTACAGTATTGTTATCAGTCCTTGGTATCAGGAGACCTTCATTTGGATTGTGATTCCAGAGATCAATTAGCTGATAGGATAAAAAGAGGTACAGTTCAAAGGGAACAGCCAGCTAAATCAGTATAGCTCTTGGAATTCCTTCGAGTTCTTGGTGGAGCAAAACATGAGATGTCCCTTTGGTACTAATTTTTTTTTCCTTCAACGTTTCATTTTGAAACAAATAGTAAAATAATTGTGATATACATAAAGCAACTTAATATTCAGATGATATGCCTCTTGAGGTCCATCCATATTTTTAAGGTTTTGAATATAACAAAACTTCATGCTTCACTTGATTCTGTGGGGGGACTTCAGACAAATTTATCTATCTCAGTTATTTAGTTTTAGGGGGAAACATTTGTAGAGAATAGAAGAATGTCAGCTAACTTCTTAACTTATTTTTTTTCTCCTCAGTAGCGCAACTGTTTAGCTAAATATACCAGTCATGGGAGCACTATTGTGGGGCATGGTTCAGAGAAACAGGAGGATGTGCCAGCCTGCCATGGCCAAAAAAGCAGACTATTTAAAAACATATATTGTACTTATTTTTATGTTTTGACATTGTAGTTGCTTTATTGCCAAATAAAAATAAACATTGCTTTTGTGGTTTTACTGCTTTTTGTAATTAAATTTAAAGTACTAGTGATGTTACCCCAAGGTTGATAAATTGCTTGAGGGTTTGTAGTGTTGAAATTTAAAGATATATGTAATACACCAGTTGGTTGATACATTGATGTATTTTGCCACAAAGTCCTCAAATGAAGGACTTTTTTCATTTGAGGAAAGCTCAGGAGCTTCCTCAGATGCAAACATTTATTTGGTTTTTGAAATTGAGGTTCACAGAATAGGAATAGTTGTATTCCATCTTAACTGGTTCCTTGTTTTTTTCATAGTGTTTTGACACTGTTGTTTTTATTGGTTTTTTTAAGCACCTGAAGTTTAAGGAGACAAATCTTGTGGCACTGCAGCAATTCAATGCATTAGCCCAGATGCATCACATTGAACAGCTGACAGTTGATCCTCAGGGGAATCCTGTTGTCAGCTTCACCTTGTGGAAATACTACGTTCTGTTTAGACTGAACCATTTTAATCTGCAGAAGATAAATGGAGTGAAGGTAGGACACTGTTGCTTCCTTCTTATTATTGGTTTCACAAGATAAATTAGCATTGTTTTTTAAAAAGCAGATGAATTGCTACAAAAATTAGCAGAATCTGGTCAGTGTCCTTTCAGTATTAGGAGGAAAAAAATTTAGTAGGCTTGACCATGTAGTTTCTTGTGCTGTGCATCCAACTGCAGTGTTACAAAAAGTGAAGTTGGTAAGATTCTTAGTTGCAGTTATCTGAGACAGTACAATGTTATGTTTTCAGTTGCAAATAACAGTCCAAATCTGTACCTGAGTGGCTGGGATGAGCCTGAAGGCATGTGTGTCTAAAAAATAAAATTAAATAACTGCATGATCCTACTTCATTTCAAGAAGCACTTTTTTATTATGTTCAAAGAATCACAGTGAATACTTGTGCAGAAATCTGTGATTGGCAGATGACATAGTAGTTTACAGTATGTGATATTTGCTAGTGTAATAAAGTATGGCTAAAATAGTGTTTTCCTCTTCAAGCTTATCACATGAAGTTTATCAATTTTTTTTTTCCTCTGCTTCCTATGTATAGGATTTGTAGTATGTGGTTTTATGCTGCTTTTGTGTTTTATGTCTAAATACTAAGTTGGGATCCTTATCTTGATATTTTTTCTTTTTATTCCCCACTACCTCAATGGAAAGTAAATGTATTCAAGCATAAAAAAATAATTATTTTATAAAATAGTTAATTTATATTTGGGCTTTGATCATAAAGAAAGCAAGAATAGCCTTAATGCAACACACTATTTGAATGTACATTACTTTTTAAATACCAAATAAGTTCAAGGGATGTTATGAAACATTCAGTAGAGCAAAAATGAAACATAGCTCTAGCATTTAAATCTGGTTGTTTTAATGTGTTTATCATTGTGATATGCTTTGGATTAGATGTTTTGTTATCTGATACAGATGTAGCATGAATGTTGTAGTTTACTTGGTTGTAGTTCTATAAAACATATATTAGTTGCACAGAAGAGAAGGAGTGAGTTAGAGTTTACCTGAATGTTATGAATGAACGTTATGATTTAAAGTAAAACAAAATAGAATATAAATCTTACCTGTTTGCCCTTCTTGAAGAAGGAAAAAAAAAAAAAAAGAATTTAAGACAACTACTTAAGTAGACTTTCGTTATGATCTTAAGGTCAGCAAATTCAGTCTTTGAAGGAGTACTTAATTTAATAGTCCTTGGAGATGGATTTAGTAAATGGATTTACATGTATCCAGGCATGATTTTTGTGAGAGATGCATATCAATTCGTAAATACATATGACTGAAGAACATTTTTGTCCTCAACAAACATTTCAGCCAGACCATGTGCACTCAGAATTTTTCTCCTCTTATCTTTAATAATTTGAGAAGTGTCATGGCCAAGCAGGAGAAAGAGATGAACTCAGATTGCTGTTTTGCATTAGTCTACAGTCATGGCATCCAGCTTTGCAGATAAATACTACCTTATCTTTTAAAAGCAATAATAGAAAATCCCGTTGCTCTGTAAAAAATAAAAATGCCTGAAGTGTGCTCTGAGGCATCAGATCAGCCCTAAATAATAGTTTCAGGTGATGGGAAGGGAAATGTGCCAGTTCTGCTATTCTGATTATCAATTCTGTGTGTTTGTGCAGACTATTATGCTGACAGTCTGAGGTGGGTGTAGTTGGGGAGTAAATACATAGCGTAACTCTAACACTTTTGAATATTTAAAAAAAAAAACCAAAACAAAACCGGAAACAACTATAAAAGGAAATTTATTTTCTTAACCATCCTTCTCCTTCCCCTGCAGTTGTCTCTTCTTTTTATTTTGTCAAATTCTTACACTTACTAACATTGAAAAAGCAAATTCTCTCCATTGAGATACACCAAAATTTTTCCCAGTGATGGTAATCTGTTTCATGAAGAGCTGTCAAGGTTTTAAATTACTAAACATTACAGAACACTTTACACCAAGTGATAGAGCATGCCTTGTAACAGATGCCTCCCATTTACTGAGTTGGTGCCTGATCTCTGCTTGGCAAGAGGCAGGCACTACAGCCTTGCACTTCTGTGGTTCTACCGTTACAATCTTTTCGTGATTAATGGAGCAAACAATGTATGGGAGTAAGATAGAGAACATCAGTTTCTGTGAACTACAGAGTGTATTCAGCATGCTGTCTCTGTTGACCTGATCCTTATGCTTCTCTTAACATAAATAAATACATTAAAATCACTTACTTCTCCAGCAGACATTTCTGCCTGCTGTGGTCTTTGTTTCCCTAGCTGCTATCTCTGCTTTCTGTTTGAGACCCCACATCTCTTAGCAGAGTGTTTAGCAAAGTCATCTTCTCTTAGGCTACAAAGACTTATTTAAGTGAAAATGAGCAAATCTAAACACTGTAAAAATGGAATACACTTTACATTTCTAATTTCCTGACCTATGTTTTCTCTGGTGAATTTCTCCCTGCCTTCTTTTGTTGCAGTATACTTCAGGCAGCAGTAGGTTGCATGGTCTGTAAAAGTTACACAAAAATATTATGTGAATTTGGATAAAATTTTCAATTTGTTCACACATGTGACTGATACACAGCAGAAAAATTATCTGGAAGTATTTAGTAAATATTGTGAGTATTGAAGTTTATTTAATAATAGGTTGCTTTTCAAAAAGATAGTGTAAGATGAATAGAAATTAAATTCCATCCAGAAGTTAAGAAGTCACTGAGTGAATTTCATTGTCCTGTGTTATCCAGGTCAGATTTAGATGATCATAAAGATTTCCTCTTCACTCACTGGAAAGCCAGGATCCTGGAAGCTGTGCCAGCAAACTTCTGGCAGTTGGAGTCAGTTCACAGTCTGCTGCTAGGGCAGGAGAGATGCAGACTGTGGTCTCCAAAGGTTACAAGCCCAGACAAACAAAACCCAGTAACAACTAACACCGAAAAATAAACCCTTTCCATCCTGTTTTAACAAAACTGAAATATGTGAAGTTAATACATAAAATTTTTCAATCATTGAAAGTCAGTTTGAAGAGGTGTCTAACTTAAAGTTTATACAATATTATGCATGATGTTTAGAGAAGTTAAATGGAGGAACATATTTGTTTTGAGTTTTTTGGGTGGGTGGTGGTGGTGTGAGAAATGCAGGGAGAAAAGTTGTGGGGTTTTTGTTTTTTCTCTCCCCATGCCTCTTAAACCTCTCTTTCTATAAAGCCTTCTCTATGATGCTGCCAAAATAAGAGAGACTGTAACTTATCTTTTCATATGTGGATGCCCAGAATCTTTTCAATTCTCCAGCATGACTTCATCAGGAATTTTCCAGTAGACCTGAAGTGCACGCAGTATGGAGCAGAACTAGTGTGTCTGGCTTTTAGATACTTAATGTAAGAAAGCATAACAAAAATCCTTCTTTTCATGAATGCTATCAAGAAGCACAGGATGGCAGGTGTGTACATTGAAGTTTTCAGAATTAGAGGAAATAAGCACAAGTGTCTCCTTTGGCTTCTCTTAAAGTACATTTAAAATGCCAGTAAAAGCAAATCACTGTTTTGAAGATATGCCTGTAACACATCTGTGTGTAGTGTTCTATATGACAAATTCCAGTTAATTCTCAATGTCTATATGTAATGAGATACAAATGTGCCAATTTTTAATCTTAACTTTCTTCTTTTTTCTTCCTCTTTTCTCACTTGCCCTGCAGGTTACTGAGAATGATGTTGTAACAGCAGAAAAGCTCTTTGGCATTCTGGCATATGTGGCATCTTCTGACCTGCCACATTATCGCATGCTTTCATTATTTGGAGAGTCCAGGTAATGTGCAATGAGCCAAACTGAATTTACCCAGTATGTAATGTTTAATCCTTTGCACACTGTTGTGAGAAATTGTTTCTAGATAAGAGCATAAGTATTTTGCAGGTATCTTACAGAAGATAGATTCTCTGCTTATTGCAAAAATATTAACATCTCCTGATTCATGTAGCCAGAGGTTTTCACAGAAGTTATGAGAAGTCTACCAAGTAAGATTAAAAGGCACATGTGTGCAAATGTACTGCTTATTTAATTCTCAGTTGTACTGGTGCAGGTGAGGATTGTGGATTTAAATTATAAAGACTGACTTTTTAGTGGGTATTTTATAGTGAGTGACTATAGCAGTTAACAAATTTAAGAGTTAGTGGTTTAAGAAAAAAGGTGCTTAAAAAAACACCACATTTTTAGTCTTGTATAGATACATAGATAATGAAATTTTAAGCTGCAAGACTTCCTATTTCAGGGATGTTGTGAGATATATGTCAAAAGGTCACTTGTGTGGAAACAAAATAAAGAAGGAATATTTGGATTAATATGTATTTTGAATAACTTGATGCAATAAACCTGGAAAATTGTGAACTACATGCTCAAAGGGAAAAAAGAAGAAAAAACAATCACTAGAACATCTGCACTTAATAAAAAGTTTGCAGTAATTAAGACTGTAAATCTCTTTATTGAAATTTCACAGGAGAAAGCAGTGCCATTATCTGCTCGAGGGAAAGACAAAGAAACCTGGGGCTGGGAGTGAGGAAAGCAGTGATTACAGAAGAAATGGAGGGGAAAGCTCAACTCGAGCTGCATTGAATTACATGACAAAGGACTTGTATCTGGAAAAGCTTGAGGTAAGTGTGTTACTGCAAAATACTTTCATCCAGTATTATATAACCTTAGACGACTACTCATGGAATTTATTTATTAGGTTTCAGTTGTGCTATTGAGAATGGTGGTTCAAAATGTTGCTGCTTACCAGATTTACATGTATGATGAAACATTTGATCTAAGTGATCTATGCCAGAATGCTGGATAATGGTCCACTTCTGTCTCTGGTGAAGTGTTTGCTGAACAGTGCTGCAATGTCAGAAATATGTTCTCACTCACACACCTTGTGTTTGTAATGAAATGTACCTGCTTTAGTAAAATAGAAGAAAAGAGCACATTTATTTTACAAAGAAAATGTGTATTGCACATGTTAGAATTTTCTAATAGAATTAGACAGTCCAAAAGTTTATCCCAAAATGAAGAACACCTTTGCATAAGACTTGAAATAGTGCAGGCTGCAGTAATAAAGAGCTGTTTCCTAGGTTTTAAATGACCTACAGGAAAAAAATGTATAGGTCATGTCTTAGGTTTAATTATTAATAAAGTTGCAAGCTGGCTTGTTGCAGGCAAATGCATCAGTTGTGCTTGTTTTAGTTTGTGTTTCTGATCTGCTCTTTTGCTTGGGCAAGGATAAATGCTTCTTTCAGCCACGATCTCTCTTCTGAGCTGTCATCTTGCTCATATGGCATGTAGGCACCTTGCTTCTCACTTTTGTCCTTCCACGTTTTCTTATTGATTATGTGTAAATTTTTCAGTCCTCTAGTACAAGAAATTAAATTCAAGGTCATTGAACACTTAATTCAGTTACTGCCTTGTGGTTTTCTCATATCAGATCCATACCATAAAAGGGTCAGTGACTGCGTGTGCGGAGAGATGAAATTAAGAAAATCTTATTTCAAAAATCTGTGCTAGTAGCTTTCCTCTAGCCCTTTGCCATGGAACAAGCCACCGTAGTAAAATAAACTTGGTATTTGTGCATTATTTTCCCAGTGCAGCATTTCACACCTTTTCCTTTGTTTATAGCATTACATATGTGGCAGCAGATATTAGAGGATGTCACGAGAGGAGAGTAAGATAGGCTGGTTCCAGTTCCCCATCAGCAGGAAGCCAACATAATAAATGTGATTGAATAAGTTGATGGAACAGCTGGAATGTATTTTCTCTGCTTTATCATTCAAGAAAACTCCTGTTTTTAAGTGTCATAAATCAACTAGTTAATTATTTAGCACCAGTGTAACTTATTGTTCAGATCTTATTATATTTTATAGAAACTATAGAAAAACAGATTAATACACTTTTATAAAGTGCAATGTTATTTCTATTATCTTTATAAAGATTCAGGTTACTTGAGTATCTAATGTAGTACAAGAAATCATGTACTTCCCAGAGTCCACCAGGGCACCTGTGGAAATGATACAAATTGGATTTTTCCTGTGACAATATGCTTAGCTCTTGCTAGAGCGGGTAGATGAACATGTACTCTCCAGCTGTTGTGCTTACAGCTATAAAAAAATGGAAAGCGAAGTGAGAAGGAAGGAAAGTAGTCTGGTGCTTAATTTTTCCAAATTTTCACCACTGTACCAGAAGACCAAAAAAAAAAAAGTAAAAAGATATATACATGGCTACTTAAAAGTGGATTTCAAATTATTAAATAAAGTATAAAGAATCTGGGGCCACACAGACAAGACTTGGCTTAGAACTGGGGCCATGCAACTAATAACCACCAGAAAGAAGTGTGGGTTTGCTGGCTAATTGCTATTTTCTTTCATTTATTAAATTTTTGTGGTTGTTTTTTGGGTTTGCTCTTAGCATTTTCATCCTGTGTCTTATACAATGTGTAATGCTTCTCCCTTGCAGGAAATGAAGGAAAGAAAAGCTTTTTGCCAGACATACGTCGAGAACTTAGTGAAAGAAGCTGCTGACATCAATATGAAAAATGAGTCGCTGCAGAAGCTCTGGCCTCAGATGTTCATTGAGCTTGTCAGAGATGCAGTGATAGAAATCCGCAATAAAAATTCCTACATGAAACTGTGCTTACAGCGCATCGCTGATCAAAAACAGTAGACTCGAGGCTTGTTGTCTTGCAGGCTTTTGGTTTCAGTGTTTTATGATGTTTTGCAAACTTAAAACAATAGAATATAAAATTACCATCGCTATGGCATGCTTCCCTTGCCTCCCACAAAGGGATGCCTTCAGATCTTAATTAACTCTTGATAGTTTTGAAACAAAAGTTTACTTGCATATTGCTTTAACGAAGCTTCCTTGGCTGAAGTGATGAGGTAGCATGGGAGTGACTTGATGATTGTCATGTTTTACTAAGTTCTTGTTCATTTTTTTTCCTTTACTCTTGTTTTTCTAGTGCTTCAGCATTGATTTTTGAAGAACAGGTTTAAACTCTGCTTGCCTTACTTTTTATTGAACACTTTTCAATTGCCACCTTTTTTACTGTTTGCTGCAGTTAAAAAAAAAAATCAATAATAGTAGCTGGTTTTTTTTAGTAAGCAAAAGCTAATAAATTATTTTTACACCCTGAACTTAATAAAGACTTAGTATTGTTGTTTAATTTGTGAGATTATAGAATATGTTTTCATATCACGGCTATCACAATGCTTAGTAAATCAACATTTAATGAACTTAATTCTCAGCAAATTACCCAAACTTGATTGGAAGTGTTTTTCCTCAATTTCATTTGTATTACTTTGTATGAATTATTAGGTAAGAAATGAATTTGAAGTATACTCACGTAAGCTTTATTTTTTGTGCTCTTAAAATATGTTAATAAAATAATTTTGTTTTGTTTCTCGATTACTAAATTATTAATTTTGAGGTTTGCCACGGTCAAATGATCTAAAATGCATGCATTACATCTGATGAGGACACTGATGATTACTATTGAGTTGTAATTTCTATTTCTATGATGGTGTGAAAATTTCATTTGTGGTCAATAAAAATTCTTCACCTTTGCCCTTCACAGATACTGTAAAGAGGTACTGTATGCAGAGAACAGACTTTTTAATGCTGCATGAAGAGATGAGGCACAACTTGCTCCCAAACTTGGCTGTGAATGGGTAGAAAAAGCATTGTACAATAACTTCAGCTGTAAACATCTTGCGAACTTCTGTCCAGAAACTGAGTTTAGCAACTTGCTAACAAGTCCAGTTGATTCCCATGGCTGGTGTTCATATACAGGTAGAAAGTTGTGCTGTTTAAACTTAATTTTATACTTCCATTGTATCATAACTAAATCATAACCTTTGTGCATTCTTTCACTCAATTCAAACTGATCTTATTTCATTTAAGCTCATTTATAAAAGACAGATGTTCATAAATTAAGAACTTCCTGCGAGGTTTTATGTGGCTCAGAACTAAGTTATTTTTAAACTTTACCTGCACAAGAGTCTCTGGCAAAGCAGAGATGCAAATCATAATGATAGAATCGCAGAATGGTTTGTGTTGGAAGGGACCTTCCAAGCCCCCTGCATGGTCAGAGACATCTCCCACTAGACCAGGTGGCTCCGAGCCCTGTTTTATAAGTTTCTGTGAAGGCTGAAAATTGCTGTGAATGAGCAGCAGCAGTCAAGGGGGGGTGGTGGTGGTGGTGGTGGTGGTGTATTTTTGGGTTTNAGATATTCCAAAACTGAAGTACTACAGATACAACATTTCTGTGGTTACAGGTATAAATTGAGGAGTTAAAATAGTCATTGATCTTGAAGCTTGGAGACATTTTAATAACAACTTCCAGGACAAAAGCAGTTATTTTTTTCTGCTTCAAAAACATTCAAATGCTGTACAAAACCCAATTTTTATATTGTTAATACTTCATTGATATTCTGTCCAAAATGGACTGTTGTGATCCCCTCATGTGGCCTGGCTTTCTGCACAGGGCAGGAGCTATTGCTGTAAACATACCATATGTTAACTAGAAATCATCTTAAGGGTTGAAAATACATATATATATATATATGTATGTATATATTTGTACTCTCTTTTCAAAAGTTCTTTTGCTAATGATTTTTGGATTATTTATACAGTTTCCTTTTTTTATGAACCGAATTCCCTCTATGTCCAGACAAGGGCAGATACTTACCTTTATTTTTTAGTTTTGGTTTAGCCATATCATGCATGAAGGCCCCATTATGTCATGCAGAGTCACTGTTTATTATGCAACTGAAAGTTGATCCTCAGTAAGGAGGCTGAAGAGCTGTGTTTAATACACTCCTTTTCATACAGGATCTGAAAAAGTAAGAGCTGCAAATATACTGCCACAGAGAAACGAAGAGACAAGTGATTCACTTGATGCAAACCAAAAGCTGATGCTGTTTTGAGAGGCAAAAATTGTACTGGGAAACTGTTTTAACTGAGCATTTTAATGTTAAACTGCTCAATTGCCTGGGAACAAGTGTTACATCTAAATTTGGAAGTAGCTGAAAACTTTACCTGGTTGGTGTAGATATCAAAGTAGATACCAAAAAAACACCTTGTTCCATTGTTACAGACAGTCATACTTTATACCATAAACTTTAAAATCAGTAAGTTAACCTTTCCTTTATTTCATGAACACTGGCCATCTGCAGATTTTTAGGCTGTTGTGCAAACGGTAACAAGTTCATAATCTATGTAGGCGTTATACAATTTGAGGAAAAGTATCTACTTTTTCGAGCTGTAGCCTATGAAAGTGACAAACACTGATGCTTTCATTTGCTACTTTTTATCATAATGATACATCAGGATGAACTGCTATCTTGAAACTAGTGTATTTAAAGAAGCTCAAGCAAATACTTGCTATGTCTTATTAGTAAGCAACATTCACAAAGATGTGATCTGGATTGGGAGGCAAAATCACAATAACAGAGACTTGCCTTGATTGGAATAACAGACTACTTGAATGTTTCTGTTCCCATAGCACATCAAGTCCAGTATTAGTGAAATCACTTTTTCTTTAAGTTGGCAGCTTCCATCTTTTTTGGATTTGTAAGACTTGGTGTTTTGTTAGATGTGTGTAGAACAATGAGAGGGAAAAGACTAGCTATCACTTGGCTCTGTGCTATGATAAAGTTGCTTTCACTCAAAAGTGAATATGAGCTCTTTGATTTTTCTGCAGAGTGCCATACAAAAAAGTAAAGAGTGTAGGTTACACAGATTTTAAGTCATCTCACAGAAGGCTAATTGGTATCTGCTTACACACATGACATCAGAGCTGGAATTTCTTGATGATGGACTACAAGAAATTGAATCTAAGCAACCCAAATATCTAATTTTGTTGTATATCTTTTCTCANCTGAGCAGCTCTTCTGAATGAAGAAGAGTAATTGGGCTGCATGCTTTTTTCACATAAAGCCAGTAGGAGCAAGAAACCTTTAATTTCTACTAAATCTTTTTAGGAAACAAGTGAATGTTGGACTAAACTTATTTAAGCCCTAAGAGTACAGAGAATGTTAAGCATCCAGATGATCTTAAAATTGTTAGCATAATATATGTTGTTTATGTGTTTATCAAAACTAGATGTCAAATCAATTACTCTAGTTGCTTAGTAAGTAGTTTTTGAGTACCTTAAAAAAGTTACAGTAGTATAGGATATAATCATCAAGTTCTTAGATATTCCAAAACTGAAGTACTACAGATACAACATTTCTGTGGTTACAGGTATAAATTGAGGAGTTAAAATAGTCATTGATCTTGAAGCTTGGAGACATTTTAATAACAACTTCCAGGACAAAAGCAGTTATTTTTTTCTGCTTCAAAAACATTCAAATGCTGTACAAAACCCAATTTTTATATTGTTAATACTTCATTGATATTCTGTCCAAAATGGACTGTTGTGATCCCCTCATGTGGCCTGGCTTTCTGCACAGGGCAGGAGCTATTGCTGTAAACATACCATATGTTAACTAGAAATCATCTTAAGGGTTGAAAATACATATATATATATATATGTATGTATATATTTGTACTCTCTTTTCAAAAGTTCTTTTGCTAATGATTTTTGGATTATTTATACAGTTTCCTTTTTTTATGAACCGAATTCCCTCTATGTCCAGACAAGGGCAGATACTTACCTTTATTTTTTAGTTTTGGTTTAGCCATATCATGCATGAAGGCCCCATTATGTCATGCAGAGTCACTGTTTATTATGCAACTGAAAGTTGATCCTCAGTAAGGAGGCTGAAGAGCTGTGTTTAATACACTCCTTTTCATACAGGATCTGAAAAAGTAAGAGCTGCAAATA
Source organism: Florisuga fusca (assembly GCA_038090715.1). Taxonomy (NCBI): domain Eukaryota; kingdom Metazoa; phylum Chordata; class Aves; order Apodiformes; family Trochilidae; genus Florisuga; species Florisuga fusca. Next base: position 11,561,912 of record JAAWXA010000028.1, on the reverse strand, counting down.
TACTGCCACAGAGAAACGAAGAGACAAGTGATTCACTTGATGCAAACCAAAAGCTGATGCTGTTTTGAGAGGCAAAAATTGTACTGGGAAACTGTTTTAACTGAGCATTTTAATGTTAAACTGCTCAATTGCCTGGGAACAAGTGTTACATCTAAATTTGGAAGTAGCTGAAAACTTTACCTGGTTGGTGTAGATATCAAAGTAGATACCAAAAAAACACCTTGTTCCATTGTTACAGACAGTCATACTTTATACCATAAACTTTAAAATCAGTAAGTTAACCTTTCCTTTATTTCATGAACACTGGCCATCTGCAGATTTTTAGGCTGTTGTGCAAACGGTAACAAGTTCATAATCTATGTAGGCGTTATACAATTTGAGGAAAAGTATCTACTTTTTCGAGCTGTAGCCTATGAAAGTGACAAACACTGATGCTTTCATTTGCTACTTTTTATCATAATGATACATCAGGATGAACTGCTATCTTGAAACTAGTGTATTTAAAGAAGCTCAAGCAAATACTTGCTATGTCTTATTAGTAAGCAACATTCACAAAGATGTGATCTGGATTGGGAGGCAAAATCACAATAACAGAGACTTGCCTTGATTGGAATAACAGACTACTTGAATGTTTCTGTTCCCATAGCACATCAAGTCCAGTATTAGTGAAATCACTTTTTCTTTAAGTTGGCAGCTTCCATCTTTTTTGGATTTGTAAGACTTGGTGTTTTGTTAGATGTGTGTAGAACAATGAGAGGGAAAAGACTAGCTATCACTTGGCTCTGTGCTATGATAAAGTTGCTTTCACTCAAAAGTGAATATGAGCTCTTTGATTTTTCTGCAGAGTGCCATACAAAAAAGTAGTTAATTTTCCTCAATTTGTATAATGCCTACATAGATTATGAACTTGTTCCATTGTTACAGACAGTCATACTTTATACCATAAACTTTAAAATCAGTAAGNTATTTTTGAATATGCATTCCACTTGCATTAAGGTCAAGCTGATGAATCTGACTTGTCATAATTTTCAGCACTATTTTACAGACTAACAGTGGCATGTGTACTGTTAAAGGTAAGTTTGAATTTGGTGTATGTTAAATGTGATCTTCTAAAGCACACTTGCAGGAACTTGCTTTTCAGTCTACAGAATTTAATGGAGGTTAAGTCTCTTAAGTTCTAAGGAAATGCTAAAAGTCTTGAAGAAACTGTTTCAGCAGTTGATCAATTTTAATAGACACACTCACCCCTGCAGGGTTTTTTGAGCTGGTTCATGACATTTTTAGTAAGATTAGTGTATTTGATAGGTTTTCTTTTTTCTTTCCTTTGGAAAATTGCACTGTCAGTTTTTATGGTGCATTTTATAAAGGGACCAAATTAAGTCCCTGCAAAATGTGTGTAAAATTTGCATTATAGAAATAGTAAAGAAATGATTATTCAAAAGCTTTTGAAGCCATCAGTTCCTTTACATTGTTTCTGTTCAAAGAGGGTGGGTAGGGCAATTCCAATTTCTGCAAGGGGACAGAAACCTTAGCAGCTGTGTAAAAGTGCACAACTCTCCTGATGATGTAGTTGAACAGCAGATGGGCCCCTTTTGAATTGGATTCAGCAGCAGTAAAAGACTGGAAAAAAATGTTGTTTGAGAAGGATGGATTGGTCTAGAGGTACAGGAAGTTCTCCATGGGAAAATGCAGAGAAAAAGCCAAACTTTCTGATACTGAGGCTTAGAGGTATAATCCTGATTGGAGGCTTTAAGGTAGGGTCTTGAAAAAGCTAAATGAAGTGAATCAGAGGCTTCTGAATGAGCTGTAGAAACGTCTCCTTAAAATGCTCTGTATTCCCAGTGGTCTGTGAGAGCTGCCAGTTCAGACTTCATTTGCTCATAGCAGCTGTTTCATAACAGGATTGCTAAATGGCTCAAGTGTGGGTAGCTGAGCAGCTCTTCTGAATGAAGAAGAGTAATTGGGCTGCATGCTTTTTTCACATAAAGCCAGTAGGAGCAAGAAACCTTTAATTTCTACTAAATCTTTTTAGGAAACAAGTGAATGTTGGACTAAACTTATTTAAGCCCTAAGAGTACAGAGAATGTTAAGCATCCAGATGATCTTAAAATTGTTAGCATAATATATGTTGTTTATGTGTTTATCAAAACTAGATGTCAAATCAATTACTCTAGTTGCTTAGTAAGTAGTTTTTGAGTACCTTAAAAAAGTTACAGTAGTATAGGATATAATCATCAAGTTCTTAGATATTCCAAAACTGAAGTACTACAGATACAACATTTCTGTGGTTACAGGTATAAATTGAGGAGTTAAAATAGTCATTGATCTTGAAGCTTGGAGACATTTTAATAACAACTTCCAGGACAAAAGCAGTTATTTTTTTCTGCTTCAAAAACATTCAAATGCTGTACAAAACCCAATTTTTATATTGTTAATACTTCATTGATATCCTGTCCAAAATGGACTGTTGTGATCCCCTCATGTGGCTTTCTGCACAGGGCAGGAGCTATTGCTGTAAACATACCATATGTTAACTAGAAATCATCTTAAGGGTTGAAAATACATATATATATATATGTGTATATATATATATTTGTACTCTCTTTTCAAAACTTCTTTTCCTAATGATTTTTGGATTATTTCTACAGTTTCCTTTTTTTATGAACCAAATTCCCTCTATGTCCAGACAAGGGCAGATACTTACCTTTATTTTTTAGTTTTGGTTTAGCCATATCATGCATGAAGGCCCCATTATGTCATGCAGAGTCACTGTTTATTATGCAACTGAAATTTGATCCTCAGTAAGGAGGCTGAAGAGCTGTGTTTAATACACTCCTTTTCATACAGGATCTGAAAAAGTAAGAGCTGCAGATATACTGCCACAGAGAAACAAAGAGACAAGTGATTCACTTGATGCAAACCAAAAGCTGATGCTGTTTTGAGAGGCAAAAATTGTACTGGGAAACTGTTTTAACTGAGCATTTTAATGTTAAACTGCTCAATTGCCTGGGAACAAGTGTTACATCTAAATTTGGAAGTAGCTGAAAACTTTACCTGGTTGGTGTAGATATCAAAGTAGATACCAAAAAAAACCTTGTTCCATTGTTACAGACAGTCATACTTTATACCATAAACTTTAAAATCAGTAAGTTAACCTTTCCTTTATTTCATGAACACTGGCCATCTTCAGATTATTAGGCTGTTGTGCAAACAGTAACAAGTTCATAATCTATGTAGGCATTATACAAATTGAGGAAAATTAACTACTTTTTTGAGCTGTAGACTGTGAAAGTGACAAACACTAATGCTTTCATTTGCTACTTTTTATCATAATGATACATCAGGATGAACTGCTATCTTGAAACTAGTTTATTTAAAGAAGCTCAAGCAAATACTTGCTATGTCTTATTAGTAAGCAACATTCACAAAGATGTGATCTGGATTGGGAGGCAAAATCACAATAACAGAGACTTGCCTTGATTGGAATAACAGAGTGAAATTACTTTTTCTTTAAGTTGGCAGCTTCCATCTTTTTTGGATTGGTAAGACTTGGTGTTTTGTTAGATGTGTGTAGAACAATGAGAGGGAAAAGACTAGCTATCACTTGGCTCTGTGCTATGATAAAGTTGCTTTCACTCAAAAGTGAATATGAGCTCTTTGATTTTTCTGCAGAGTGCCATACAAAAAAGTAAAGAGTGTAGGTTACACAGATTTTAAGTCATCTCACAGAAGGCTAATTGGTATCTGCTTACACACATGACATCAGAGCTGGAATTTCTTGATGATGGACTACAAGAAATTGAATCTAAGCAACCCAAATATCTAATTTTGTTGTATATCTTTCCTCAGCTTCTGTTCTCAGGGGAAGAAAGATAAGCTCATCTGGAGGAACACTTGTCTCTGTTTACTGTGGTGAAAACAGCATTTCTTTACAAGCTGTCTAGTAGACTTCATGTATCATACTTGTGTCCAGATGGGGTGGACAGATGCTTCTTCTTACTGTATCAAATGTCAGGAGGCCCTGAGAAAGAACTGAGAAGTCTTAGTGGGGGAAAAACTGAGTCTTTTCAAGTTCTGAGTTGTTTGGTTTCGGTGGAGGTTTTTTGGTTGTGGGATTATTTGTTTGGTTGTTGTTTTCCCCAGTTATAGTGAGATGTACTGCAAACAGAACCATGCTTGACTGATAAAAATATCTTGAGTGTAAAAAAACTAGAAAACCTCAAGTTAGGACATTTGCAAAAAATACAGCATTTAGAAGTTCTAGCATCCCCAAGAAATGTTTCCAAAAATCCCTATATTTCCTACCACTAATTACATTGTCTTGGGGCAGTAACTGTTTTATCCAGCTTTTTGGAAATTACAAACTGATGGCTTTATGATTGCTCTGGAGTTGGCTTGATGGGTACAGTGTAAAATAATGTAATCAAGACAGCAGGAGAAAATTTATTGGTGCTGTTACTGGTTGACTAAAAGGATGAGATGCTTTATCTCACCTTCGTTGCAATCTTCCTAGTTGGGCAGCTACTTTCCATATCAAGGAAAATCTTGTGTGCCATCTTAATTTCTATTATATAGTGCATAGCACCTAGCCTATGGTTCCATCCATAACTGAGATGCTCCCTAGTTTCGCACAAACTATTCCTTTCACTTCTGTTTGATTAGCATGGGTTCCCCAGAGATTAAATGGTGTTATTAGCAGTAATTTTTTTTTTTTTTTTTGCACCTAACAAATCGTGAACTTCTCATGAACACTGAGCACATATAAACAAGTTTGTACTTTCTGCAATACTAGGCATGGGTAACATAAACACCACTGACCTTTTCAAAGCAACTGAGAATGATACCTTTCAGGAATCAAGGTAACAAAAAACCTTTGTGTGTATTATTAAGCAATTAACACTTAAACCCAGAAGATAGCTTGGAATGACATATGGTTTCCATCTTTTTATAATACTGTAAGACAAGAGATTATAAAGTTAACATACACAGTGGTGGAGAAATTGTGCCCTTGAATGTGATGTTTGTATTACATGCTTACATAGGCTGGACATCTAACTTGGCTGTGCAAGTAATGGTGGTATGAATGTATTTCACACTCAGTGAAAGAAATCACAGTGATATGTAGAGAATCTGTGACCTTACAGTAATAAAAATGCTGAGTTAGCTAATATAATGCATAATCACTCCCTAAAAGACATGAACATGATACCTGTCTCTCATGTTGTGGTAGGTAGTTGTTGTTTCAGTTGTTTTTTTAAACCACCAACCAACAAAAAGCTTATATAACAATGCAATGAACAGCCAACAGGCTGTATTTGAATTATCCTTGTGTCTTTGGAGTTTTTATTTCTCCTCTTGTTACCTAATTAACAGCTGCATAAGAAGAAACATTATACTGTGTGTTCAACAGTTACTGTAATGCTAACTGCTTTACCAGAGGTGAGACCTTCATTGTCCTGCAAATCTGACTCTTGGTTAAGAAGTAATGAGCAAAGAAAAAAAAATAAATTGCTTTGCTTTTTTAAAGCAAGATACTCAGATATTCCTGTTGTGACTATGTGTAGGAGTCTCTAGCCAGTTACTTCTTTCTGTGGGAACTGCAAATGCTTCTAGATGTTACTGTAGACATTGAGCTCCATCTATTGCATATTAAGCATTGTTCAGCAAAATACTTAAGCACATACTTGAACATTCATTTTTTAGGACTTCCCAAGACTAGGACTCATGGCCAAAAAATGTCTTTGATTTTGGCCTGAAACAAGAGATACAGGGTTAAATTCAGCACTAATTTGGTATGTTTACTACTTGAAGTATTTGAATAAAGTCCTTTTTTTATTTTAAAGCCTGGTCTTGTGGCTTTAAATGGACTTAATATCTTGTCCAAGACAAGTCTTTATAAAACCACAGTTGTATTTACATTATTCCAAGTACTGCAAGCATTTAAAGACATTCTTATTGATTGGCTATTTTCATTTATTAATGTAAGCTATGAACATTTCTTAGTATGAGAAATTTAATTTACTATAATAACGAATGTCTGCCCAACATAATGTTCAGTCCTTAATGATGGAGTGCAAAGTAGATTGTGTTCTATTTCCAGCCATTTGTAAACATCTGAAATTGGCAGTATAGGAAACAAAAGTGTAGCTAAAAATGGAAGTGGACATCTTGTCTCAGGACACCAGATGCTGGGGTTTTGGGTTGGCTTGCTTTTCCCTTAAAAAAGTCAGTGATGTATGTCTCTGCTCCCTTCTACCCCCTCAATGAAACACTGCACCGTGGATGAAAGATGCTGTAGAACTGTATATAAACTGTATATTTTATTCTGTTTTGTTTGTAGATTGAATTTCTAGATGATTAATAGTTCTCATGATCCACTGGATAGTTTACAGAGCTTTTTATGTTGTTACTTGTTTAAATACAAGTCCACGTGCTGATGAAGATTTTACAAGGTGTTTGCACTGATTTATGTGCTTTATTAGGAAACATAATTATGAAGTAAAAGCTGAATTAGATAGTATTAAACAGGGATGTTACTGAAGTTGCTCGAAGATCCCAAGTGATTTGAGTGACTGGGATTTCACATATGGCCTGTATGCAAAGCGAGAATTACCCTAACTTTTTTTTTTTTTTTTTTTTTTTTTTTTATGGTGATGATATCTGTGCCTGAACTAGTCATCTAGATTCTGTGCTGTCTAGAGGAAAATAGACACTTCAACAGTGTGAAACATCTGTTTTAGATGCCCATCTTTCCAATGCAGTGGAATTTTCTTTTCTGCCCCTATTAGTATGGTCTAGGCAGTTGTCCAGATGTTGATGTCTGCAAAAGTTTAAATTTGTGCAGACAAGTTTGATCTGTCCCACCTGTTTTCTGCTTCCCTCTAATGCAGTTAAAACCAAAGTTTTCTTTCATGCTAGTCAGAACCAATGGAAGTAATCCACTTTATGATGCACATCTCTACTTGGATTTGGGGTAAAATTTGAGTGTCTTTTATGTCCAAAATGAGAGATGCATACCCCAAGTCATGGTAGACATAGGTGAAATCTAGATCAGTAGAGCACGTTTGAAAAGGCCTCGAGGTGTGGCACACAGGTTCCCTACTTTGCTGTTTTTTAATACATGTATTGGCAAAGGAGAAGAGTGACATGGGCACACGGGTAGAGTGGGAGACTGAATTAGGCTAGACATAGATAACTGCTTCTGCACTCAGGTCATCACAATAGTACACACATGAGTAGTAAAGAGTCTTGCAAAATACATTAAATGTGTTTGGTGACAAGCTAGAAATAAACGTGTTATATTCATTATTTTGACGTAAGTTTATCTCAGTTCAGTCAGAGAGCCATTTTGCTGGTGGTGAGCTGACCGGCTGCGAGGCAGCTGCTGTCTCATATACAGTGATTATTAAGTGCTGGGCAACTACAAAGAAAGTAGGTCATTTGCAGATAGTATGGGAATTCGAGTTGTTGAACAGATTCTTCACATGTTCTGCAGAGTAAAATTCACAGTGTTCTTTATTGTATTTAAAAGAAAAAATAAGCGGTCCACATCTTTAAAGCAAGTGAGTTGCATTGGATTAAAAATTACTTCAGAGATGCTGAAGACCCATAACCTTTGTTGTTACACTTCTTTAAATTGCATGAATCTTGATCTCGTTGCTGCTTGGAGAAGAAACCAGAAAAGGAACCACAGGTGGTCTGAAAAAATTGTATTGATTATTTGATCTTTATTCTTTGTTCCTCAACTTTGCCCTTGTTTGATGATGCTAGCTGTAGGCTCACTCTCAGGGATTAATTAGAAGTTGTGTCACAATAGTATTTTAATAGATGTGTGTTTTCTCAGGGCACTTTCCAAGTTTGATCTGCATAAGTTGCCCATCAGATATTAATAATTATTTTCACATCTTCTGTTAACATCTCACTTCACCAACCTTGGAGATGTTGCAAGGACAGCCTAGCATTTCAATAATGTGTATCTCAGTATGTGATTTATGAATGTGTTTGAGCTGTTTCAGCATAGCAGATAAGAAAACTCTCATATTAAAGAATACTAAGTTTAAGACATCTGTGCAGCCTCATTGCTGACTGACTGCTTCATTTTTTGTTCCAGAGACACCTTCTTGGAAAATATCATTTTTTTTTGTCAAACTCATTTTAAATGGTATGTAAAGGAGACCATAAGATAAAAATCCGTGCCTTGGAGAGGATCATCCCCTGATGGGCTACATTTTACCAGCAGCAAAAGTGAAATAAAAACACTTGCTTGCATTAGATATCTGGTAATGAGCTGACAAAGGTGTTAGAGTAGCCAGGTGCTGTATATCTCATCTGTAGAGTATGTTAAGTGTTGGGCAGCTACAGAGAGTGAGGCAGCCTTGTGTATTTTTAGAGGTGTGAGAACTGTTGTGTGAAGCCAAATCCTTCTATATTTCTCCTCCCCCCTCACTTAGGAGGCTCTCACTTTCCCCACCTCCAGGTTATGTTGTTGTTATTCAAGGAAAATACTGTCAGCACCACTTGTAGCTTCAGTGCTCAGCCCAACAGAAGGCAGGCACAGGAAACTTTTTCCTTTGCTCATCTTTACAGAGGGGAACAGCTAGAGAGAGTCTGCTTAGTTAATATCAGTTTCTGGTGTAAAGCTGAAGTGGTGTGGCTGTGTTATGTGGAGTAAAATACTTCTAGCACGTGTAGTGCTAGATTAAGTGGGATTTTGTTTTTCCTTGCACTTATTTAATAGTGATTTTTGGTGTGGGGGTTTTGGTTTTTTGTTGTTGTTTCTGGGGTGGTTTTTTTTTCATTTCAATTGAATTAACAGATGAGAGAATCCATTACTTGGCTGCCACTAGCACAGGCTTCATTAACTAGTACTTTCACCTGTAACAGTCACAGGTCAAATACTGCCTGTTTTTTTTACTTTTAATTTTTAAACTAGTCTGCTTTATGTTCTAGGGGAAATCATGCCATTGTTTTTATTGCTCATTGCACTTACAGAATGGGTGGAATTTGTTATAAATAAAATGCACTGAAAGGAGATATTATTGTGTGAGATCATGTGCTAAGTTTTTAACACATCTTTGAAAAATTTGCTGATTTAGATGAGTCTTGTTGTGTGTTTTTCATACGCATTTCTTTCAGAATGCAATAAATCCAGTGATTCCTAATCAGAAGCATTTGGAAATCTAGAACAAGATTGCCAAGTTCTTGGCTTTTGGTCTTGTGGTATTTTAATTTTTTAATGGAAATTTACAATACAGCTAAAAATCTTGTAAAACTTCAAGTAGGTTCCTGGAAATTGTCTCGAGCAGCTCAATTAAAAATTATTTTATAATTTTGGCTGAATGCTTTTCACGTATTTTAGACAAAGCTTTAGAAGACAGTTTTTAACATTTAAAAATAATTTCATGACATGCTTAGGACTACTTATTTCATGAAGTATGTATTTTTCAGCAGGATTTACAGAATGTTCTAGAGATCAACTTGGTGAGTATAACAGTTTATCTTGGTTTACTTCTGGCTAAAGTAGTATCATGTCAGATGCTGTTTGGCTTTCTGTCCTTCTAGTGTCCTATGATGACATCAGTCTTCACATCAGATAGAACGGGAGCTTGAAGGTTCCATATATTCTTGGCAGGAATTATGGTGCTGGGATCAGGATTGTGGCTAGGGTAACCTCTAGGGCGATCTCCTGGAAATGAATAACAATTAATTGTACACATTTAAACGAAGCACTTATGCTCAGCTTGTTCATTGTAGGCCAGTAAAAGTTTTTTTAAATTGCTGGGATTCTTGGAAAATTAGCGAGAGGTGAGAAATGTGTGCTTGCAATAGTAGCAAATTATATCGTTCCTTTCCAAGGAAGAGCTTGGAAAGACCATGGATTCTTGCAGCTGGATCTAGAAGTTTTGGCTCCTTCCTAGTCATACAGAAACGAATGAGCTGGTTATTTGTGTGGCTGGAATGGAGATCAGGAGCAACTCGGCTGAAAATCTATTTTTGATCTTCTTATTTTCACCTCTGACACTGTGTTGAGGGGAGGAGGAAAGTGGGATGCAAAAGTGGAGTGTTTGCTATGAGATAGGGAGGAACAGTGATGGTAATCTGCATCTGGAAAATTGACTTTTTTGAAGGGCTCCTGCTAGAGCAGGCATGTTGAGCAAACCACCCACCTCTAGTGCAAAGTGCTGTGGAGTGGCAGAAGGCCTGGGGCACTGCAGTGGAGTGAAATGGAGTGCTAGGCACAAGAACAAGGGATCTGGGAGCAAGGATTACAAATTGTGATTTCAGGTCTGTTCAGCTTGGCAGTTCTCTGTAATTTTCAGTGAGAAATATGTATACCCCAACCTCAATGAACATTCTTCTTTTTCTCATAACATTCTTTAGCTGTTCTCTTTGGTTGCTCTCCCAGAAGACTGCTTTCTGCAGACATTTTGAACAGGATGCCTCTCTCATGTGTCAGGTCAGTGGTTTAGCTCAGTGTTGAGTATTTTCTACTACTTTATTTAGTCTAGGATTTCCTAACTAAATGATAAAATTCATTTGATAAAATGACAAAAAAGTAGCTGTATCATGTCCATACCCATCTCAATTTAGAAAGAGTAGACCTTTTACAGGTGCTTTACAAGCAGTGTTGATAATCATTCCCATATCATATCTCTTTCCTTGGTACTCCACCAGAGATATTCTCAGGAAGGATTGTGTCTCATGAAAACTTTCATGCAAGTCTGTGGCATCAATCATCTTCATATTTTCTAGAGGGAGCAGTTATTTGCTCACTGCTACTAAAAAGCAGACTTGTTCTATAGGGGCAGAGACTCAATCCCATCTGTTGCCTTTCCTGAGAAGGTGGCAGATAATTTCTTCAGATGTAAAAGATGGCATCTTGGAGAAATTTCCCCCAGACTTAATTTGAAAAAAAACTGCAAGTGGATGGGAAGTGGTTGGTGACAGCAGCTGACTATGAGCTGACTTCTTTCTTTGCTGCTAATCGGATTTTTAGATATGGGCAAATGTTCTGCATGTGTAAATTTACTATACTGTTCCTTTTCCAGACCTTTAGCAGGAAAGGGTCCACCAGCCCAGACACCTCATCCCCTTAGCTAGGGAGAAGTTTGGTGGCTTGAAGAATTGGAGACAAATATGCAGAGAATCTCCAAACTGGCCTAAAATGTCTCTTAAAAAGACCATTTACATTTACAGAAAATGATGCTGTTACTACCAAATTTTTTATTATTATTATTATTATTTATTTATTGTTTTCAAGTATTTTCTCTGGCACAACCTCAGCTATAGGCTATAGATGAAACAAGTTCACCTTTCCCCACACCCCTTTTTTTATTTTTTTTTTTTTTAGTTCTTTCTTTCTTCTTAAATATAGTTGGTTTTCTTTTATTATTATTTATTGCTTTATGTTCCCATCAATATCTACTCATATTTCAGTGTGGTCTGGCCAACAGTCTCGATACTGAGACAAAAATCTTCAGTCTTGTTTAACCAAAACAGTGTATATTGTCCTGTGGTGTGGGGTTGTCCTTGCAATGTTACAGGAGTTTTGTCTCAAGACAAAACTTTGTCTTTTGGAAATTTCCAACAGTAAGTATTTAAATGCTACTTCACTGGATCCCAACTCTTGCTCTTCTGTTCTGGAGCTGCAAGTAAGATCTATGTCCAGCCTGTAGCTACATTAATCCTCATTCCTCTAATGTACCTGCATGCAACACAGAATAGAATTAGGGTTACATGCAGTTACTTAAAGCACGTTGCAGCTGTCTTTCATTCTAAGTTTGTCCTTAACTATACTGCTGGAGAATGCAGCTGTTTTTTGCATTGCTGAAAGCTGGCTGACTGCAGCAACATCCATGCCTTCTTGGATGCTTCATGATACAAATGCAACTCTGCTACTCCTCCTGCTTTTATTATTAGTGGAGGTGCAAGTACTGAAAATACTTCTTGCTTTCACAAGAGCTGAATCAAATGCTGCATATAACTCCTTGCTCTCTGTGTCCTGATTCCTTGATCTGTGTCTGGAGATGGAAAGGGCCAGGAGGTTCTCATATTAATAAATTGTTGAGACTTCCAAGATGTTCCCCTCAGTCTCAGCTTTGATATTCTTTCTTAGGTTATCCATTAGCAGTTTTGGTAGCAAAGAAAACCTCAAAAATGTGAAGTTGGATGTAGGCAGTGCAGACAGAAGTCTGTACAGAGCTTGTAACAACAGTGGGAGGTGTGAACTACTCCCTTTGCCTCTAATGTGTTAGCTCGAGTATTCAGCAGTGGGGTATAATTATTTATATGAAATATTTTATTCCTTAAAAAGGATGAGAGGACAACAGGCCCCAGAGCTGCATAGTATGTGGTGAAAGGCATCTCATTTTGATGGCTCAGGCTAGTGGCATTTGTGAATTTCTTCTGGTTGCTGGAGTTATTAAAGCAGAAATCTAACATTAAGGTTTGGTGGAATGGGAACCAAGGAGCAGGACTGATAGCTTTTTGGCAGCCTTAGGTATAGTTTGTCCTGTAGGTAGAAATCCTGTCACCCTTCATCCACATTCCTACTCTGTCATTAAACAGGAAGACACCCAAACAGACCAAGATTGTCATGAGACACTCCTTCCTGAAGTCCTCAGTACTTCCCAGTTGGTTTGTTCAGTTGTTGATTTTTACCCTGGTGCCTATTACTTTTTCTGCAGTCCTTTTTCCTTTAATAAAATGTGTTTTGAACCTGATCAAACAGGACTGTAGATACCAATCTTTGGATATGGGAGGTGAGGAAGGTGGAAACAAGTTTTTTTATGAAGGAAAAATTGCATCCACATTACCTTATTTGGGTCCAGTGCTACAGCTGATTCTTTAACTTCTTTGAATTAATGTCTCACTGGAAGATTCACTGCCATGGCTTTTTTGCAGTATGCAGGTTTTTTTACATTGGAAGAGTTCTTTCCTGTGTTATTGGTTGACATTTAGCATGATGTTAGATCCATCCTGTGTTGTATGCACACATGGGGTACACACTTTCTCTCTAAAGCTGCTTACCCAAAGCAGAGTTTCAAGTTTCAATCTCAGCAAGAGATTTTTTACTATAGAATGGCAGTTAGGTACTTTTATCTTAAAACTTGGCCATCACAAGTACAGACTTAGTGTTGTATTACTAGAAGCACAAAAGCATCATTCTGTTACAAGCATTACAACACAAAACAAAAAATGAAAGTCATCTGTAGTGTTTTGGATATTAGGATTTGCCAGTATTAGAAACTCTAACAGTTCTAAAGATGCTCACAAAATAATTCCCACAAGTACTTAATTCCAGTTGCCTATTTTATATTCTGCAGAATTATGTGGCACTTCATATGATTGTTTTATTATATGAAGTTAATATTAATATTATTAATCCTTTTAAACTTCTATGCTGTATACTACTTCCTGTGCTAAAGCTGTTACAACCTATAGAATACTCTATGGCTATTTTTCATAGCCATGCAAATTAATACCTTCTCATATTTATGTGCTTTTTTTGGTTTAATTTTTCTAGAAGCAAACATGTTAAAGTTCTAAGTATACTTCCCTGAATCTCATTCTCTGTTTTATTAAGTGTTTCATTTTGTGCATTTTTGTCCCACTCCACCCACTTTGCTCAGCCTGTAACATTTAAATTTAAATCTAGAAAGAATACTTCAGCCTAGAAATTCACAAAGTGATCAAAAGCTTGACTTTATACTCCCTTCTGTCGTGCTATTTTAGAAGCTGAGTATATGCATGTTTTTGTAGGCATGCTTTTATATACACTGCATCTCAAGTAATTTTAGAGTTACTATCAACAGGAAGCACAGGTGTGTGTTTCCCAATGATGTACATTCTAGAGCAACCTGAATCTGTATTATAAAGTAGTAGATGGTAATACTGAACAGTTTATCTTATACCAAAGATCTTGATAGGAGACTTAATGGCTCAGCAGACATTAACCATTTAGTGGTGGAAATCACTGAAACTTTATCTCGTGATTTCAGGAATCAGCCACAGCTGGTTGTGTCTAGCATTTTATACAGATCTTCTATAAACATCCTTGCTTACTCTTTTCATTGGAAAGGGGAAATAAAGCCTGCACCATTTTCTCGGTGCAGACCTGTAGGACCTTAATTTTCTTCACCTGATTATTTACAGTTAAGAATAACAGCCTTCCCACTGTTTCATGACATGCCATTTTATATTTCTTGTAAGGAGAAATCCACTTTATAGAGCTATTTCTGTTGCATTTAACCTGTGTAGCGTAGATTGTTCTAAATAAATTTTATTTCTCACACAATACTTTACATTTCACCCTAAATATTTTTGCTCTCCCTCTCAGCTACGAGATTAATGTGAAACAAAGACTTGTGATGGGAAATATACTCCGTTAAGTACTTTGATCTCTAAACATGTAGTTAATTGATTTCTGACATTACTGTAGGAGTTGATTTTAAATAATAAACCTTGGCCCATGTTTGTTACTATTGTTTTCCACAGAAGCATGCACCAAGTGTTGCCATCAATATTAACCTTTTGCATCTATCAGTGCTTGGGTTGCATTTCAACAAAGGATTAATGTATAAGGTTTTCAGGCATATACTTTAGTACTGCAGTAAGTGCTTCTACTCTAGCTTGACTTTTCTGTGTTGTTGAGTGAGGACCCTGCTAGTGGTAGTGGTAGCAGTCTTAATGTTCAGCCTCAGTGAGATTATGGTTGTGCTCTCTACTCCTTCCGGGCAGAGAAGATAGTACAGATTGCTTCTGCTCCTTTAAGATTTGAAAGCACAAGAGTGAGAACATTCTCCTTTTTGGTGATGGAGTGCAGTACATTTCCTTAAACTTACTGATAGTGTTTCAGGAAAGATTTTGTTTAGGACCAGGAGCCAAGCAGTTTCAGAGTTTAATAATGCAAGACAGGGTTATTAAACAGACATCAGAAAGGCCTTTTAGGATGTTGGAACAAACTCAGAAAACCAAAGCATCTGGTGAAAGAAAGAGGAAAACTAGTTTTGCTGTGGGACATGAGACCACACAATATGAGAACAACTGTAGTGTGCCATTTGTAAGCCATTGAAATTTTCCTGCAGACCAATATAAGGGCTTGACTATGTAGACTTGCACCATTCTACAGTTCTTTTTTTGACTGGATTACAAATCCTTCTATTTACAATCTATTTTTACTTTAGTGTGGCTTTTTTAAATCCTACACCAAATTTGAAGCAGTATCTTCCATAAAGCAACTGATGAGAATGGGAAATTTAGTGTGTAGAAAACGTAAGCCTATATACCACAGTTGTCAGCCACTTCGAGGCTGTCAGCTGGAAGTTGTTTGAGCCCAGCTATGGAATGAAAAAGGTGAGACCTTTTGTCTTGAGTATGATTTGTTTAGCAGGGTCTCCCTCAGTTTGTTGTTAGTTTTCAGTTGGTTCCAAATTCTTCATTCCAGATCTTTTATCTGAAAAGTTCCAAGCAAAGTTTGACGAAGTGTTAAATGAGTATAAGCAGTTTTCCACAAGGCTTGAAAAACTGATTAGATTGATTTAGTGCACATTTGGACAAGTAGTAAATGAGTGGTTTGTACGAGTTCCTGGAGATCAGGAAAAGGTAAAATAGCAGAACAGAAGCTTCAGAACCTGTATCTACATGTGTACACAAGAGCCTGTAATCTTCATAAAGACCCCCTTCCAAACATCAAAGACTACATGTATTTTATGCAAAGACTTTAAGATTGGGTATTGGAAGCAAGGAGGGAAAAAGTAAATAAAAAATAAAAGAAAAAGGCAGTCCTGAAATTCTGAGGTCACTTCCATAGATTTTTAAATTTAGTCTGCAGTTCTATTTTCCTCTGCAATAGAAAGTTTCAGGTCAGCCGTGTTGCATTTTACCCCCTTACAGGACATTGACCATACTAGATAAAGGTATTCACTTGGTTATCCTTACCCCTTCAAAAATTGTTCATCTGGTTGCTGTCAGTTACAAAGAACAAAGATTCACTTCTTCATCCAAATACCTTGCAGGATCTGGAGAAAAAAGTTTGTTTTATTTGCTTACTTTGTGCCTCAGGGAGTCTTCACAAGGTCCCTTTGGCTTTCTGTCTTGCTGGTTTGTTGTTTGTTTGTTGGTCTTTTTTGAAATGAAGTGTAAAAGGAAGAAAAGAATAAGTAAAAGAAGTGGAGGGTAGGGAAATCTTGTAAAAAACAGAATTCTGTTGATTCTAAAAAGTTAGAAATGTTTTCCCCTTAACTCATAAAACATTCTTTTAGCTTTTCTCTTTAAAAGTACAAATACATGTGCATAGGCACGGTGGTGTGTTTAATACTATAATAGTAATGTATTTTCCATGTCTTTCCATTAGTTCTGCTATCTTATAAAACTTGATATTTTTACAGGGTGGGGAGCAGTAACCTGATTAAACTGAGTTAAAAAAGCATGCTAGCTTTTTTTTTTTTCTTCTTCTTTTTTAAGCACTTGGAACGTTTTGTCCAAGAGCATGCACGTCTGTGTGATTTCACTGACTGCTGCTGAGGTAATGGCAGGTTCTCCAAAAATGTTGATTCTGTTCAGGAGGAAGCTGTCCAAGAGCACTGGGAGCTGGGCTAAAGGCAGACTATGAGCACGTAGGACCAAAGCATCAGGAAGCTTTTGGAACTCTTCCTTGGAAGGGCTTGCATGCTCCAAGTGCTAGACTTGGGGATGAAATGTGACTCAGAGCACTGATCTCAGTAAGAACCAAGGAAATGGAAAATAGGTCATGTGGGAGGCTAATGTGAAATTAACAACTGGGAGATAAATTTTCTTTTTTCCACAAAACATTTTTCTGCTCAGAGCCAAGCAGTAGTTCAGGTAACTGCTAAAGATTTGCAGACCATTTTTCTTGGTGCTGAGTAGTAGATTGTAATTGTCATGACACTGAGGTGTCATGAGTTTTCGTAGCACCAAGAGTCCTTTTGCAACTAGTTCTCCTGTTGCTTGAGACAGGACAAAGAATGGATAAGCATTAGAGAAGAAATGGAGACAAAAAGAATTATTTAATTTTGGCACTCTTCTGAAAGAGAGAGACAAAAAGGTAAAGAATGATTTTATTTTATTTATTTTTTATATTGAGTGTCTGTGAGAACTGCATCCAGTCATGCATAATGGTAGAAATTGTACTTCAAGTATCTGTAAGACTCTTGATTGTCTCGTAGTATTTTTAAAGGAATAAATGTGAAGTGAACATGTGGAGAAAAAGTCAAGAGTAGACTTCTCTGAGCATGCCAACATTCTTGAACATTGCAGGCATTATAATGAGGCATTCCAGAAGCTACATTCATCAGGTAGTTGTGGATAGCCTGTGAGGCAATATCATCTGTCCATTGCTCTCCTACACTGCCAGTTGTTCCACACCTGAAGTGTCACAATATTGAGACTTCCAATTCCAAAATCAGTGAATTACTCCAATAATTGAATTTCTTAATTGAGACCATAAGCTAATTATGTGATCAAGATAGGAGGAGAGACAAGTATTTTGGCTCATTGTGCCACATTCTAACCTCTACATTGCACTTGCCACTTTTATTATAATTTCCAAATCCTAATTGTTACTAAAACAGGTTGTTCCTGAAATAGAATTGTACTTGCTGGGCTTTAATAGAGATACCAATGTTTGTTACTGTTGGTAGAATTCCCAAGGACATGATAATACCTGAAACAAGAGAGTAATTTTCTGAAAAAATATTTCCTCATATTTTTAATCTGGATCAACTAGATTATGATATCTTTCCCATTGGGAAAGCAGTAGGTCAAGTAGGATAGCAAAGCTGGAAAGAACTTTCTTGGACTAAACTCATTCCCAGGACTCACTTGAATGAAATTTTACAGGTAGATATACTGGGTTGTTTTTTTCTGTTGACTGGGTATGGGTCCCTAAGCAGACTGATAGAGTGTCAGCTGGACTTTGATTAGATGTTGAACCAGATGAATTCCTGAGATCTCTGTTATTCTCTGTTGTCAGTAGGAGCAGAATGAGATACATAGTTGTATCGTCCAGTTTTATAGGTCCCTCTTACCAGTCCTCTTAAAAAATTGTTTTCAAGACTTAAGCACTTTCTTAGCATCAGTTTAAGCAATTCCAGGCTTAATTCTTTACCTTGTAACAAACATTCTTTGTGTGTGTGTTCCCCTGAAATAACTTTTACTTATCTAGTAGTAATGGATTTTTAAAATGTATGAGTAAACTCAAGTTCAGTAACTTCACTATGGTTTTTTATTATTATTACTGTAGTTGGAAATAGCCAAGCAGCTGTGCTAAATTTTGGTAAGGAAATTAACTTGACATTCCTTCCTTCTCCATGTGGGTTCTGACTGTGTGTTGCAATGTGTGCTGATTTTATTTATTTATTTAGTCTGTCAGGGGAGGCTTGCATCACACAATGCTGTGTGCTGCTGAGGAAAGAAAGCTTTATAAAAAGAGAATATCCAGATCCAGCTTGACAGGCTTCAGGTCTTTTGGCTGTTGCATACAAGCCTTCCACTGATAATTTAGGATTACTCATAGGTTTCAGGCTGGTGCAAAGCAGTGATTTCTTGAGAACTACAATTAGTGTTTTTTCTGAACTAAAATATCAACGGGGAGAACAGTCGAACTTCCTGTCTAATAAAAGGACTTTCTGGAAGCATTGAGACACAGCAACATGCTCATTTCAGGTGCAAACTACAACCTTATCTTCATGCTAGATTAGGTTCACATCAGATACTGATTCTGCTAAAACTGTCACCACAGCTGTATGGTGAACTTAATAAGCCAGGATCTCAGTTCAGTAACTGTTTTCAACGTGTCATTTGAACCTACTAGTAGAAGAGAGATGGAATTAATAACTACTCTAGTCATAGGATCCTTGCCTACAGTGGTGATTGCAGTTTTGTTTGTAGAATTGCAGCACCAGTCTTAAAAATGTATGAGTTTTCTTAGAAAGTTTCTTCAGCTGAGAATGTCTGATCACAAGGCAGAAACTCAGAGTGCATTAACAGGAAGTCAAGGACTCCAAGGAGCTGTGGTGTGAACACTCCTGCAAATCCTCTGCTATAAAACTACAAGAGGGGAAAAACACCTTTACCAAGTTGTAAAAGCTGAAAATGATGACCTAAAGTAGGTTTGGTTTCTAACTTCAGTAGAATTGATAAAAGTTTTATTTTATTTTGTTTTGTGTTTTTGTTCTTGTGTTGGTATTTATTGTTTTTTTTGTGAGGCCAGTAATTTTACATCAACTTCTTAATACCTAGGCCCTAGCAAAGAGTCTGGGTGAGTTTTGATTAAATTTTGAGAGGAATAAAGAAAAATACAGCTGTAAATGTTCATTCAGAGGATGTTTGCCTAGTCCTGACAATGGCTGCTGTAACCAACATACTTTGAGGCAGTGCATTTCTTGCCACTATACTCTTTTTGCCTTCCCTTGGCCCCTTGTACCAGTGTAATGCAGCTGTTGGGCCAGCTGACTTAATTTCACCATATCTTGTTAGCAGCTTTGACCTCCACAAGCCTAACATCTGTTCTTTTTGGGAACATACCAAAGGTAGCATCTTGCAGCTACCCTCCTTTACAGTGATTTTCTCCTGGCAGAATAAAGGAGGGTGCAGCACCTTGTACTGCAAGTATATTTGTCTCTTTTTCTAGCAGACCTGAACTGAGTCCTATTTATCTGTGGGTGTCTAGAGAAAGATGTGGAAGGCACATGCTAAGACTGATTTGGAGCCAGTTAGCGGGATCACTTTTTTCTGAGGTTATTATGCACACTATGGGATGTGAAAGACTAAATGCTGCAGCGTTTGGGCTGTAGTTTCAGTGATGGTTAGGCTTGAGTGCAGCAGGGGAATGGAAGGGCTTTACTACTTTGTGCCCTGGGCTGTAGTAGGTTGTTCTGCAACAAAATAAAAATAAAAGAATATTTAGTTGTATGAAAACTATGCAAGAAGGATTAGGTTTAGTTATAGTGCTAATTTAGAGCATCCAAGTCCACTTCCCAGGGAGTTAGACAGGCTGGTCAGTCTCTTGGTGCTGTGTTTCCTTAGCCTTAAAGTGAGTTAGATGAAGCACAGCCAGGATATTCTTACTTTTGCTTGGCTAGGCTATCAGTTTTTAGGGATGGTGGATTTCATTTCTCATTTTTACTGGTCTGGCATTATGGGTCTTGGTGATCTTTCTCAGGGCTCTTAAAAGCCACTGTTACACAACTGCTGCTTCTAATTTCTAGAAAGCTTCCAAAAGCTCAAACTAATCTAGAAAATAAAGTTGTGTAGCTGTTTTCTGATTCCTCTCTTGTCAGTAACATCTGAAGAAAATGTTTGGTAATTGCAGTCCCATTGTTAGTGAACAGATGTCTCTCTCTTGGAAAGTCTTACTCTGCAACTGGACTCTTTCCCTGGCAGTCTCATCAGCTAAGTGAGATAAAAGCATCCTCTTACTGGTTACGTACTTGAGGAAAAATTGCATTTGACCTCTTAGTAGCAGAGTGAAACTTCAGAAAAAGAGATCACTATACCTTCTAAGGATTAACACAACAGAGATGCCCTCTATTCTGAGGAATGCAGTTGTGCATTCTGAACATCTACTCCTGTAGGATTTTAAGTCTCCATAAAATACCATTTGCCCTTGATCCAGCAGCTGACAGGACAAAAAACCCAAAAAACCAAAAAAACAACCAAAAATTCAGTTATAAACCTGCAGTTCTTTTGGGATGTGGAGCTGTGTGAGTGTCTTTTCAATTGGTGTACTAAAGCAAATGACCCTGTAATGTGTTATTATACCTTCTGGATAAACTCAACTGATTAATTGGACATCCCCATTGACAACTTCTGAAGTTGCTGAAGCGAAAACTGTAAGAATGTTTAAAAAGGCTGAGAGTTTCAATCGTTCATACAGAGATTCCTCATCCTTGCTTAGTCAACTACTTGCCTGCTAGGATTTTTATTTTTTTTTTCTTCAAACTATGGCAGTTTCAATATAAGACGTTGCTTTTACAGTGCAAATATGTGAAGATCTGAGGTTCCTTTGAATTTTTGCTGAAGATGCTGCTGGGCCCTTTAGGTGGGATTTATTTCAGTTATTTGTTTCTCTTTCCATGAAACTCTTCTTAAGCAGAGCTTTTTAAAGGAGGTATTCCTGGTGTTTTTGGTTCAAATATATTTAGCTTTTGCAGGTTTTATTGCTCATTTCTCCAGGCAGCCAAAAGAGGTTTTACTAAAATATTTACTGGTTTGCTGGGGTACAGAGTCCTTATTCATATGTTAGTCTTTGAAAATTTTTAAAGGATCTATATAGAGATCTCTGGTCAGTCACAGACACAGAAGTGAATGATGAGCTGGAGTGCAAGCCGAGTGTGTTGCTATTGTAGAGAAGGAAAAAAAAACAAGAGTGGAATTGTAGAGCTTCTCTATATCTCTGATTTGTACCCAGGAAGGCTGAAAAATTAACTGTAAATAAGTAAGGCATGGGAAAAAAAAAATACCGAAAGGGATGTATTTATCCTAACTTTAAGATTTAGCTCCCTGAAACCAAAAAGATGCATTTGACTGAGGGGAAAGATAACTAGCATTTAAAGTGATTTTGATTGCAACTGGGGCCTGGCTTGCTGATACATTTTATGTGCAGGTAATAACTAACTGCAGGTAGTGTAGGAGAAGAATCTGGTTGTTGTTGTTACACCCAGAGCAGTAGTCAGGACTCATGCCAAGCAATGTTCAGTGTAAAAGTGATCTTTGCATGGTATTGTTTCTCTTCAGCAATTCATGCCCTCCAAATAAGAGAGACAGAGCAAGAAGACACAGTCATCAAGCTGGGTTTTGAAAGTTAGTGAGCAGTTTACAGTGTCCTTTGTGACCATGGATTGGCTCATGTGTCCAAGTAGCAGTTTTCAGAAGTTCTGCATTCTTATGGGTTTTTGACTTCTAATCCAAGGGGAGTTTTGTATTATGTTAGCATGGAGATGACCAGAGCATATTACATTAATGAAAGGAAAAATGTGACTTTGAAATATGCTCCTTCCTCCTGTATGAGCCTTACCAGCACCATCAACAGAAATGCACAGATTTAGATAATTCATAAATCTGGCCTTCTGTTTCATGGTTCTCTTTTCAAACCTTTTAACCATGAGGGACAAAATTCATTCAAGTAGAAATTCTTCCCAAGGCTTCTATGGCAAAGTGACATTGCCTACTGTTGATGAATGTCACAGGTTTAATATCTGGCATGAACAAATACATGTCTATACTAGAAAAATTATCTCTTGCTGATACTAAACGTTAGCAGTGTTGCAGCAGAATCACAGATGAATGTGGGTTTGCTGCCATCATACACAAGGACAAAGTCTGTTTGGGACTATTTTGAGAACTGGCATTAATCTGGCACATTCTGCCCTTAGCTTGCAACTGCATCGTCTTCTGCACTCTGAATGAGCAGTAAGTAATTTCTTTATTGTAAACAAGGATGAAGAGGCTGATCAGAACATGCCACATAGAAAAAAATAATCTGAAGTCAAAGGATTAAAGTAGGACAACTGTTGATGCAGAGCAATTTCACAGTCCAGTTGCCTAACAGGAAACCAGTGAAGCAGGTGCTGAGAAGGGGTAATTGCCTTCATAGCAGCTTTTGAAAAAGTCTGCAGATGCTATTATATGTTCTGAGGAAGTTCAGTAAATAACATATTATCAAATACATTTTTAAGGTGTTAAAATGGGACTTCCTTTATATTTTGAAGTTGTCCGAAGTGGGGATAGATTTTGACAATTTGAATACAAACCTCAGGACATTATGCTTTACATAAATGCTGTATAATATGAGAAATTATTATCTATGGTACAGGGTACAGAGAGCTGTGAGGATAAAATAAATAAATGATGTTTAAAGGAGTATCTCAGGATTAGTGATGATGGCTGTTGTGAACCTGACATTTTGAACAAACTGATGGAAGGAAATTGAATGGGCAGGGGCTTGACCTTTAGTATAGAAGTTTTTAAAATGCTGTGTCAAATGTACAGTCCCAGAGAGAACTCCAAGTCTTCTGTGTACAAAGTGAAGTCACAGGCTTAGGTAGCACATTGACAGGTGGAACAATTGCCAAATGGCCAATAACATGAAGTGGAAAGATGTGTGACTGGCTGAGGTGATTCCTTCTGGGTTGGTATTCATCTCACTAACAGAGCAAAGCTACACAGTGCATTATGGCAGGAAGTTACACATACTCAGTTTTTAAAAGCTTATGAGTTATGTTTGCAATGTGACTCTGATGTTACTATTTAGAAACTCAAATTTCAAGGCACCAGAATTTGATTCACTGGTACCATCCATACTGATTGATATGGGTGTTGCAATTATCAAGGTAAAATAGCTTTTTAATTCTTGTAAGAGTTCTGTAGGCACAATGCTGTGTTTCTAGGGACATGGTCTAGCCATGGACGTAGCAGTGCTAGATTAACTGTGGGACTTGATCTTAAAAGTCTTTTCCAACCAAAATGATTTCATGATTCTGTACATGTTAATTCTTGCCAAAGTGAAATGCCAGCCAATAACTGTGTTTATTGAAATGTACAGAAGATGGTATCTGACTTGAGGTAGTTTCAACACTGGGCAGAGTTTGAAAAGGATTTTTCTCTCTACTTGGCGTGCATATTCACAGCTACAGCGAGAGCACATTATTGTCAGAAAGCTGTTACCTGATGGGTTGAGTTGCAAACAGTATTGGTAACTGTTAATTGCTCTTTAGTTCTTGGAAGGGTTGACATCCATAACATTCCTAGAATTGCATGTGTCATAAGGCATAGCATGGGAAGATTGGAGGGCACAAAGATAAGGTTGTGCCTCATCATTCACTCATATATATTAAGTTGCAAAGTGCAAATACAATGATGCACCAACGGCCAGCACAAAGTTCTCTGATACCCACGATTGTTTTGTCCTTCTCCTTACATTGGCCAGTATGAAAAAGCATAGGAAGTAAATAAAAAGACATAGCTGCAGCTTGTGGGTTTTTCAGCTGCTCCTCAGAGCCATCATAAAATATTCCTTTTGGACTTGTGCCACAGGAACAGTACATGAGTAACTCAAAGGAAGGACTCACTAGAAGTTATTAATTTCTCAGTTGTGCTGAAGGAAAAGGGTCAGTGAGTCGCTGCTGAAATTCTGGTGTGGTCAATCAGTTGTATCATTTGTATTTGGTCACTACTCAATCCTTAGTGTAGAACCAGCTGTGTCACATATGCTAGGAAACAAACCAGCATTTTGGAGCTCTCAGGAGGGCTAAAAATGTTTCTTTCATCTTTCTGATAGCTTTCTCAAACAGCTAAGATCTCCAAGAGTATAAAGATTCCCTCCTTAAATAACACCTTCAGATACCTAGAAAACTGAAGTAGGCTAATGTGTTTTGAACTTTTGATAAGAAAATAAAAGGCTTGAATTGAATAAGATGATACATTGTTTAGTTTTGGCTAATGCTTAGTTAGAGGCAGTGTACCACTCTTTCTTTGGGAGATCATTGTAAGATCTCTATCACTTGGGCTTTTAAGAACAACTTTAACAGGCAACTGTCAGGAACAGCTGATCCTGCTGTGGGGCAGAGGTCCCCTGAGTCCCAGCCATTAGCATTTTTGATGGCTCTGTGACCACAAGATTTGTAGCCTCTGTGGGGTTAGTTATTCAAAATATCTTTGAAGGAAAATTGTCGTGCCATTTAATGACAGTAGAGAGACAAGGAGTCATAAATTTAAAGAGATTAAGAAAATTATAGCTACTTTGATTAAATACAAGAAATACAGTGAAATTGCAAGGATGGTATAGAAATAGTTTAGTCTGCTTTTAGGTGCCAGAATGTCTGCTCATAAGCTTTGGGGAATTCTTTTTGCTCTCCATAGCTGATGCTTACTAACTCCAGCTGTGACAATTTTCTCCTTAGATTAATGACATCTAGAGAAATTCCAGGCAGGAGGTGAATTTGGATGTGAACTAGAGCCAGCCTATGTACATCCTAAAATGTAGGATAGCTTTACAGGCAAAATTAAAATGTTTGTGTTGCTTGTTGTAGTTGAGAACTAAAATGGACCAGCAGTATGTAGTATAGGAACAATCTGGATAGGCAGGGGAATGGTCTACGTCCATCAGTGTATTCTGTCAGTGACTTATTATGTGTCTGAGCAGGGTATAGAACACAGTTTACAGTGGTACTGAGAGGTTGACTTGATGACTTAAACTCCTGTAGCATATTGTTCTTCAGGTATATTGCAAAATGCAGATCAAATTTCTCAAGTTACATTTCAGAATGTAGCTTTTTAATGTATTAATCTTCAGCAGTTACTTAGAATTATTTTTGTACTACAGGGCTTGAGAAATAACTTCTGGCTTGAACATAAAGTCCATGCTATTTTTGATCAGCTTTATCTTCTCACATCATAACTCTGATAACAAGCCAGAGTACAGGAAAAATGGTTAAGATGCATACTTGGCCAGTGCTGAACAGGGCCTGGCTTTTGAAAGCTTTATTAGAACGGTGTGACTTGACAACAAGCTCCACATCATCTATTGCCTGGAGGGGTAAGTGTTGCTATTTCTTCCTTGGCTGCTCAACTTTTCTGTGACTCTTCATTAGGGGTGAATCAGCATGTTATTAATTAATGCATTGGCATCAAAACCAATGTGAGTTACATTTCAACTCGTATGTTTCTAGGTACTGTCAACAGCAGTGGGTTTTTTTGTTGTTGTTGAAAAAAACCCAAACGAAAACCAAGGCTGTATCTGAGCAGGAGTTACCACCTCAGGAGTTTTCATGTTTATGGTCCTATGGCAGTGAGTACCCACAGTCATGGAAGAACAGGGAGGATAAAGGAATTACTATTGGAGTAAATACTGAGGAAGGCATGTGACCCAGCTAGGGCTGGCACTCATATCTACTTTGTGGGCCAGCACTGGCCATGTGCCATAGCAGGTAAAACTTGCAACAATTTATCATATAAAAAAATAATCATGCCAGATTTATCTAGTCAGCTGTTTGTGATTAAAACATGCCCAGGCTCCTGTTTCTGAAACTAAAAGGGTTGCAGCAGTGGTAAGATCAGGAAGAGACTGTGTCTATGTGTATATATGCATGTATGTACTTCTTTTACTGTTTATGTGTGTATCTTTTATTTTTAAAAAAATTTGCCCTTATGAGAGAGTGAATGGGAAAAAATAAAAAAGGATAAAGAAGTATAGGAGTAAGAAATGGGGACTACTTTAATAAGAGTTGGCAGTGGATGCTGGCACATCAGGAAGTTTTCAACAACTAGGAATTTTTTCTTTATTTATTCCAAGCAGAGTGGTGGTTCTTCAAGGTGAGTTTTCTAGACAGCATCAGACCTTGGATAAAAATCTGTCCATGGGAAATGAAGTAGGGAAGCTGATATATAGATTTCTTCTGTCAGTGACGTTTAAATGACTTGCTGTTTAATTCATCCTTCAGCACTGCAGTTCTGTTTTGCTCCTTGTTGCTCTGTCTCCTCTCTGGAGGTGTGTGATAATCATCAATATGTATCTGTATCACACCTCACCTTGTTACATTGCAGTTCGGCTTCCAAAGTGCTTCTCTTTCCCAGGACATTGATATGCCATAGACTTGAGCAACATGGTGTAGGCAGGTGTGAATGTCTGTAATAGAATGGACAAATTTCAAGCCTTCTGTGTTTTAAAAGGGAATTTTTCTATGTTATTTCTATGTTATTCAGTCTAGGGAAGATGTCTCCTCACTCCATCTCCTGTCACTTCCAACCCTTCTGTCTTGCTCAACACACAAAAAAAGTGTTCTGTTGTTACCATGAATTGGAATGAATCAGGTTAAAATAACTTAAAAGTATATCCACAATGAAACTGCCTGCACCTGACTCTCCTTTGTTTGGCCCATTTTTTATTTCCCACTTCTTTTTACGAAAGTGACTGCAGAAGTAATTTTTCAAATTTTTAAGCACTAAATTATGTCAGTCACTGTCTGTTGCATTTAGGTCTGTGTCTGAAAGACCATGTAGTGCATTATGGTGGGCACCTCCCAAGAAAACCAATGAATATAAAATCAATTTTGTCACAATTTCTGTTGAATTCTTGTTTCAAGTTTCATCATTCCGGAACATTGTACTCCCATTGCTTTTTTCATTGTTTCTAGTTCTAATCCCTTATGACTTTATGGTATTTTCTGCATCAGTCTACTGTGACTCTAGGGCAGAATTGTTTCTAAATAGTGTGTTTAGATTTGTTTTAATTTCAATTTTTTAATCCTCTTTTCCCCACATAGTTTCATCTGGTATCAGCAAAGCTCAAAAAGCCTCAGTATTTCTTTGGTTATCAAAAGTTTATGATAGGTTTCCTTCTGCCTGCTGCTGAAGAAGTTCTTTTGGAGCTTGGATTTATTTTATACTAACAGTAGTCTTGGAATTCTAAAATCTCTTAATTATTTGCATTTCACTACTTCGATGGAGTTTACTTCTCAGTTTGACTCCTGACACTCTTATGAGTTACATTTGAGCTGTCTTAGTACAGAAGTGTATATGTGTCTTCTTCTAATCACTAATTTCCATCTTTTCTCCTATTAAGGAATAGTTTTTGTCAAATACATGACAACGAGTAGGGGGGAGGATCACTTTCATCTCTTTTCTTTCCTCAATGTACTTTTCTCCCAGTTTGTTTTTTAGAGGGTATTATAGGAAAAAAGTGAGAAAACTGGAGAAATATATATAAGAAGGAAATAGGAGACTTATAATTTTTCACTGTAACACTAAATTTCTTTGGAAAACCTATCATCTCAAAGCCATCAGCTTTTCCCCTAGGAATTAAGAAAAAAAATCAGCTTTTCTATCCAGTTCCAGTCGGATTGTGAGGGAATAAAGGTTGCCTTCCTACTGAATCGGCCTAGGACTGGATCTCTGGCCAACTAATTATTTCATAATCTGTCAGGAAATTCTCTAGATCTCAAAGTATGCAGAGGATTGTCCCATCCAAAACAGAATGCCCCAACTGAACAGCTTCAGATTCCTCTTTGCACATACCAGGGAAGTGTGAGTTTGTACAGGTAGAAAAATAAACATTGCAGTTGACTCTAAGTTACATCTGCAAAATATTTCTGTGGATATGTGAAAAACCTCAGCTGTGCAGAGGCAGAGTTCTCCAGCTATGGCTCTGCTCCAGCCAGCTACACCCCTCTGGGACCTGTAATCCCCAAATGCACAGTACCCTGGGAACAGGGGAAGCAGAGCATAGTGCTAGTTAAGACTGAACATCTCTCAGCCTCTGACAGATTTCTTGACATTGCAGTGAATTTTCTGTTCTTTTCATCTAGTCCACACCTGAAAGTGGAGGTTATGATTTGGCTCTAGGTACTTGTGTTGACAAGCTATGCTTAGGCTCTGACTCACTGTGCAGACAGTGTGTGTAATATAGAGAGAGATGTAGGTTTCTCTGTAGCTTTCTCAAAGTTAAAATTACCTCCATAATTTTAATAGAAAATGCTAAAGTTTAAAAATAAAGGCTGTTGAGGAAAAATAAATGGAGCTATAGTATTTTTTATAGATGAGCATAGAACTGTGGAAAAACATGATGTAAGGTAGGCAAGACATACAGATATTTCAGGGGTGCGGTATGGAATTTAAGGAGTTGGTCCAGTTCTTCTGGCTCTGAGTTGAAAAACATTCCAAAAGGTTGTGGTTGCTAAAGAAGCAGTGGAAGTAAATTACATAATTATATGGAAAGTAATAACCAAGTGACTTGGAGCAATATTAATAGCCCATTAAAAGTCTGATTTGCTACAGCCTACATGGTAATTCTGTAATTACTAAAAATACTGTGTGTTACCTGAGATGCTAGAGTAGAGAACTGTTACTTTGAAGAAACAGAGATCATTAGCAGAGGCAGATTATCTTACTGGTTGTTGTGTCATTTTAGAATATTTTAGTGTCTTACTGTATCAAAGTAATTGCAGTATCTTATGACAATTATTTATTAAAAATAATCTTAAGAATGTAAATAAAATCTGTCTGCTCAATGGCATGAAAAATCTGTTTTGACATTGTGTGAAAGTATATAAAAATCTGTTACACAAAGAGCTACTTCTATGTTGCCATATTTTTTCTGTTCTTTCATGAACTGTCAGCTTTTTTAAACTGCCTAGCTGACATGCACACAAGTGCTATTTCAGTGAAGATGTTTTATTCTGTTCTGTGTTTGCCACAGCACAGTGATGTGCCATGAATGTAGAACTCTTGCCACCTGTGGATGCAGTTCAGACTTGATAGGTGAGGTCAGGCCAGGCTGAATTTATTGCAAGCCTTTGCCTCTCTCTGTTGGAGTTCATCTATGGAGATCTAGGCAGATTCTGCTTTCTGAGCCAGAAGGAGATACACCTTCTCTGTTGGTGTGACTCAACTCAGTGGTAAAGCTGGCAGGAAATACACATGAATCTCACAGCTCTAAAAGTCCTGAGGCAAAGATGTTGGTGTGTTTAAAGTATTTTTATTTAGAGCTTATTGGTACCATTGTATCTGAGAGTTGCAGGTTGTATCTGAGAAGAGTGAAGTGCCAGAATCCATCAGGAGTAACATTTAGTTAACAAAATTAATGACTTTGTCAGATGGAGATATCACAACTATGAAATAAACTTTGCTCTTTAGAGCCCTGAGGAATATGAGTTCTTAGGCAATCATGGCCCCATCTTTCTACCTAAAATGATTACTTAGAAGTTGAACATAAGCTGTTTCTTGCTTGCAGTGTAAGCATGTGACCCAGCTGGCTGAAATCCACCTGGCATTTCTTCATTTATCTAATTCTATTTTGCATCATCTCATGCATGGGAAGATCCTATGTGTATGTAGAATGTGAATATAATTTAGATTCATTTATTTTATTGTATTGATTGTTCTCACATTAGCATGTGACTGGTACACGACTCATAAGGCTACTTCTTAATTCCTATAAAATCTCGGTGTAGAAATTTCCAGAACATTGTCTACAACGTAAAGGCTGAAGATTTTTTGGCTTGTATATGAATAAAGAGTCATGTAAACTGTCTTACTTTTTACAAAGAAAAAATCAAGAAAAAAACCAGCTACCAAAACTGGAATGCAAAGAGTAATTGCTCTGGTCGAAGTGCAGGCTTTCCACAGATGTTTGATCGTACACGAGACAGGCTTCATTTGAGATGAATAGACAGTACATAAAAAACACACTTTCCCTCCCTCGAACCTCTTGTTTATCTGATTTTGTAGAAGGATTTTAATTCACCCCACAAAACTGCAATAAATTATGGGAACTGTAAAGTTAACATCCAGAAACACTGCAAATAGAAAAATTGCTTTGTAGCTGCAAGGCTATCTTTTTCTTCTTTTGTGCCTGTAAAAATGTCTGGTAAATGGCAACTTCTTTTCTTTGTGCAGCAGAAATAAATATGAAAATATTTTTTCCGAAAAAAAATACCAGTGCCTAATTTAAGGAATTAGGGAATTAAAGACTTAGATAATGAGGACTACTGCACTCACTCTCAAGCATCTCTGAGTTCCTATATCAGAAAAATGTTTTCCATGACAGCACTTGCATTCACCTCTTTAAAGAACTGAGAAATGATCTAATCTGAAACTCTCTCTGTGTGAATGGATATATGTATGTAATATAAAGTTATAACTGCCCTGCTGAATAGAAGTTGATATTATGTGGATAGGGTTTTATGGGAAGGTAGGTCAGTGAGGCATAGCTTGGGTGTTTTGTTACATGATGTATAATGCATAATAGCCCTGAGAATATGCCAGCACTGATGTTCCAAGAAGCCTGGTCCTCCTCATCCACTTGTGCTTGCTGTGCTTGTCCCTTGTTTCAAGTGCTTGGAGTCTATCAGCTTGAAGTCAACTGAATTCTGTTTACGTTATGGACAAAGAAATATAACACAGGAAGTATAGTTTACTAAATTATCCTCACGTTATTCTTTGAATGAAACAATATTTTTCCTCTCCTCTCCACTGTTTGTTTTCCCCCTTAATTTTGCTGTAACAGGTAAACTAAATCTGATCCAGGCCTTAGAAGCAAGAGCTGCTTCTTTTTTTTTTTTTTTTTTTTTTTTTTTTTTTTTTTTTTTTTTCCAAGAGAGACTGGATTGTGTGTTACTTTAGAGGGCAGGCAAAGAGCAGGCAGCTAATGTGCTTGTTGGGAGGGATTATCCTTGAGGCTCAGCATCTGGCTGTGTGGAGTCATGCTTCATGTTGACAGCCCAGCCCTGTGCTGGGCATGGCCAAGGAGCAAGCTGGAGGAAGATGGGGCTCTGCACAGCTCAATGGAAGCAACACAGGAAGGCTGGGTGGGCTGTGCTGCCACCTGAGATTTTTATGTGGCTCAACTATGCTATATTACTTCAGGGAAAAGATTCTTTTGCTATGAAATATCAGCTGTTTGTGTGAGGTGTTTGCAGGCAGGAAGAAGACTGTACTGACAAGCTGTTGCACACCTCTACATAGGGATAAATAAAAAAACATACAAAACCCAAAACAAAACAGGATTTTAAGAATTCACTAGAGTCTCATGCTTCTTAAGCCCAAACTGAAATAAAAGGAAGAGTTTGTGTTTTGTACAGTAAGTGTTTGACACTCCTGGTTTGTCAGACTCATTTACACTGTTGAACATTAGGCAGTTAAAAACAGTTCACCCTGTAGTTGCTAGTTTATATGTTGCTAATGTATGGTCTGAATCTCTAACACAGAAACAATATTCAAGTGTGGGATTTCATCTAGTTACTCTGCTGGTAAACTTTCCAAGAATAAACCGTAGGGTGGGCTTATTAGATGAGGGAGCTGTTGTTTACGAGTTATGTGGAACATGCATTACTTTGTTGCACCAAAATGATTCTCTCTTGCTACAGGGGAGGGGGTAAAAAATCTTGTTCTTATTATGCTCATAGGGATTAATCCATAAATACGACTTTTCACAGTGCAGAAAGTGTGTTGCAAAGCAGCTGAATAGTCTTGGCCGTGAACATTTATGTGAAGGGATAACCTGTACATGCCCTCTCTGAACTGCTGCATCCATATCCTCATCCTGAAAATCCCTTCTTTTCTCTTTAAAAAGAGAAATCGAGCACGTGTCCATTATCCTCTGTCCTGTCTTTTTCTCTTTTTAACAACCTACTAATTCAATGAGCACACAGTGCTTAATTGCACTTTATTCTTCTCAACATTTATGAAAAGCTTGAGGGCTAACACCCTCTAGTGAGAGTAGATGATGCAGGCCTATTAATCCTCAGGGAGGTAAAGGGGAGGGGGCAACCAGTGTTTTCTTTCATGCTGTTCCTCAAGCACTGGCAATGTTTTGAGGAAAGACCGATGTTTTGACTTAAGATTATCCTGCAGATCAGTATGCAGGTTGCCTGTGGTCCAACTGTTTTCATGAATCAGAGGAAAAACATCTAGGCATGTCCACTGTATAGGGAGGCAAGCCCATAGTTCAGTACTTGTATCATCCAGAAGTTTATTTATTTATTTTTGGTAAACAACTGTCTTCTGCGTCAAATTAATATCCTGACTGAGTCACTGATACAAATGTTAAATTGTTTAGCATCAACTTGCCAGCAGACAGCATGACAGGGAATGAAGATAGGAGCATTCCTGCCCATGATTTGTGTTCAAGTGTCTGACCACAGCAGTAGCACAGAGGCTGGATCTCCGGATGTTGTTCTCCAGGTAAGACATTTAGCAAGAGCTTGAGTACAGATACCAAAGTTTTTCTCAGTGGCAGTGGTTTTCAGATAATTTTAAATTCAGACAAGAATTAGTAAACCAGGAAAATAGGTAATGTTGGAGGGAAAAGCTATCTGAAAACAGCATCTATTGTAAGATAGGTAATGAGAGTTCAGTCTGGGGGAATGTGTGTGTGTGTGTGTGTGTGCGCCTGATATGGATGGGCTCTGAAGTGCAGAGGCAACAAATAATGAATACAAAGTAAATACTAGTGTATGACTCTTGCATTCCTGGAAGTATTGCTGGAATCTACCAAGCTACCTTTGTCATTGCCAAGGGAGAGCACAGCTCAGTGCTCTATGTCATATCTAATCTCCTGTATTCTTGGGTGGTTTTTATTCTCTGTCCTCATTCTTCTCTTGGTTCTTCTCTCAACCTGTTCAGTTGAGAATAAGTGACTGGAAATTTGAGCCAAATTCAGCAAAATGTGTACTCGTGTTTAATACTGTGGTGCTTTTCTAAGGGAAGAAGTGTCTGACTTTTGCTACAAAGCAGGGGAACAGTCAGTTCCTCGTACTTATCTTCACTGTAACCTCTTAACTCTTATGCACTGGGTCAGGGCTTTCTTGTGCATAATGCTGGGAGAATCATGTGTTGGTGTTGACTGGATCTCAGTTGTGACTGCCAACTGGAATAGTGTTCTAAGGAAATTACACTCCTGTTGCAAAGTGAAAAATAAGACTTAAAAAAATATTAGTCCTAAATCTAGTGTACTGCATAGGCATGATTCCACTAAAGTAAATGATGTTGTTTAAATTTTCTTCCTGCTGCAGATGAGAAAAAAGTGAGGCCCAGCATGTCTC
Source organism: Florisuga fusca (assembly GCA_038090715.1). Classification (NCBI taxonomy): domain Eukaryota; kingdom Metazoa; phylum Chordata; class Aves; order Apodiformes; family Trochilidae; genus Florisuga; species Florisuga fusca. The sequence continues at coordinate 11,528,355 of JAAWXA010000028.1, read as the reverse complement.
TAGTGGTAGCTTAGAAGGTGTCTTGAAGAAGAAAGTTTAATGAGTACGGTTGCTTTGTTTCTGTGAGGAGGCACTTCAAAAATACTTTAAAACAGTATTTCAGCCCATAATCCATAGTGTCCTGACATGCTGGCAGGTATAATACTGAGAATCCAGAGTAAATCAAACAAACAGTATGAACTTCAACTATCAGTCAAAATCCAGCCTTTTTTCATTTCATGACCAAGCAATTGCATCACTATTCAAAAGACTTATTCTTGTGTCATGTATGTTGCCTTAAGCAAATTAGCTCTGGAAACCCTCTTGGGAGGAAAAAGAAAAAAAAAGAAACACCAGAAGTTTGTCAGAAGATTTATCCAAAGTCAATATTTATGAAGTCGTAACAGCCCAGGAGGAATCCATGCTGTTTCAGTACCACAAGCAGTGCCCTTACTTCCACAGTGTTTTTTAGTTTCACACCTCTGAATCAGCAAATAACTTCACAAAGGCAGCGAATGTGCCAGGGACTCATCCAGACCATGTGTCTCATATTCACTGCCTGGAAGGGTCAAAGCTCATGCTCAAAAACAATTTCCTCAGTATCATCCTGTGAGTCTCACACTGCTCAGAGGGCTCAAGTGTAGCTCTTCAGTGTGTGGAGAAAAGCCCAAATGTGTGGCAGATGAGAAGGTGCAGAGCAAGGAGAACTGGTATGTGGATTCTCCCCCCACCATCTTTGTGCTGTTTAATGTGGATGGTTGCAGAGCTTCTTGACTGGAAGCTTCCAGCCACATGCTGCCTCTTTTGGCAGGCAGTACAATATGTTTGTACTACAAGCACTGCTATTTATGCTTTCCCACCAATAAATCCCTGGTTTAGGAGCATCTTGGGGAAGCTGGGTGTTTGTAAGTATTCCTCTATTCGGCATTTCCTGTCCTTTGTCTCATAATTTATTTTCAGCTAGAATACATAATGTTCTGAGTCTTATTTTGGTCTTTGTATCTATACCTTAGCACCCAGAGGAAATTGGGCCCATGCAGTTTCTAACCTGTGAAAGATGATGAAGCCTCTGCGTATCTCTAAGTTTAAAAAGTTGAGTTCTTGCCTCTTTTCCACAGCAGTATGAAGGCTTGCTGCCTGGCATCTGGGGGCTTTCTTCCTGACTGCTTGTTTCTGAACAGCTTGAGAAGCCTTTGCTCCCACTTTCCTCAGGATATCTAGTTGGTCACTAAAACATTTCTAACCCTGCTACAATGTTTTGGTCTAAATCCCCAGTTATTTAACAGTTGTCAATAGACCTACAGCTGTGCATGGCTATTTTTGGAGGAAGTTAGGTTTAAAACAAACAGTTCAGGTCTCCCAGCTCGTGAAGCGGGCATCAGAGAATGCCTCTCTGATGGCAGGCAGACTGCACCCAATATTGTGCCAAGTCACTCTCCATTTGTAAATATTAGAATGTGTTATAGTTATAGTTAGAGTAAAAGAAAGAAGGTTTAAGTTATACAGCTGAGAGACAACAAAAGAAAATAAAGATAAAACAGCACATGCTCTGTGTGGTGTAGGTCTACAGTCTTGCTTTTAGATAGTAAAGATAAGAAACACAAGCTAAAAAGGCCACTTAGTGGAATGACTCATGTTTTCCGAAATACAGATTTTTGCTTCACCTAGACCTATGTAAGCTTCTGCTTGTCTTCCACTTATACTTCCTGCAGTGAAGGTGTTTTCAAAGGAAAGCTTAAGCAGGAAACACATGTAGACAGGTTATTTGACACAAACTTTGTAGTACGAGCTCTAAGGGACTAAAGATGGTGATTAGCAAAAGGTGATGGAAAAAAATAGTGAGTATGTCCACATAAAGAACACTATTGAGGTATTTTACACGTGGCATGGTAGTAAGAGCAAGGAATATGGTCTATGTAGTTGTACAGGATCTGTCTGGTACTTATCCAGAATGTGGAGAAATCTTCCAGTGTGAACAAAGAAACACCCTGGAGGAGGAAGGGCAAGTCTTTTTTCTGTTTGACTAGAAAGTCAGCTTGTTCTGCTGTGCTGTTGTGGAGGTTTCCTTAAGAGTAAGGCAGTGGCACCACAGCCTGGAGTGGCTGCAGATCCTAGGGAAGTGCCACTCCTGGAACCTGCCCTCACATGAAGAGCAGAATAAGCATAAACCAGGCATTGTCTCCTATATCTGTAATGGGATGTATTAATTGAAAACATCCATCTTCTGTGCATCTCTGCTGTTCTCCAGGAAGGATCTGATAAGGGAGGACTGACCTCCTAGCACTGGGGAAAGACAGAGAGTGTGGACATAAGATGGAAGCTTTTCTGAATGCAGTTTCTGGGTATGAACTACAAAATGTTACTGCTCTTTAGGGTAGCTGAGGGTACAACTGAGCAGGCTACAACTCTTTTCCTTCTGTGTCATGTACTCCTTGTAGTACTGCTGCTTAAAGAGTGTGGCAGATCTAGGAGTGAAAACCTTTAAAACTACACTGTTTTATAACTGTCCTTCTTCCAGGACAGCAAGCTAACTCATGTCTCCATTTTTAATTATTGTTTCTGTTCAGTTTGGGGGTTTGCTGTTGTGTTCCTCTCATCCCAATCTCAAAATCTGATGGTTGCGTAAAAGGTACTTTCCAAGGCTTAACTGTGCCACTGACCTGTGCTGGACATGTTGCAAATCTGACATTGTCTTCTGTATACTAGGCAGCAGATTTCTAACTCTTTGCAATGTTGACGCCTGCTCTCACAAAGAGAGGCAAATGAAGCAGAAAGATCCCACTGCGACAATTAGTGGCTCACAGAGAAGTATTGAAACAAATAATAAGTGGCTGAAACAATTCAAGGGAGGGAAACTCTAGCTTCCTACTCTACCACAATCTGATCTTCTTTCTCATATTCTCTCCTTCCTTTCCTCAGTGGGGATTTTCACACACTTTCATTCCCACTGTTAGTGTGAGATGATTCTTTGTGACTAGTTAGCAGCACTTTAGTCCAGCACGGCAGACCTCTGTTCTACCCTGTCATCTGTTTGCCAGTCTTATCATTTTATGCTGTAATCTAGTCTGAATTTTCAAAGTAGCACTAATGTCTTGTTCCCAGGCTGCTGTAACCCAAAGAATTTTAATGAAACTAACTAAAATAGATTCCTATTCTCTCACTGAGGCAGCTGGCCAAAGAACTGGTTCATGGGCAGGGAAGTCTTTCAGCTTTAGGAATTAAAAATACCAAGATACCACTTCCATGTCAAAGCTAAATCTTTGCAGCTTGCTGGGTGAGGGGCACTGGTGGCTCTCCCTGCCTGACAGGATGTGGCTGGATAACCATGTGCTGAACAAGTGACCGAGTAGGTTGATTCCTGTCCTCACTCAGATTTTTGTTTGGTGAGTTGATACTTCCATCATATGCATTGCTTTTTGCTGCATCTTCTGATAGCAAATTTAAACTCTAAACAAGCATTTACTTTGTTGATTGTTGTAGGAACCATTGCATTTAAACATGATGTTTTCTGTAAAGCATTTATGTTTTGTGCTATGTTTAAAAGGATGATGCTATTTCACAATCCCTTTCATGTCCATCTCTTAGAAAAGGGCAGCCAATAGCCTGAGTACCTGGGGTTTTTTTCTTAGTTAGCCACATTTTTTATGTGAGACCATGGGAGACTTCAGATAACATTGCGATATAATGAGAAGGGGAGACTTGCTGCTCTGCAATTGTTCAGAACAAATTGAGTGTCAGCTGCTCTGATGCACAGATAAGCTGTGGGAAGAACTGTTCCTCTCCCCTCAGCAGCGTGACAGATTCATCTTGCATGGATGGGAAAACACCATACATGCTGTTTTGAACAGTTCATTGGCAAGAACCTTCACTGGAGACCTCATTGTAGCCATCCAGTATTTGAAGGGGGCCTACAGGGAAGCTGGCGATGGACTTTTTAGGATGTCAGGTAGAGATATGACTAAGGGGAATGGATACAAACTACAGGTGGGTAGATTTGGTTTGGAAACTAGGAAGAAGTTCTTCACCGTGAGGGTGGTGAGACACTGGAACAGGTTGCCCAGAAAGGTGGTGGAAGCCCCATCCCTGGAGGTTTTTAAGGCCAGGCTGGGCAGGGCTCTGAGCAACCTGATCTAGTGGGATGTGTCCCTGCCCATGGCAGGGGGGTTGGAACTAGATGATCTTAAGGGTCCCTTCCAACTCTGAAAATTCTATAATTCTAAGAGGAGGAGGAGATGGAGGGATGAGAGACAGAACTCTGCATTAGCCCTTGGAAGGGAGTATTTGTTCTGAAAGTCAAATAAGAAAACAAGACAGAGGCTAGGGAAATTAAAGGCAACAGATAAGGCAGGAAAGGAAAAACGTGTCAAGTGTACCTTCCTTGGCTTTTCAAAAGGCCACCTTGTCATCTCTGCTTTTATGTGTCAAGACTCCAACTCTTCTGATGCCATTAGAGCCCAGCTCCAATGGCCTTTGGGACCTCCAGGGTAGTCTAATGCTGTTCAGCTTCCTTTCATGTAGACACAAGTCCTCCCCCTGAGTGCTGGCAGAGTTAGGTAGCAGACTGATACAGGTTAAGTAATATTTCCCCAGTATCAGAAGTTAGGAACTGTCTCAAGCAGAGCGATCCCACTATGTTGAGTAAATACATTAATCAGTTTATTAACACCTAAGTACTTAAGTCTTGGCTCTTTAAAAGAAATTTATCCACCTGTCTGCAGTTGTGTCTCTCCCAGAAGCAAACAGTAGTATTATGATTGGCGGAGTAGTATCACACCCACTCTGTAGTAGAGATTAGAACTAAAATACTGTAATCTGCCAGAGCTATTCTTGCCCACATACTACCTGGTTTAGCAATTAGTCACTTATTTATGTACTTCACTTCATGTAGCACAGTATTTTCTTCCTGCTAGATTGTCCTGCACTGCCAAGCAGGCTTCAGTCTAGCTTCTGATGCACAGATAAGAGGTTTTCTTGATACCAAACCACAGCATAACTCAGGAAGCACTGAAGGAATTTTATCAAGATTTAATCTGTGTCCCATTTACTTCCTACAAATGAGACCCTGATCTCTTGGAAGTGGCATAGCTATACTTCTCCTAGTATTGTAATGCAGCCTTCCTTTGTGGCAAATCTTTCACTTACAGCTGTATACAGCTGTTTTTTTACAACCAAGATCTTCTGTAGTGCCCAGAGGCTGTCTGAAACTGTTTGGAAATGCAATTGCCTGGTGAACAGAGAGGGGGGGAGAAAAAGATCTGCACTAGATCACCTATTGCTGATATGGGCTTGGAAAGGGAGCAGGTTTTTTTGGTGCAATGAATAGCACGGTCACATCATCTTTTAGTGGTTCGGTTGGGATCAAGTGTAATCAAGGACAAAATATTGCCAAGAGAAAGCAACCTGGTTTGCTGTGCTTTAAAGCAAATGGGTTCACCTCGTTGGGTCAGTTCCAGCACAAGAATAATAGTTCCATGTTATGTTTGTGGTTTTTGTTTGTTTTGGGGTTTTTGGTTTGTGTTGGGGGTTTTTTGTTTGATTTGGTTTGGGGTTAGTTTTTTATTTGGTTTTTTTTTTTTTTTATGTTTTAAAAAGCATAAAACTAGTGTTGGAATGATCTGTTTCCAGTGGCTGTTTGGTTCTGAGGTTTAGAGCTCGTGGTGGATGCTTTTATTGCATAGCTCAGTAAAAATGCCCTTAGGGATCTTAGGTCCAGCGCACTTAATACGAAGCAGGAATAGAGAGACAAACCCATTTTTTTTCCTCAGGAACTGACTCAAAACTCGGTGAGAAAACACCCTACACGCGTGTCTGTGACTTGCTTTTCCTCAACTTGCTTTCGAATCTCAAGACTTTTGGGCCAGTGCTGAGTATTTCTGCTTAGAAGCAGGTGGCCTTCTTCCCTGCCAGCGAGCGGGGAGGCGGCAGTTGTCTGTCCGCGCGTTGTCCTGGGAGCGCGGAGTCGGCTCGGTACCGCCGGGTTCGGTACCGCCGGGTTCGGTACCGCCGGGCTCGGTAGCGCCGGGCTCCCTACCCCGCGCGGGCTGCGGGTTGGGAGGCTTCGCGCGGCCGCCAGGGGGCAGGAGGCGCGNACCTCGCTGGGGAGAGGGCGGGCGGCGGTGCCGGTGCGGTTGGGGCGTGCGGGCAAAGCCCCGGGGTGGCGGGGGCTCGGGGGTGGCCGGAGTTGCGGGGCCGTGGTGAGCTCTTCTCGTCTGGGTTTGCCTTCAGAGCCGTGGCCGAGGAGCTTTGGCTCGCTCCTGTCTGTGAGAGGGCTTTCTGGTCTGCTCTGCGATCTTCTGCGCCTCGTGTTTTTGCCTGGTTTTGGCAGTGTAAGTAGCCATTTCAAAGCTGCTTTCCTTACACGCTCCGTTTCCATGGGCTGCATCCAGAGGGTGTGTGAGGAGCTGCTTCGTTTTGCCTCGGTGTCCCACCAGCAGCAGTACTGCACGTAGTCTGAGCCCAATCCAGCAGTTTGTACGAGAGAGTAAAAGAAGTGAATAACTTTTCGCACGAAGAATGCGTGTCGCAATTGTTCTTTTTTGGGGCCAGATCTTTTGGTCTATCTAAGCAGTGTGCAAAGCATGAACTGTGTTTGGCGTTTGGTGTTTCTCTTCACGCTCTTCTGCCTCTGGCTTTGTTACGCTCTCTCCTGCGTTTTAATCTGTAGCAACACTTGTGCTGTTTGCATTTATTTGCCGGGCTACAGGGGTACAGGCTGAAGCAGAGGGGAACCTCAGCATGCCTTTTCTTCTTCAGCTGTAGCTTTACATCTTTTCAGTTGTCATTGTATCCGTACTTGTGTGTTTAATAGCTCTTGACACACTTGCCATTGATTCATACAAATGTGGTTTTTTGAACTAGAAGCATGAGCAGTTTAGAATACCTGGCAGCACTGAGTTCCACAGGTTACTAAGTTGTGTGGTCAAACTCGTTCCTTTAGAATCTACTTCCTGATACTCTTCAGTCTTTGTAAAATCAATTGTACTTGTTCTCTGCTCCCTGTCCTTACTCCCTTTCAAGACTGTATTCTGTTGTTACATGGCTACCTCAGCTATCCCTTATTTTCCAGGTAAAGAATTCTTAGCTTTTTAGTTGCTTCATGTATGGGAATTCTTCGTTATGTTTTACCAGTGCCATCACCTTTTTTCCTGTATTTCTTAATTCTTTTTTGTATTTTTTTTGAATTAAGGAATGAGCAAAACTAATATATTCAAGATTTCAGTGTAACATGGGTTGCCTAGCAGCATGATGAGGTCTGCTAGCAGGGATGACAGATTTAAGTAGATGCATCATTGATGTGAGTAGCAAATAACAGTAAGAGAAATATTTGTAACTCACTGTGTGGTCATCTGTTGATGAAGCAGTGTTTTATTTTTCTAATCAGAAACCACTAGGTAACTAGTTGTTAGTAACTTGATGTAAAGGTATAATGCCATGGATGAAAAACTCACCTAATGGACTCTTGAAATTCTGGTAGTCTGTTCTGTGTGTTTCTGTCTTCTCTGGAGCAAGACCTGAAAATAGCCCAAATCTGTGGAACTGCCAATGCACTCTTACCAACCTGATATAGTAAGCTGTAGCTTGTCAACCTGGACTTCTTTCTGTAATGAAATTAGTAGTTATCTACTGGTTGATGTGATTTTTCACCCATTTGGTATCACCGGGGTTTTAAAATTAAACTTGATACTGCTGAAATTCATTAGACAGCTGTAATTCTTGATGCTTTCTTTTTCATTACCTCTCTCCCAGGGAATCTAGTGGGACAATGGAGTTCAGTTGGCTAGAAGAATGCCTTTTGAGGAGAAAAGTGCTGTAAAATGAACATTTTTAGCAAAATTAGAAGTAAAAAGTCAGTTGGTTTGGGTTGTCATATAGAGTGTAGGTTGGAGATGCTGATATTTTGTAATAACTGTGCCCTGAATGTAGCTTGTCAGGTTTTATTTAAGAGCAGGGCTAATCCCAGGTCTTGCTGCTGATAACTCTAATCTGAAAAAGCTCCACTGGAATTGAAAGAACAACTGATTACTGACGCTGACTCTTAGAAGCACTTGGAGGTGTCGCATGGTGCAAGATTTCTGTCTTTTTACAGTTCATAAAACAGGTTCATTCAGAGCTGCAGCAGGTTTAATAGCAGAAAATTAATGAGGTCATTGGTAGGCAGTGATGATGATTTATGATTTTTATGATTGTAGGGTAAACCCTTTGCTTTTGCTGTAGACAAAATGAATTAACTATGCTAGGCAAACATATATTAAGGGAAGCATGAAAGCAAACAAAATAAAAATGAAAACAAAAGCAAAAATGAGCAAAATCATCTTGAAGACTTAGATTGGTCTGAGTGTGTGTTTCTGTGCAGACAGTAACAGCAGAAAAGCTGATTTTCCAGGTAGCAGTCTTAATTGTCTGTAATATGACATCAGATGTGATATTCTGACCATTCAGTGGCATCTCTACAGAAACAGTAGGTGAAGAAGAGCTGATCAGACTCGAAGTATCATTACTTCGGATTTTTGTACTTGAAAACTCAGGTTTATCAACAACAGTTAAGTGCAGTCAGTGTAAAGGCTTCCATGGGCTTTGAGTAATTCTGCCAGAGAAAACTAAGGTTTGATGGTTAAGCACTTAAAAAACAGGGAAACTCAAAAGTCAGCCATGCATAAGCAATTTTAACTGTGTACCCTGTAGAGCTGTATTATAACAACAGGCTTCAGTTCTGAAGTTAGTTTTTGGGTTTTTTTCTTTTTTTGCAAGTAGGAAAAAGATAAACACAGAAAACTTATTTTAATAGGTTAACTTCTTAAATAGTTTGGATCTTGACTTCTTGACTTCTACCACTGTAGGCAGGCAAAGTATTTTGTGGCTTTTAATTGTGAAATACTTCCCATGGTCATAGTGCTAGCTGGAGAATGTATTCTCTGAAGTGTCTTGTTCCCTTAAGCAGGCACATACACAGCTGAGTTATTAGTTCTTATGCTTTCAGAAAGCAGCTTAACCTGATGAAAATGCAGTTTAGAGAATGAATCAGGTAACTGTGAAGTTAATTCAGCTACAAAGGTATGTGCTGTAAACCTGTGATCAATGGGTATGATTGCATTGTTAACCTGTAGTAGGTTAAATAAGAGTGGGTAATAGCATGTTTTGCTTTTAAATAACTTCTTGCGTTTAGGGTAGTACATTATACTAGAAAATTCTGTTAAGTTAGATTTTTAAGGACAATTCATGGTCTAGTATTTTGTTTAGAAGAATATTAAGGAAGGTGTTAAACAGATATAAGTAAAAAAGACTGAATAACAGAGTGATCTGATGTGGGCTGAATTTGGCCCTGTCTTATTCTGTATAAATGGAGTATAGCTAAAGCCATGTGCCTCAGTGTTGCCTACCTGATTTTTCGTTTTGTTTTGGGTTTTCTTGGCTTTTTGAGTTAGTTGAAAATAGCAGATACAAATTCTGTAATTTAAAACAACTCAATTTGAAACTCCTAGAATGTGTGTGTCCCACCCATTTTTCTCTTGGGGACTTGGGAGTGTCATATCACACACCAAATTTGTGTAAATTCTCTGCATGGGTGATGACATCCCTAGAGCTGGGTCAGTGTGTGTAATTTTTGGTTGCAGTTGAACAATCAGCACTTATCAACAGCATCTACAGATATCCATTACCTATTTTTAAAAGGTGGTACCAAGTGTTAAATGTGGGGCTTCTTGGCAAGAACTGTTACAGCAGTAGAAATACCCCAATGCTGATATGATCTCAATATGATCCTTGTGAGAGAAAGTAGTCTTATCTGTTGGTTAGGTGATATATGTGTTAGTTGCTGGAATATGGGCTTGTCTTTATAACACTACCACTGACCTGCTGTGTGCTGCTGAACAAGGCTTATTGGCATCTTTCTCCCATTTCCTTTCTCTCTGAACAAGGTATGGTGATTACAGGATACTGGCCAACTGTTAGATTTCCAGATAATTTGCATGCAAAGTGATTTAAGCTTGAGAAAAAAAGGTACTTGAATGCACATATCTATTGCATATGAACAAAAACAAATGATGTAGCATATGCCTTGTAGGTTTATTACTGTGTTTCTTCAAATCACATCTTAAGAACTTGCTTGTTGGCTATTTCACATCAGTCCTGTGCTGCTGCTACTTGGCATCCCACTTCAGTATTTATTTTGGTCCTTGTTTTGGAATTTCCCTTCACAGGAAGATTCCTTACTCCTTATATGGAAGACTTTATTTTAAAAATTACTTTTTTTTTTTTCCTATAGGTTCTGTAGATTCTTTTCTCATTAAGTGTAAGAGCCACTATCTCTTTTCCTTAATGCTCTGATCTAAGAGCTAATAAAGTCCAGTAAAAGCTTATCAGTAACTTTAGTGGCTTTTAGATCAAGGCATTCCCATGTGATGTGCTCTTGTCATTGGAAGGACCACTGTCTTCAGCCATGAAATTATAGTGGCATTTTAAAACTCATTTTGTATTTCTTTAAAGCCTGTCTGTTGACATGTTTGCATTCAAGCATAAGGAACTGCTTCTGTGTGTCTCCTGGTTGTACAAGCAGGCAGTGCTCTTTTATTTCTTCAATGGGACTAATGCTGTGTATGAGCTGTGGTTAAAACTCATTCTCTGGTTGCCTGCATAGCTGGTAGACTGACTTGGCAGAAACCATGAATGCACCTGTTATCAGGCATTGACTAATATTCCTCATTTGCATTAATTTGTGTTAAACATGAAAATTTTCAAGTATTGTGACTACAATTGTGGAGGTTAGCCTTGCCTGAAGTGTGGAGTCCTCCTTTGCTTAAACATTTTTCCATATCATCACTGCAGAAAACTGTCTGTGAAATAAAAATCAAAATTAAAATCTTTTTTTCCAAGAACAGGGAATGCTCTACAACATAAGAATTGTGACTTGTGGTGTACACAAGATCAAACTGACAAGATATAAGTTATAAAAAAGCAGCAAAGAAGGCTCTGTCAGCAGAGATGTATTTAGCATCTTCATCTCAGTTGTGGAAAGAAGTGGATAAGCTTCAGGGATCTGGAAATTAATTTTACAGATGAGTTGCTGACATGTAGCAGGGTCACAGAAGCTACATTTGTGGTCCAATGGCGGTTCATTAGTGAGTAGAATCTTTCCAAATTTTTCTGTCAATCTAGATGTAGGGCTGATGTGACGCCTTGGACTTTGTGTGCCCAAGAGGTGGGGAAAGGTCTGTCCTTTGTGACTGCATGGCCTAGTGAGATAAAAGACCAGGAGGAGAAGGCTGCCCAAAGTTAAATATTTGCTGTCAGTCTAAGGACACTGTCCGTAACCCTGCGCAGTGTGGTTTCCTGCTTGGTGCCTACTATGTGAGTCATCATACCCAAGTTAATAAGTCTGTTCTCTGCTCTTGTTTTGGGAAGAGGATGGATAAAGAACCCTCTTTTAAATGCCTTCCTTAAGGGAAACTGCTCTTGTTGAAAAACATTTGTTGCGCCTAGCCTTGCTGGATCAGCACTTGGATCTGTGTGAGCATGGAATGCTACTCCCCTAGGAGAAAAACGTCACTTAGATACTCAAATATCCTATGACTAAAATCTGCAACCTTGAATCAGGCGGATTCCCCTGATAGTCCATTTGGATTAGCTGGAGAGAAGTGCATGGAAGGACAAACCCATGTCTAAATGTCAAGTTCAGCAAAACTATTGACAATAATCCGAGAGTAAACGTTGACTTGGAAAGTTTTCATACATCTTGAAATTTTTTTCCATGGTAAAGGTGATAGCTGCAGTCAGGCTTGGTAACATCATGCTGCTATTGGTTGTATAGTATACTTGTATTTTTGTTTGGTTATTTTTATCTAAACCATGTAGTTTCTACGAAAGTAAAAAGAAGAAATGATTCTGTTTATCAGATTGGCAAAGAGAAGCAAGAGCCTGTCCAATCCCACCCTGTGTAATTACAAGAAAATGACATTCCATGACACAGGCTGCCCAAAAGGGTGATAAATTATATGGAATGGATGCAATTACTTAATCTGGCAGCAATGAAAGCTCTGTCTCATTTTCCTGTAGTTCCATGGAGCTGCATTCACTTGGGAGGTGAGTGTAGAACAGTGGGCAAACCTCCTCCAAGATCTTCAGGATCTGAATGTGGAATTTAAGCACTTTACTAGAATAGAGTAAGAATAAGGATTTTAAAGAATAGGGTGTGTTAACTATTAACTGTTGGTATTGTTCAGCTTTGACGGCCCAGGAAGTACTGTTCATGTGTTGAAACACAGAGGTTAAAGCAGGATGTCCGTTTTTATTTCTTTTCTAGTGATAAGCAGCCATTAAAAATGTCATTTTCTATATTCCTTTACTTTTTCAGGCATTGCTAGTACTTGTCAATACAAACTGCAAATCAAAATGACTTTCACTTTTTTTTTTTTTTCTTTCTTTCTCTCACAGTTAAGGGATTTACTCACATTAGCATTAAGGAGTTTAGAGTACTCATGTTGCTTCTCATAGGAATGTTTACAATTTTGCAGGGTCAGGTTCAGATTTATTACTTAGGCACCGACAATGCTGCTGTAATTAATCAGTTGTCATGCAGCTTTCCCCTCTCCCTGTGTTTGTTGCTGGCCAGATTCATTACACCAGGGCTAAATGCAAAGTGATAGCTCGTGAGCATGTTTAAATAATAATAATTAATAACTGTTTTTAAAATGGAAAAAAAAACCCCTCTGTGCAGTTTTGAGTTATAGGAGCATGAAGGAACTAATATGTCTTTGCTGCTTTCATACTGTTAGATTTGGACAGAAACTGACCCGACTTCTTTTGAACCATGCTGCTTGTGATTAAATTGTGATTGTTTCTACTGCTTTGAAATGGAAGAGGGAGAGAAACTGTTTCCAAATGTATCTTGCAGGCGTTTGAGGGTTCAACAAAGGTAGGGTTTGCTTGTTTCTGCTTTTTGTTTTGCCCTTGTGTTAGAAGGGCTTTTTAAAACTCTGGGCTTTTCAAAATTCCTCTTTACTCAGACCGACCGTACAGAAAGCATCAAGCAGTGCCCAAAGAGTGATTACATTCGAGTTGCATTCCTTTCAGCAGGTCTTCACCTATCTCCAACAGTGAGTGCTCAAGTAGAAGACTGCAAGTCACTGTGTAAAATCCTGTATTTTCTGTCTTTAAGCGGTATACACAACAGCAGTTGACTGATTAAAATAACCGAACAGAATACAAAACATGGTCGCCTCTTTTTTAAAGATCACTACTGATCTTGCATGTTCTGCCTATGGCGTAGGGACTATTTAAAGCAGCAACTGAAGTCCACAGCGTGGGAGGAGTTACTCAGTTTTCTTTGCCAGCAGTTCGCAGTTGGCTATTCTTGTCTTGCAAATTCAAGAAGTCTCTCATTCACATTTAGTTCCCCGCTTTTCATTTTGTAGACATATGGATATTTTGCCTGAAGCATGAAGTGATGTCAGGTGAAGGTCAGTGCACTATAATTACCTGCCCTCAAATAAGTTCAGGCTCTATTGCCAAGAGGTGACCTTTGATTTTTTTTTTACCTGATGCAATAAGGGTCCTATTTAGAGTTCACTTTCACTTATTTAGGCAAGATCACAGCCACTTGAATAGGTTTACTTTAGCAAGAATGGTTACAAAAGTTCCCTAATCATGGTATGATGATGTCAGAGGTTTCTGCAGTTCAGAAGTGTTCGATAAACTGAATTAGATTTGGCATTTATTGTTGAACAGCAAGAGTGCATTTTGTTGGGACTGCCAACTCCAGAACTGCTACTGCTAAGTAGTGTTTCTAAACTGTGTCCAATCAACAGATACAGTCAGGAAAGATGCTTATGCTTTAGAACATTTGTTATATATAGGAAGAAAATAATACTTTAATCTGAAGTCATCATTAATTTTAGATGGCTGTATTTATAGTCAGTGTCTTGTCTTGTGGTAGTCATGCTTTCCTGCTCTTGGGTAATATCTTAATCCAGGCATGGCACTGTGCTGTGAGGAGCATGGTCCCTCAAAGCTAGATGTAGCTTTACTGTGTTGTAAAATGGGATTGCAGATAGGATATCTTATCCTGAATAAAGTAGTGTGTGTCTGAGTGGGAAACCAGGGTACAGTCACCTTTTTACTATGCTGTGATTAGCTACTGCTGGTTTCCACTGTTTAGTTAAAAAGGGGATTTCCCTTCCTGTCTTTGCAAGTCCATGCAGGAGCTGTTTTTTAGTTTTTATCTTCAATCCTTCTGGCTTTTGCAGATATGAGTGTTGGGTACTTGTATGTATCAACCCCACTGAATGACTGCAAAGTCAGATTATACAGTCAAGTCTTAGACCTGCTGTCAGGCAAACCTGTCTTGAAAGCAGTAGCAGATTTACTCAGAGGTTAAGGAAACACTCAAGACTAGAACCCGAGCTGATCTGTGAAGGGTGACTGGAAGTCAAAAGGGGATACAGTCTAATACCGTTATTTAGGTATTTGCATAACACAAATAGCAAGGGTGACAAGGGTTGTTGTTGGTTCTGTGAGTATCTGTCAGCCACAAACTCATTCACATTTGCCAAACTATGTATTTCCTGATAGTGAGATTTTAATCTACATCAAGTGAAATGTTTCAGCTTTGCTGCTCAATGATTGATAGCCTGAGATTCCCTGAATGTATTATTATCTCCATGTTATTGGTGTCAAGGACTGATATCTTCTATAAAAGTGTAACAGTTTATGCTGTTTACATTGAATGGATTGAAATCCTAACTGTCATCTAGACCACCAGAGCAGACAAGGCATCACAGCAAGACAAGATTGGTAGGATGTCTAAAATCCCTTTCAAACAGACAGGATAAGAATAAACAGCTCCCACTCCCCACCCTTAAAGGATCTTGCAGTTCAGTTCTAAAATGCATAAAGCTGAAGGGTTCACCACATGGATGTATGATTAATATTAGCTTTAGGATTTTTCTGGAAATCTAAACCAAATAAGGACTTCAGGAAAATTATATTCAGACACTTCAGTCTCAAGGGATAGAGTTGAGAACACAAATTGTTTCTGGGTTTCTTAACATCTGAATTTTAGGTTTCTTCTGCTGTCACTGAGCATACTGGCTCTTCATTTCCCTTTCTAAAAAACATGCAATGTTATTGTTGCTCATCATCCTTACTAATTGCTGTTTGTTATACTGTTGTTTGTCATCCTTCCCATAAAGAAGCGATGCATCTCTGCAAATGCAAACCTGGCTTCAAGGTCAGGTTGGATGGGGCCTTGAGCAACCCAATCTAGTGGGAGGTGTCACTGCCCATGCAGGAGGGTTGGAACTAGATGACCTTTAAGGTCCCTTCCAACTGTAGCCATTCTGTGATTTTATGTTTCTATGAAATGTACACCCTTAAATGGGAAAGCCTTAACAGCACAATTTGCATCTGATGCTTCTATCATGGTTGCTCATCCCGTTTTTTAACAGTGAACTTTTAGATTCTGTATGTATCAAGATCAGAAGATAAGGATATTTAGTGTCTAAATTTTATTGTTGATGAAGTCTGTGAAGATGTTCTTAAGCATGTTCTCTGAGTTACACCTGTATTTAGTTGCATGAAGATTTAATATTTGCAAATATATTTATGAGACAGCATTGACATTCTTGCGGATGGCTGTCAAGAGATCCACTGGTAGTTTGATGTTGGGTTTAAATTCCCTGTTATTCTGTTTCAAAATTATGAAAGGAATAATTAACTTCATGGTGCTCTTATAAGACCTCTCATTAGACCTATTTTTCATCATCAGGTAGAGACAAAGTAATTTAAACATTACTTTGTAACTAGAATATTTCAAGATGTATCAGGAGCCTCTGAAATCCACAATGCAAGATGCATAAGCTACATGGTGTAGATGTGTTTCTGTCTTTGATCTAGCAGTTGTTATCTGTACTGCCTCTTAAACATAAAGAACCCAAGTCTTGCTATTAGGTATATGACATTTCCTTCTAGACAAATAGGAACAGTTGATTTGTTATGCTTCATTCAGCAAAGACATGTTCAGGGCTTATCCGAATGCCATAATATTACAGTGCTATTAATTTTGGACATATGTCACTTATGTTTCAGTGGTCCCTAAAACATATTCCCATGTGGATTCCTGAGAAACTTCTACATCCTTGCATCTGGCCACTAGCCACTAGGTATTTAATGCCAAAATTCTCCCAAATGTTAGAGGATGTTTTATTGCTTGAATCTTTGAGCTTCTAAGAAGATAGTACACCTCTGAACCCCCAGTACGGTACAGTGCCTTAAAGTCCTTGCCCAATTCTTTCATGAGAGTGGAGAAGCAGCAGTACTGATATTTGAGCAGTGCTAGTCACTTTGATTTAATTGGAGCTCAATTAAGGAGGTAATTGCACAGAGGAAAAAGAAGTATCTTCTTTTTGCCAAAATAAAACAGTTGGGTTTGCTGACTTTAGGAGAGGACCAAAGGGAGGAAGACTTTCATGGAGTTTAATGTTTATTACGAAAGCCCTGGTCACTTTCTTTGGACATTCATGAGTACAAAATGTGTGTCACTTGGTAGTTGCTGTTGTTCTTGCCTCCAGTTATGGCAGTAGTCAAATATATGTTAAAACACTTGTCCTTGAAAACCTGTGTAGAAAACTATTTGACAAGTTATTTTGGAGTGCATGCCCATGGCAATCTCCACTAGAGAGAGTACAGGAAGCCAGTGAGTAGTCTGTAGTGCAGCACTGCATTGAGTCACAGTGGTGTCTTTTTTGGACTAGCAAGACCTTCTTCCTTTGCCACCAGGATGGATGAGAGTTCTTGTTTGGCTGTGACCTCACATAGCCATTTGTTAATGCATTTTCTTTATAAGTAGATGGGCTAATAAATTGGGACTAAATTGCCTTGTTTTTATATGTACTAACAAATAGTTATGGTTTTTTTATGGTGTTGTTTTTTTTTTTTATCATTCTTCTGAAAGAAAGGACTTCTGTCAAAATCCTATTAAGGCCTTGAGAGAATGCCAGCCTTTCTTTAGAATGCTTAACCCAAACCAGAGAACTGTATAACAGGCAGAGAAATCTCTGAAGTTCCCTAGGAATTATTTTCATCTCATGTTTATATTATCTCGTGTAAACATATAGTTCACCTTCCGGTAACTTGGATGATCTATGGTGACTTCTTCAAAAGACTAAGAAGGCTTCTGTTGGAGGCTGACTAACAAGTCTGAAAAGTGGCTTGGCTTGACTTTGTGTCCCTGTATAAATGCAGCTTTATCACTTGTCTGGTCTGTAACAATGTATGAGTACTTCCAGAAGGTACTGCTATTTGGAGGTATTACTTTTGCAGGGAGTTGTTTCCTCCACTGATACTCCAAAGAAAATATTTTGTTTCTGAAAAAACAAGCACAGATTTCAAGTCGTCATCACATACTCCCTGTTGTGTTCCAACACTATTACCTCAAGCACCTCACAAGTCTTGTGAGCAGAATGGGAGGAAGAACTTAAAAGCTCCTGCTTTGAGACTGCATGTGTTCAGGTAGCACCGTGGCAGCAACACCATTTTTTTAAAATTAGTTTTTGTTAGGAAAGCAGTAGATTTAAGCATTCATCTACTATCTCATTGCTTCTGGACACTTGTAGCTATGAAGTTCAGGATTTTTATATTGTTAGAGATGTTTCTGTGTGTTCACAGAGCTTTGCTGTCTCTTTATCTTGTTAGTGTGAATCATCCCTAACTTAGAGAGAGGGCATCATATCAGGTTTTCTATTTGTGTTGGAGCCAAGCAGAGTTTTTTGTGGTAGGCTAATGATACACACATCTATTTACTAGCAAGTGAAATGTTTATTTCCAAGGATAGCTTGTCACCCAGGAACACACAAACTTCAGCTGTTTATGCTGTTGAATGTTGCCTAATACTCAGTCCAAAAAATTTATTCTCTGAATAACAGTCTCCTATATTTTGTTCCTTTTTTCCTGGATATTGATGTTTGGGCATGGATTTACAATCATAGAATCTTCTCCCCTAAACCATGACCCCCAAAACCACATCCAAAAAACCCTTAGACATCCTGTCTAAGACTCAACCATCTCCCTGGGCAGCCTATTCCAGTGTCAGACCACCCTAGCTGTGTTGTTTTTTTTTTTTATCCTAATCTCTAGTCTAAACCTACCTTGTCGCATCTTGAATCCATTCCTTCTTGTTCTGTCACTAACTACCTGTGACAAGAGATCAGCACCAGCCTCTCTACAGTGTACTTTCAGGAAGTTTTAGAAAGCAATGAGGTCTCCCCTCAGCCTCCTTTTCCTAAATTCTCGTGGTGAATGATTTAAAAAAAAATACAAAAAGAGGCTTGTGTTCTGCCAGACAGAAATGCTCATTAAACAGGTGGGTGAAAAACATTTCCTCTTTGCGAAAGGAAGGCATCTTTTAACTGTACAACAATTATGTAATATAGATGATGAGAGGGGTGTCTCCCAGCTGTGTTACTAACAAATAGTTGATTATACTGCTGAAATATGTTGCGTGTTACTTTCTTTCTACATGTGCCTTCAATTAGATTTGCAGAAATGCTTGTTTTCTATGACCTTTTCAAATAGGATGTGTTACAACTTCTAGTGAGGCTGATGGGCCCTTGGTTTTCATGTGAAAAACTGTAGGTCCTCAAACCCACCATCTACCTCTTGATATAATCTGAAATTAAATCCTGTTGTAAACCTGTGCTTTGGAGAAACTCCTAGTAAGGTATCACAAAAGTTAGAAGACACCTTTTGTTCTGAAAAGAGCTTTCATTAGGAAAGTCATGAAAGAAGATGGTCATCCTCATGGGCTAGTATTTCAAAGAAGTGAAAAAGAACAAATAATTTTTTTTTCTGGTACTCAATCTGATTTTGTGTTTTCTGGTGTATGTTTTTTAAAGTTGTGTAAATCTGATGTCCATATAAACTAGATTTTCAGGATTTTAGTTACAAATCCTATCAGAACTACTAATCAACTTAGCAATGTTACTCCAGAATGCTTTCTTGCAATTGATCTCAATTAACTAACTCTTTGTCATAATTCATACCATAGCAATATAATTAATTTGATTATGGAACTTCCACTAAGGTGTTAAATCCCTATTTAAGCTCATTAGTGAGTTTTAGAGGTCTTTAGTGAATTTTAGATCAGGTTCATTGTGACCAGATTTTCACTTTTATGGTTTTTTATTACTATTGCATGTTCAGCAACTACAGAACTGGTGTTGTGAACAAATATTAGGAAAAATGAAACGTAGAGGAAAAATTAAACAAATTCTACTAGTCATATATATGACTAGCTTGTGACCTATAGATGAACACTTGCTTTTTCCCTTTACTTGCAAAGATTAATGTGTTGTAAATTAATGTCACAACCCTTGTTTGATTTTTAATTAAATTGTATGCACTTGAAGAAAGACTGAAGCAAAATTGTTTGAATTGTGGTACGGTCCAGCATATTAATATTTTTACAAGCCAAAATTTGCATCTTGTGTATGATGATTTTGGGAAATAGTGTGTATGGTCACTGCTGGATTTCACTAATTTTCAGTTTGTCTCCTAGGTTTACAGAGGACAATTAAATGTTACAGAATTGGATGCGAAATAGCTTACACATTTTTCCTCTGAAGAAATGAGCTGAAATTGTTCTTTGAGAAGTGGGTATTTCATTGAATTAATAACAGGTCTAGAAATGGAGCCAAAATTCATATCTAACCCAGAATGGCCCTCAGCCTCTCAATTATTGTCTTATTTAGGGTTTTTTGGTTCTTCTCTGTAGTAGAAGCACAACTTTTATAGAAGTGTGGGCACCTTCACCTAGACAATAAGGCAGTGTGGATGAAGTGGGGCCCTGAGGCACCAGGGAGTGCCTCTCCTTTTGGTGCAGAGACTGTTGAGTCACTGCTCCCTATCACAGGGGCATGAGTCACCAAGCTGTTATGCAAAGTCAGATGATTCCAGAGGCTATGTTTAAAAGACAACTGGTAGTTGCACCTGTGTCTGTGTTTGTTGTTGTTTGGACTGTGGGGTTATTGTTGCACGGTTTGGTTTTGTTTCTGTTTGTTTTTTTTTTTTTTTTTGATCTTGATCAAGCTTAGATTGGAGACAGGCACTGAGCTTTCTTGGACTGCAGTACTTCTGGACACACCCAGAAGGAGAACTTTCAAGTTTTCAAAGCATTTAAAGTAATACAAGGAGGCACCTCCAGGGTTAGGTGAAATAACTTGCAATTTTTGTTTTACTGAAACTGTTTGTTCTGTGTAAGCATCAGAACTTTTCATCAGATCTCATGCTGGCTTTCTCTGTCATGCAGCTTTCAGAGATGGGTGTATATTTTAATGTCATTTATGAATATTTGAAGAAATTAAAACTCTAGTGATAGGTGTTGACAGCTGTAGTTCAAGCTGTTTCATATATGCTTAAATTCTATAGGTAGATAAACCTGGTGCACTGTGAGGTGCTTTGTCAATTGTAGTGAATTTTGGCTGTAATATAAAGGATTTGCAGTGAACATTATTTTTATAGATGTGAGCAACTAAACTGATAGATAACATATACCTTACCAATGCGCAAGGCAATGGATTAAAAGGCAATGTTAAAGGGTATAATCTTTTTTTCTTTAAGTATTTGTAAATGGTATTTTTTTCCCCATAAATAGTATAAAAAGAGAGCTTTGCACATCAGTGGAAACATGACTTTGGAACGATGCTGAAGTTTCAAAGCTACTTCAAGCTGCCATTGTCAGTAGCTGTCCAGAGACATAATGTAACCAGGAAGATAAATACTGGAGGAAATTTAAGTTGGCTTGCTATATATTTAAGTCAAGATAAAAGAGGCTAAAAACTCAGAGCAAATCAGAATTAGGTTCATAGAATCATAGGAAGTTAGGAGTTGGAAGGGACCTCAAAAGATAATCTAGTTCAACCCCTCCCTGCCAAAGCAGGGTCACTTGTAGCAGGTCACACACATCCAGGAACACATCCAGTTCAGCTTTGAATGCCTCCAAGGAAGGAGATTCCACAACCTCCCTGAGCAGCCTGTTCCAGTGCCCTGGTTCTGTTAGTGTATGCTTCTACATAATGTCTCACATCCTTGTTGTGAATTAAAATAGAGGGTCTTGGAATGTTTCAGTAGATACTGCCTATGTGCACATGTTAAGAAATTTCTGTTACAGTTAGTACATAGATGAATATGGACATATGTGAGCTGACAGGATTTACAAGAAGTATAGATTGATGCTTAAGTGACATTGGAATTCATGAAAGTGAAATGCCATCCACTCACAATGCACAAAGGGTATAGTCACATGAAAAATTGCATGAGTGGTCCCATGATATTTAAGAGGTTAGGATAACTAATTCATTGACTTTCTGAAAATTTTTGAACTGCTTTGCAGGAAGGCATTTCTTTAAATTAATTAGCCAAGGAGGATATCTCACTGGTGCCTTTGCAGTAGAATTTCTTACTCTTTTCTTAAATTTCTGTACAGTCTTTGTGGCATCTGTCCTGACAATTCTTTGTATTGGGTTATCTAGCTCTTTGAGAAATCTTAATGTGTCCATTTCAGCAAATTTCTGGCATTACCTAAGACCCTACTAAATTTTTTTTTCTCAGTTATTGCTGTTACTCCTGTCTGACTACAAGAGGGCTGCTAGGCAGAGATAATGATTAAGGAGACTCTGCAGGTAATGTTGAGAGTGTCAGAGTAAATTCCAGTAAATACCAAGGTAAAGAATGGTTACGATTAGCTCATAACTTGATAGTATAACTGCTGAGACTCGAAGCAGCTGTTTGAAGGTGTTAGGACCACTTATTTGCAGTGTTAAAAACACCTCTCCCTTTGATTGTCATGCCATGGTTATTCTAGCGAGGAGGTTTGAGTTTTGTTCCATCCTGCATGGAGGGGTGGGTTGGTTGGTTTTCAGGGGAGACCAGGGGGTTGTTGGTTTTTTTCACCTGTCTAGTTTCACAGATTTTTTTTTTCCTCCTGCCATTTGGAGGTGAAATGGGGAGGGCTGCTGAAATGTCAAATACTTTAATGCAGTGGAGAAAGTTTTGCTAACTCTGCTGAAGTAGAGGAGTGTGGGTTATTCCAGTTGAGATATCTATTCTGCTGTAAATAGGGTTACTAGAAAGTCTTTTGCTACATAGTTTTATAATGCTTTTAAGCATCCCATAGAAAGGTTATTTGACTTTCACATTTACAAGACTTATTGCAGTGACTAGCACATAGTACAGTTATCAGGCTTTTGGAAGTTTCCATGCCAAAAATTCATGTTATTTAATCCTGGTGTTAAGTCTATAGCCATTTCAGATATTCATTTTGCCCTGGGTCGTCTGGAGGGAAAATGGTTTTCATGGTTGCACATTTTCATATCAAAAACGCCACTGCCAAAATGACATTTCTTTCAATAGGCTGTAAGCACCTAAGCACCTAAGCTTAAGAGCTTGTTTTCAAAATTATTTAAGTCGCTTAGATACTTAGCAGTTTTTACACTGTGTGCTGCAGATGATATTTCAAAAGAAATGCATCTCTGAGTTGCAGTAAGAAGTGTTTTGAAAAAGGCATTGAAATACTGTTGAAAGTGGAGTTTGTAATTCAGCCTGCCATTGAAAATGATGATAGAGATGAACTGAAAAAATGGAAAACATATGCATGGACATTAAGCACTCTTTTAAAGAACAACCCTTAGAAACACCAGAGGTCCTTCCCCTGCTTCTTCATAAAACTAGATCTATAATAGTATCTTCTTTGCTTTGCAAATGAGGTGCCACTTACAAAGTGGATTAGGGGAGTGCACATTTCTTTTTCTGTGAGGTTTTTTTCCTGTGAGTTCTTTTCCTGTAACAATGTTCTGCTGCGACTGGGTCCCTCTGTACAAGGATGTTGGATGAAAAGAGTATTGTGGTGTGAAAAAAACCTGAAAGAGAATACATCTGGAAAAAAAAAAAGATTGATAAGGACTTGAAACTATTTTGCTTATGATCCATGTTACATGCATATTCTCAGTTTTCAAGAAGTGGTATAAAGACTGTTGCCTCAGTATGTCTGTTACTAAATAATTTCCAAGGGAATCTGGCTAAATGCTTTCTGTTTCTGCCTAACGTTTCAAAGAATGTAGCTTTTTTAAAAAAATATTTTTTCTGAGAAAGTTTACTGACAACCATGGAACTGCAGAAAAAAAAAGGAAGAAGTTTAGCTGAGCCCTAATGTTTTCTTCCTCATGACTAACTCAAACCTGTTACTTGCAGAACCTCAATCATGATACTTTTCCAAGTATTTGATTTTAATGCTTTCTATGTAAAAAACCTAGGCCATTGAACAATTAACAATTAAAACAGAGGAATTTTCTTTTTGAGGTTTTTAGTAACCTCAACTTAAAACAAAATTGTGGTTCTTTGCTTTTATCTTCTCATCCCCATTTGGGGATGGGGGATGTTTAGCTTGTCCATTTACCTTCAAACAGTTCACATTTTCTAACCACAGGATCTCTGCTTTATCTAACTGCACATTTTTAAAGTTTTTGTAAGTCTTGTCCCTCTTAATTTAATTATCTGGCTGCCTGACAGAATTTGAGAGCTCTTTATCTATGAACAGCAATGTTCTCTTGTTTCTGTTCATTCCACTGCATTTCAATCCAAGTGTAAATGGCAAGATACAGATGGCAATTGACCAAGCCCTGAAATGTATGGATTTAGGCACAGTCTTAGTGGTGTATTATATCCTCTTATCTTCCCTCCTTACCCCCACTTTCTGTCTCCCTTGTTTTGTATTGTATTTCCCTACTGCAAGGATCTCTTTCCTGTCTCAAAATTTTGGTGCAGCATTTTTGGTGTCAAATATATGATTGCAAATTTACCAAAATAAGAAGTCTCCAGCTGTCTAAGCATTGGAGAGTTATTTCCAAATGAATGAGAGTGTACCTAGCTAACCACCCTCTCAAGAGCTGGTAGGGATTATTCATTTGCAGTATTTATGATGCTATGGCAGTACTTAGAAATAGGGATCATTTGAATTTGTATTCAGAATGCTGTTTGACCCCTCATTTCCTCCATGGCTGTGGGAAAGGCATTTAACTTAATTTTGACTGGGTTTGCCATCTGTAATAGAACAACACTGCTCGTTTTGTTTTTTCTGTAAACTGTATAAGGACTTGCAACAGAATCACCACTTCATTGCTCACAAAATGGAGAGTGTATTAATAATAGTACTATGCAATAGAAATTGGCAGCCAGGTTTCAGTTCTGTGAATGTTGTGAACACAAGACTTTAAATAAAATCATTTGCTTTAAGTGACATACCAAGAATTTGAAATAAAAAGGCAAGTTAATTTAACATCAGTTTTGCATCCTTGGGAATCAAATCAATATTTTGCATCCCATAGTCTTTCAGCAAAGCACTCTGGCACTGATGAAGTGCAGTTGCAAAAAATGTGTCCAGTCTGTGCATGTAACATACCCTGGATTTCCAGTTTGAGTTGCTCTCAAGTCCCAAGAACTGAGGTAGAGATTACTAATGTAGATCTGTATGTAGTTTCACAGACATGCTTGAAAATAGTGACTAAGCAGTATAAACTATTTTTCTCTTTTCTTTCTATAGGATTTGAGTGTGATCGGCATTGTGCTTTACCACAGTGAATTTTCACTTCAAGACACCTTGCATTAAAGGATCATGGTAGAAAGTTTAATAGTTTCTTTGAGGTAAGTGATACAATAAAACATTAAAAATATTAATTAATAAGCTCTTAACACACTGCAGTAAATACCATCTTGCTTGTCTCTTGCTTTGGTGTTGTAAGGGTTTGTATCATAGGAGGAAAAATAAAAATCTTGTCCAAAAACCAAATAATCAAGCACATGCATACCAGACATAGCATTCTTTGGTGATAGTAAGAAAAGAGAGTTCTCAAGTGTTTGTTTGTGCTTAGAGC
This sequence comes from Florisuga fusca, assembly GCA_038090715.1. Taxonomy (NCBI): domain Eukaryota; kingdom Metazoa; phylum Chordata; class Aves; order Apodiformes; family Trochilidae; genus Florisuga; species Florisuga fusca. Next base: position 11,503,465 of record JAAWXA010000028.1, on the reverse strand, counting down.
ATCTGCTAGTGTGTGCCAATGCCATGGCATGTGTTATTGGAAAGTTTTTTGGTTTGAGGGTTTTTTTTGGTTTTGTTTTGGTTTTGGTTGTTTTTTGGTTTTTGTTGAGGCTGTGCAGCTACAGTCACTGGGCTTAAATTACTGATTTTCATGTTTTAGTACCTGTGCTGGAATTCATTCAGGGATTTATATTATACATTCCTGAAACAGTTTGCCAGTAGGTAAACACAGGAAAAATCTTTCAAGCTGCTTTACTGACAAAAGAAACATTCAGCTGTTTCAAAGCTGGTCTGTAGTTGGGCAAGCAGATTCAGAGACAACAGACAGCTGTGGTGCTACAGGAACAAAATTTGACTTCCTGCAAGGAATAGGAGCTGCATAACCTTTCATTTGTATGGAAACACTGTCAGTCACACCTCCCTTCTGTGAATTTCAGTCGTCAATCTTTGAATTGCAATTCCAACACCCTCCGACTATGCCAGGGCAGATTCCACATCCAAGTGGGTCTGTCACATGTTACTGACACTACCTGCTATCTTTTCTGTTGAAATTTCTCCCTGCATAGATTCTCCCAAGCTGTCCCAGACTTAGACTGTTCTGCAGACTTTTGTTTGGGAGGAAGTTTGAAATATGAGACAGGAACAAGACTGCTCTAGTAACTACTTATCATTTGGCTAAAATGCTTCCACTCCTTTCTGGACAATCCACAATTGGCTGTGGTAGCCCTTCATAGAATACATCTACTAAGGAACAGCAAACATGCAAGAAATATATTTAGGTAGCCTCCAGCTTCATTCATTAAGAGCTAATATTGCAATGCCAGAGGAAGAACTATGAGAAGTGTTTCTAAATAAAGTGTTAAATAGCAAACTTTTTCTTGCTGTTCCTACAGTAGAGCTGATAACACTTTGCTTTGCTCTGTGTCTCCTAATTAAACAGAAATTGGTATAGCCAGTAAGAGAAAGTGGGCATGTTTGCTCTTTGCAGCTGATATAGACTGACAGTGTAAAGCCAGACTGTTTCAGACTAAGTACTTGGCTCCAATTAGTATGAGCAAGATTCTTACAGAGGCCAGAGTTAAACAGCCATCAATAAGCTGCAATTGGTACCTACCTGTTCACCTGTACTTGGTAAGTTTTGCATAATATTGAATAGCACTTGTTCTTTCTTGTTTTTCTGCACAGTAAGAATACCTTAAACAAGCCCATTGAAATTGGAGCAGCTTATTTTCGTGACTTGGGAGACCTAATGTTAGTCAAGCATGACAAAAAAAACCCCAAACATAACATTAAAAAAATTAAGTTGCAGCACACTAATTTGAACCTAGAGGTTTACCTCAGGATAGCCTAAGTATTCGTGGCAGATTTCCTGTGTGTTAGAAATAGTATGGTGATACCATTGTTTCTGAGAGATCCAACTGCAGATACAGAAACAAAGTTATAACCTAGCTTCCTTGTCCCTGAGCATGTATATGCAGATGGTCATTACAGTGCAGCCTAATTAAAGAGTGGTCAGAAAAATCTTGGAATGGAGTAATCAGATATACACTAAAAGTTTGCATTTCAGAAGAAAAAACTTTAATCCTCTCAGTAATTTGCTTTGGAGGTTTCCATTCTCACTCAGTTCAGAACTCATACCGTGTGCATGATTTCAGAAGAATTTGTGTTGAAATCTGTTGTCCTTCAGACTGACTAGAAAAACCTTGTCCTTCTATTGAGCATGAAAACATTCATTTCCTTATGCAAAATCTGAACTTTCTTTCACATGGTCTGAGGGAGCAGTAGATAAAGGAGCCGGGAATGGGTAGGAAGATTCTGAAAAGGAAGTTATATTTAATTTGCAGAGGATGTAGACTGGGCTCTGCCTGCTAAGAAGCTTGTCATATCTTCATTGAGAATAGTTGGGAGATCACTCGAGCACTTTAAAAAGGAATATGCAGATCTACTGAAGGCATGCTCGATGCTGCCATTTTTCACTTTGGTGGTCTGAGTTCTGCTTCTGTTTCTACTGTTAATTTCAGGTGTGGTTGGCAAATCAGTTTCTGCATTCATGCCTTTGGCTTCCATCCACCACTGTTATTTGGCCTTGCTCTGAAACTGCACGTTTTTGCCTCTCACTGTGCTTCCTTTTTAGTGACTCCACTTTCAGCTCCCTCCTTGTATTTTGCTTTATAACAAGTAGAAAGTAAACAAACTATATATAACAAATATAAAGCAAACAAATGATAGGTTTCTGAAACATTTTACTTCCTTCTAACAGACTTTTCAAGTGTTTCAAATATTTCTTTCTAAATATGACAGTAAAGAAGTAAGAATTTTTTCTTGCATTTGAATAGTTTATTGCTTTGAGAAAGAGAGGGGCATATTCTGTGGTGATGAGGTGATGATAGGCAATGTGCAATCAATACTTACCTAACGGGTTCCTTTTGCAGTAGGTTAGCAATAACACACCCAAAAACTCAGAAAAATATTAAGTAGTAAGATATTTGTATTGGTTTTAATCAAATGCTTGCTATAAAAAAACCCCACCTCTTTCTGTTTAGGAAAACGGTTTTCTGTTTTTCTGTTTTCTCTCTGAAAATACCTGAAACAATGAGAAACATTTAAAGGGTTTCTGTGTAGGAAGTAGCGGAAGGAGCTGCGAGTAAGAAGCACAGCTGGATTTTGTCTGGTCCATTAGTTTGCAGATAGATGTGTCCAAATCCATCAGTTTTACTTCTGCATTGAAATTCAACAAATCGTTAGCAGCTTTCCTCTTTACAGAAGGTCTGAAGCATACTTTCTGTAGACTGAAAAGTTGAACTGGTAAAAGTAAGGATAAAACCCTACGTCTCATACCTTTCTGTGTTTCTGATGAAGGGGCTTGCTAGAAGGCAGCAAACCAGGCCCCCATGCAAATTGTAGCAAACAAAAGACTGAGCTAACTGAGCCTAACTTGTAATGGGCTCCTAGGAGTAATTATGGTGGTGAGGCTTGACAGAACAAAGTTTGTTTGGGCTTAGTTCCCATCCTGACTCCTTTCAGATTGAAGATGTGGGGAGTGGGGTGATGCTTGGTTGCTTATCCTAAGTCTCTGGTGAGCTGCATCCACTGCTTTCCATCTTCTATGCCCATTAGGTTATTCAATTTCCACAAGTGTTAGACAGCTGGGATATAACTGATTTTCTGCAATATCATGATGATTCTTTGCATGTGTCCTGTGTTCTGGAGCTGGAGCGTTCATCTGCAAAATGGGAAGCCAGAGCTAGAAGCAGACTTAATCCCCACATGGGTGAATTCTTGCTTAGCACTTTAGAAAGCTTGCTAAGTGTATGTCGTATTACACCAAATGCTGAGGTGTTGAAATATGCACTGCCAGAAATATTTAACTTTAAGCAAAGTTACGTGAAATGCTATCAGTGGGTTCTACTTGGTGCTCTTTTGCTTTATAGATAAATGTACATATGTGGTACAGCCTGTTGTGAAGTGAATGTCATAACAACACTTAATACAGTTTAGTGAATCTGCTTTGGTTAGCACTGGTATTCAAGTGTCCATATAAGTTGTTGCAGTATGAAGCCATGTAATAGGTTGTAGTTACATTGTTTATATTACTGTTGATTATATCTTCTGTTTCTCTATTTGCTTTTTCAGACTTATTGGTTCCCTGGCAGTGCTGGGATTTCAGTTTGTCATCCCACAGCCTTCAATTGAACACAGAAAGGTAAACATTAGAAAGATTGAGATTTTGTAGGTAAATTTAGACAATATTAGGGTAACACTCATAAAGCAATAGTGTCTAGATAAAGGTCAGTGAATAATGATGCTTTTGTGTGCTTTTGCTTTGGGTTTTTTTTAATGCAAATGTATACTTGGTTAAAAGTGGGAAATGGTTAATTAGCTGAGTATTATAAATAGAAATGAAATTGTATGGAGTCTTGTAGGTTCATGTCAGGTCATTTAAAATAGGTTCATGCCAGCTTATTAAAGCTTTGTAGCATTTTCATCATGAAAGATAAAGGGGAAGAATTCATGTCCATGGAACATGGGATTATTAGCAGAAGCATCCAGTTGCTTATAGGTAGCTTTTGTCTTGCTCAAATGGAGAAGTCTGAAACAGAAGTTGGGCCCAAACCACACTCTGCTGCTAGTTTTAAATTGCTAGAGATTGGAGATGGAAACTGCTGTACTTTTCTGATGTGCTCTTCTGAATGGGTTGCTTATCATAGACACTGCTGTCTCTAAGAAGGCTTGCAGCCTGCACTCCTTCCATCCTGCTCAGCATTTGCAAGGTTTCCTCTGGAAAATTTAGTTTTTTGCTCTGCCCTTGAGGAAAGTAGTTGGCAATTTGGAGAGAAATGGAGGGCAGCAATGGTTATTCTCGAGAGGTTTTAAAATCTTACTTCTGAGAGAAGTCTGAATGAATACAGGTTTGTTTAGTCTGAAGATTAGAAGACTGATAGGGGAGACAAATACAACCTGCAGTTATTTCCAATTGCTGGAGAAGGCTGTGCTTTTTGTCAGATAAGAGGAAATGGATTTAATATGGGGCAAGGGGGACTTAAGTTTAATGTTAGAAAGCACTTCTCATGGCTAAGATAGAATAGAAGAAGAATAGATCATACTGATTGGATAGAATTTGGAATTTCCAGGATGAAGCTCCCTGTGAATATGTTGGACAAGTGCTTGTCAGAATTGATGTGTTGCTGATTCTATCAGAGCCCTGAGGGGGGAATCCCTTGAGTGAAGCTCTTTCTATGGACTGTAATTTTAAATTGGTATTCTCATTCCTAATTGATATTAAAACACAACCAGTTGATTGGTAAAGGTATCAAATAACCTGTTTAAAAAAAAAAACAACTTTGCTTTTGTACTATGGATTTCTAATAGTAATGCAAGGTGCATATGTATTTTTAAACTGTACTTATACTGTATTTAAAGGAGATAAAAGACAAGTTTATGGGGTTTTGTTTTATATGCATGTCCTGCTTATCTTTAGGGTAAAAAATTATTATTATACTCTGTAGGTATGAAACTTGAAGCCATCAGTTCGTAGTTCCTGAAGAACATAGCTTTCATGTTCATCTCCTTACATAGCCTAATTGTAAGACAAGTTAAATAAGGGCAGTAGTGATGCAGCCTGAAACTGGCATAGTCCAGTCTGCAGCATGTCTCAGACTGCCAAGTGCTTTATTCTAAACCTGAGCAGAACATAGTATTTTTCCCTAATGTAGATCTCCTCTATTTTGTGTGCTGTTGAAATGATCATGCTGCTGCTTTGTTTTCAGTACTCTTATTAGACATTCTTTTGTAAGATTGACAGAGGAGAGATGCTGCAATTCAGGCCTTAGGGGGTAAAAAAAGTCTACTAGCTGAAACAGAGTAAGTCAGAGAAACAGTTACTTCATTCTGTGAAGCTCTGGAATTAATTTTGATAAAATCAAATTCTTTGTTTTCAGTTGAATAAGAAATGCCATAGGTCTGGAGGGCCTTCTGTACTAGTTAAAGGGACTGAATGCATGGCACTAAGGGGCATAGTAACCACCTTGGAGCTGTTCTTTTTACTGAAAACAAGAGAAGCAGGAGTTTCCTAGTGACGATCTCATACAAGCTCCAAGGCTTTCTGTCATTCTTAGCTCTTACACTATGGGAGAGGATTCTATTTATGCCAAACTGTGCTTAGACTGGACATCTGTATTTATTAAACTTTTCAGAAACCTTCTGACCCACCTATCAAGTCCAGACGAGAGGAGCTGTTAGTAGCTCTGAAGGCCAAGTCAGGCATGTTTCTGACTGAGTGGGAGTTCTCAGCTTTGTAGCTCTAAAAGTTGTTCCCTTTTGTCTTATGCACTAACCTGGATGTGTGTTTGCTGGCATTCCTAGCCAGCACCTCCTGTGTGTTTCAGCATGGATATCTCTGCTCTTTGGCAGAGTTTCATTGTGAGAGGAGGTTGCTTTTGCAGGAAGAAAATGAGAGGAGAATGGAAGGATTTGATGAACAATGTCATTTTAACAATGTAGTGAATAACAAAAATGGTGTTTGGAAACTTGTATTTACACTCAGAGTACAGTATGTGGAAACTGAGAAACTAGAGCTGAATTCTTTTAAAACATTAGCTTATACCCCAGTGTATATTTATTATATTACTTACCCCAATGTGTGTTTGTTTTGCAGCTTGAAGTTAAGCATGTGTGTAATTGATCCTTGAACATGCAGTGTTGGAGAGCGTTTGGATTCTGTCCTTTGTGCCCTGCTTATAGTTATTTTTGCTCTGAAAGCTACAGGCAAAAAAATATCAGAGAATTGGACTTGGGTATTTGACTGAGCAATTCATTTAAATATTTTCAAATATTCTAGACTCTTTCTTACACTAAAACTTTAGCAAAAATGAAGTAAAACACAGGGCAATCCCCAAAGCAGTTGATGGAAATCCAGTTGTAACTGCCTGTGGATGCCCACAGTTCAACTGAGCTGTTGTTTGTTTCAGGACTTGAGAACACTTAAAAACATCAATAAATAATATTTTATGTTAGTTTTAAGATCTTGCTAGATTTGGGTCTTTTGTTTCTTCTTTTTCTGAAACCCATGTTTCAGAGAGACTGACACCATGTAGATGATGGAAGGAAATTCTACTCATAGTTTTCCAGCTTTCATAGGAGTTTTTACTTAGCTTCAGTATATTAAAAGTACTTAAGGTACCATTTAGCTATTCTTGACATATTGACATATGTTTAGGACTTTAATGTGACAAAGGACTTGATGTTACAAAGGAGCAATTAAAAAAAAAAAGAAAAGAGGGGGAAAATGTCATCAATAAAATCTGGAATAGCAGAGCTCAGCAGGCTTCTGTCCTCAGATACACACAAAAATCCATTTCTGGCATGACATCCTGGGGACTCTTAAATAGAAGAATGCAATGAATTAGTTCCATAGCAGGGAAGTGCAGATGGTGGAACTGGAGGGATGAGAGGACCAAGTGGGAATTTGTACACATGTACACCCTTGTTTGCAGATTATTCTGTAACTTGTCTGCTTTGAGGACCACCTCTCTCCCCATTTTCCACTCCATCAATTAGTTACAGTACTATTCTATTTCTTCTTCTTACTCTCCTTATTCTGGAAAGAATTAAGTTTGTTAAAGTAAAAATGTTTTTAACAATAGCTATTAAGAAGGTACTTTTTTGAGGGAAAAACTTTAACTGAAAAATGTTTTCTGCTTTTAGATTTTACAATTTTGGAACTAAAAAACAAAGTCAGAATTGACCAGTACACAATTTCTCCTTTCAGAAATATCTGAATACATGATTTTTATATAGAAGTAGCTTCTGTAGTAACTTCAACGCTGTCTTTCCTGTCAGAAGTCCACAAAAACTGAAAACATCTTTACATCTTCCTACAGCTGACCTTAGGGTTTTGCTCTGATTGTTAATCTTATCTCTGGAAATAGCACAGGTTTGAACAGTAATACAGATACATTAGATATGGTATATTCAATAGACAAATAAATAATTTCTTGAATAAATCTTATTTAACCTTGTCTGATAAGTGACATACTGTGATTAACAGCAAATTAAACTACAAAACACTACAGTCCTTCTCCCAGACAGCCACTGAATCTGTATTCCCAATGCTTCAGAAGTCATTCCTGGGTGGATTTTTAACTAATCGTATATCACTGTAAGCTGAAGTTATATTTATGCCTGGTTTACTTTAGTGAAATTGTAACGTAAGTCAGTAGTAAAATTTGTCGAAATAAAATTTCTGACATAAGTAGTGCTTAAAATCTTGTTTCTGTTATGACATTAAATACTAGCATTAAAGCAACAGAGCTGCTTTGGATTTATGCATATATTTTTGTCACTTTTTTGCAGGTTAGACTTAAATGGAGGTACGGTGTCTTAACAAACTAATTTTCAATGTATGAAAGAAGGGTCAGGATTTATTTTTACAAGCATTTCATTGGGCCACTACAATATTGTTGAATTTTAAGCTTGTTTAGGTTTAGTGTTTCTTTATGTTGGCTCTAAAGAAGAAATGAGCTAGGTGTTACCTCTTGCTATCAGACTCACACTGTTTCTATGCAAAGCAAGTCAGTGTAACTATTCCCCACCAAATTTGAAAACAAATATGCTTGAAGATGTGTGTTGGTGGTGTATTTTGTTTAGTTATTTTTTTTCCTCTCTGTCTCTTGTGTTGGACTTTAATATGCTTGTTGAGGGGTCCTCACTGCTATGTGAGAGGAAATGAGGTACAGGATCAGGAGCAGAAGCTGAGGGAAAAGAAGGGAACAGGCAGAAAGGAAAGGTGGCCAAGATCCCTTGCTTGGTCATGGTGAGCTGTTGGAGCAGTTCAGGGAATTGAGGAAATGTAGCCTGGGTAGCAATGCAATAAAATGGCCAAAAACATTATTACACAAACAGCAGTTCTGTTAATAAAAGGGAATTTCTATAATCAATGCATACTTCAGCGTAGCTTTCCCATCTGTAGTATACTGGGTTTTGAATGGGTGAGTTTTTTCTGGTTTGATTGGAGGTCTGGTTTTATTTCTTTTTTTTTTTTCTTTTCAGTAGACATAAGTTTTTGTTACTTCTAGTAGAAGTAATTGTTGAGATACTTCTGTTTCCCTTTTTCTCCTTAAATCCACCACATAACAGCACTGTTGATTGCTTTGACAGACTACATGAAATTGATTTAGGATCTTCTCTGAAGTTCTTTTAAACAAATTAATCTGTCACTGTGGATTGACTGAGGATCTGTGCACTTTCCATTTGCTTCAGGATAAGATGATTAAAAATTCTGCACCTTTCCTGCTTGTCTGCACTGATGACCTATCTAGAATTTTCAAATTGTTTAACATCTACTTGTTTGCTGCAGGGTAGAGCTCCTGAGCAGTCCTGTACCTCCCTGAAGTGTGTCCTAGGAATGGGACATTTGTCTATATACAAGTAAAGTGAAATGCTAAGACTTGAGGAATCCTGGCATATTCTTAGACTAATTGGAAACTTTATTTGAAGTGGAAAGCAATGGAGAATACTTTTGGTTCTGCTCTCCTCTGTCTTTGAGAAAGTCAAAAAGTTGGTCACTGATTTATTTTCATCTTTTTGTCTTTCCATCTTTACTGTCCATGGCAATCTGGCTTGCTTGCTTCAGCACTCTCCACTACTGCAAAGGGTTTAAGCCTCTAGCAATGGCTCAACTGGGCTGTAGAAACAGGATGATAAAGATGCAATTGGGAAGACAGAAGGAGTGTTTACAGAGAGGGGTGATAACTTTAAGAGTACTATTTCAAATGACAAAAATTCAGTTACTAAATCTGACTATGATACCATTTTTAGGATTCATATAGGGAACTGAATAACTGTGATCCTACACTTTGATTTATGTTGTCATAATGATGGTGAATGGCAGTGTTTCTTCATTTATATTGTTCTTTTACTCTACCACACCCCATAAAAGTCACTATTGCATTATCTGGAAAGGATGCAGCTACCTAATTAATCTGAACACACTGTAATAGAGTAACAGGTGAAGCATGAAGCAAGTCTACTGTATCCTTGAAACACTGCAGGAAATTGGAGATAGACCAAGTGCTTTATATCTAATCCTGGATTTTGGCCAAGATGCCTAATAGTTCTAAGGAGTACCATGGGATCACCACCACAGCTGGTCACCTATGCTGGGAAGCAGGATGTAACAGAAGGCTGTGTTCTTCCTTGCAATCCAGGTAGAGTGAAGCTCTGTCCTAAGACAGCAGTGACTGAAATGTCTAAATTGTCAGGACTTGCTGAGCTGAAACTTGGCTCTTGCTAGATGGCTTCCTACAAAGTTACTGTGATTCTATCCTGCTGGGCTGCATACACTAAACTGAATTCTACTAGAGCAGTTTAGACAACATGTATCTGTGTACAGCTGCTGTGTACATGTGTTCTTTGCAACAAGTATTTGCAGGTGTCACTTTTTTTTCTTGTAATGTTTGTCCTTTTTGTTTTGTTGCTATTCTAATTACAGCCATTTTTGTGAAATGGGGGAGATGATTTGTTCAACAGACTATTTTGAACAACAGCTGAAAAAAAATTTCTCGCTATCTCTGCTTTGTTACTAATTTCCTGCCCATGAGGTTGCAGATAAAATGGTTAGGGAATAGAATTCTTTGTTTGGGGAAAGGAGATTGGATAAGGATACATTACTTCATACAAATATACTTTTAGAAAAATCACAGCCAATGGTTTTGTTATTTTTAGTCTGTTTTATCATGGACCTCCAAGTTAATGTTTTTAATTAAAAGATACTGACTTCTTTAAGCTTGGAGCATGAGGAGCTTAAAGCTCATTCTGTGTTTCCCTGAGAAAAATGAAAGGATCTTTGTTTCAGTTGGATTCCAGAGCAGGTGAACTTACAAGGTCGTAGAAAAGCTTCTCTTTTTAATTCAAAGCAGTATTGCATGCTAGTTCTGTCCCAGGCTTTGGATCAGAGCAATGATGAAGACGAGAAGCTTTTTGGGTTCACAGGTGAGTTCTTCTGTTAGAGCATGTTGCTTTCTATTTTAGGACACCTTGTCCTCTCTGTTTCTGGATTGATGAGTGTATGACTCATTGGGACACCTTGAGACATTCTGTATCAATTACTGAATTAAAATCTATATTTCTATGGCAAATGGGTTCCAAAGAATTTTTCTAAATGTAGAAATATGATAGAATGGCAACAGCTTTTGTCACAGCTGAAGATGACTGACCTGGAAAAGGCCTAGGGTACTACAAGCTTGAGTGACTTAGGTCAGATGATAGTCACTTAACAGTTAATGACTTAAGAGTTGATAGTTGATGAGGAGGAAGTAGTTTATTAAAATAAAGAAGCCTAATTAGTGATACAGTGAGGGCCTGATGCTCATCATCTAATCTTGCTATAAATCAGATTAAATCCTCGTCTAGATAAGGAGTGATTACGTAGAGTTGGTGGAATTGAGATCTGTAAGTCTCACAGAAAACCAGAAAGAAACATCTGCCTTACAACACTAGGCTCACAGAGTGCATTGGTTGTGGTCTTGGTGTGAGAAAAGCCAAACTTAGAGGAAGCTTCAAGCTCCTTTGGCACAAAAATGGTTCTGAACTTTTTTCAGAGCTGTTTACTTTCTGTATTATTTAAATAATATTAAAGTTTCTTCAGATGTGGTCAAAGTTGGTTGAAGGGGCAGTTAAACTTTTTGGGCATTGCAAGTCCCTTCAGTGATTTGTGAATACAAAGGTCTTCTATTTCCAGGCTTTTTAGCCCTTTAATCTTCACAGGCACAGATGTTCAGACACAGGTTTTATACAAAGAATGGAAACCCAAATCATTTAAGCTGCTAATATTTACACTTGCCACATACTGTAAATTTCAAATGGTTTACTACATCCTTGATTAAAGGCTTCCAAAATGCACTGAAGGATTAAAATAGCTGATCATACTAACCAGGCAGACATGTACACATTGTGTCATGATGATTTGCTTGGCTTCTGCTCCATTTTTCTGCTTGCCTTGAGAGATCCAAGAAGTTATCTGCAAATTTTGGAGGTTTTTTGGTAGGTTGTTTTTTAGCACACTATCGATGTTCCACATGTTTCTTGTAAGAGGCATAAAAAATATGGGTGTTGCAAATGAACATCTATAAAATGGACTGTAAAGACTTTCTGCTGGGAAATTGTCATGGCTATATAGAAATGGCTTTTATGGGAAATCAGTTGAGCTAGTACTAGAAGAATATTCCTATAAGATGTCTAGGCTGGTGAAAGAATTAGACTGGATGTGTTTACAACACTGGCAGGGAAATACAATAATGTTACACTTGAACAGATTCTAAAACTAAACTATAATTTCCTCAGCCCATTCAAAATTTGGCATGCTCTGGTCTGAACTGCAGTTTAATTCTAGTTTCTGTGAGTCTGCCTGCTTTTGTTTTTACATTCTTGAAGTTTTAAGAGGCCAAAGATTATTTTGTGGGTTTGATCATTGATCAGTTATATAATGAATGCTCGTGAATCATACTGTGTTCATCTTGTTCTGAATATGACATATGCATTTTTAATAATAAAGCACTAAACAATTATACTGACTTTTTGAATCCTCAGTCAGGCTGAGCCTGGCTGTGGCAAAAGCTGTGACAGGCTGTGTCATAGCAAAATCTTCAATCTGTCAGAACTGTAAAATAAAGGAGGTGCAGCCCAAGGGTAATGGAATAAATAAGAAGTGTTCATGTTTTCCAAGTGCCTTCAAACCCCCTTATTAATGATGGGGACAGTTGGGTGTCATAACATGAGTTATCATGTGTGGCATAATGAGAAAGACCACGGAAGGGACAATTTAAAAAAGTGCCTGAAGCCTGAAGGGTGTTGAGCTCTAGCATTAAAGCTCTTTGCTCTAGGAAGCATGACACAAATATGGTAGTAATAGTTTAAAATTAAAAAAAAAAAAAAAAAAAAAGAAAAAAAAAAGAGTCATTCTGGCCTCTGTTGATTCCACTTTGATAGCAGCATATGAAGGTAAGTTTACTGACTGAATACTATTGGCAGCGTTTTTCTGACCAGGTGATAAAATATTGTTCTGGATACAATTTCTTTGCCTTTTGGTGAAAGTAATACCATAGTGTTTTGCAAGACATATATTCAATACTGTTACTTCCCTTTCAGATATATAATGAGGAACATGATACAGCTAATTTCTTCACTAATCTGTTAAAATTCAGGGCATTCAACCAGGAAAAAGAATTACTGGATAGCATGTTAGAAATAAAATCTACAAAATATTACATTTTAAATATAAACTGAAATTGGTGAAACCCAAAATTTTCTGGTTTGGTGTAGATATCACCAGATTTAAAGCTTGCAATCATCTTGTATGCCTTTTCAGATTTGATTTTGGATAGCTATAGCATGCTCAATATCTGCAAAATCTGTGGTAACATTGGCTGTGGCTATAGCAGCTATAGCAGTAACTATGTAGCTGGCTAAAAGGTATGTAGTTGTCACCAAGCACTATGATCATTATTATTGGGAAAGTCCATCATTAATTCACTTTTGGAGTACTGTATGCAGCATTGCACATCTATCCAACATGTATGGAAAAGGTGCTGGGAATGAGTATAGTCCAAACTCAGGCCTCTTTTCCTTACGAAAACAGACTGAACAGATCATGACTGCTGAATTTCCGAGAGACCCCCCAGCACTGGATTGTGTTAGCTATGTCAAATCAGACATCATTGTATAATGTAGAATATGGAATTTATCACATTTAAAAATTTTGTGAGTCACAGTGAATTGCCAGGCTGCATATCTAACCAGAGGAAAAAGAAGCACTTTTTCAATGTAAAACTCACCATCTTTTGGAATCCAAGGTTAGCAAAATGCTAAAACAAAATTTGAATATGGTGTTGAGCTAAAGGAGGCATTTAATTTCTTGTTATCAGAATAGCTGTAATCAGAATGTCTGCAGATGTCTGAACGTATCTCGGTTCTTACACTGTTCCCAAAACCTTTGCTTCTTCCCTACGGTCAGAGGCATAATGCCAGGTTAAATGGGCCTCTCATTCACCTACATTTCTTTCTACTTTCCTGAACAGTTAATTTTTACATAAGCTATAGTTTAATAGGCTGACTATCCTACAGTATTTAAAATTTGTGTTTGTTAGATCAATATTGCATTGCCAGTCATTGCCTTGACACACAACTGGTTACATTTGAAATATTTGTGGCTTACAGTTCAAGTGATATTTCCTTTTCAGGAACATTCTTGCATAGTATAGTTTCAACAACTGCTGCTGAAATCCCAAGTTGCAGATCTTATTTCTAAATTTTAACAGAGGCAGTACTAGAATTCTGCATTGTGTTTCAGTAGCTTGTGCACTTTTTTTTTTTTTTTTTTTTTTTTTTTTTTTTTCAAGAGAAACTATTTTTCTATTTAAAATGCAATCTATATTAGTCTACTGGCAGCATGTTAGATTGAATAACATCTAAGATTACAGTATAGTATAAGTGAGGAGTCTATACTTATCATAAGTTCAAAGCTAGAGGAATGTCCATGATTGCATTAGGCAGTGATTTAATGGAGAATTAGTCAGCCTAAAAGCTACAGCTTAAAGTTCTACAGGGTAACTTGAAATTTCTGAAATACTTAAAGTTTGGAAGTAAACAAATGGCTATTTTTATATTTGCTTATTTAGTTTATTCAGTCTTTCCTAGTAGGTTTTGTTGAGTAGATTATGCCATAAATCATATATCATTTTGTCTAAAGATTCATCTGTAGTTCTTCTCTTTCTTGAAGTAAGAAAATTGAGGCCTTAATTTAAAAAAAAATCGCTGATTTGCTGCTGAAAATTCCTATCTTAGAATTTTTTCATCTTATAACTAAGCAGCGTTGATTAATTTGTACAGCAGTGTAAGATTTTATGTCGGTACTTTTTGGTTAGTTTTAATATTATGTTCTAACTTAACTAGCTACATGGAATCTTCTTGTTCTATGTCTGAAACTATCTTAATGTGAAGATTAAGGGGTGTAGAATTACTTCACATTGCCTTCAGTCGTTTAAAGTATCCTTTTATCTGAAACAATTCTTGCTGCAATGTCGCTTGATGGGCAGAAAGTTTTCTGCAATGTCACTATTGTCAGTTTCTATTTCTGCATCATGAAATATTTCTTACATTAGTGGGGACTTGGGTTGCTAGTAGAAAAATAGATTTGTTGCCTGCATGAATCTTTGCCTTTTTTTTTTAAAAAAGGGGTACTGAACCATCATAGAAATAGTCCAGACAAATGAAACGTGACTTGTTTGATCTATTAGCTTTTTAGTAAGTAAATTTTGCTGCAACCAGGGCTCAGACTAAAAGAGTGTCTGTGTGTAAATGTTATCTTTTTACATGTGTGGTAGAGCTACATTAGTGTGTAGTGTAAATATGAACAGTAAGTATTCACTCTTAAAATTGCAAACCGCAGGATAGCTTGTTCAGTCGAATTGTGAGCCAGTGGTGTTCTGTTATTGGATAGGAAAGTCAATGTAACAGCCAGAAACCAAGATCTTCTTGCATGTTATTAATAATTTTGACATTATGGGGTCTTAGGTGGAAGAGGCTATTGGATTTAAAGGCTGGTGCCAAATGAAGTACCCATAGAAGACAGAAATATTAAATGCTGAGATGTCTGCTCCTGTTTTCAAATAACATTGCATGAACGGGTAACATATCACACTAATGCAGATGCTTTTTATTATTCACAAGTTATAATTAAATGCAGTTTTTTTCTGTGGTTGGTGATGAAAGTGTGACAGCAGTCTCAGAGTGGGGAAGTGTTTCAGATTATGTAGACCACAACTGACTGTTACACAGCAGCACCACAAACCCTGAGCTGGCTTTGCTTTTCATATTGTAAGGGTGTATTCAATCACTGTTTGGAAACCACATTCTGCCAAAGCCTGCCATGTTTCCAGCTGGCTGATCAGCACTGTCTGCTCCTTGGCATAGGTGGCTTGCAGTTCAGCTAGTGACTGTGCATGTTATCTGTGACTAAAGGCAAAGTATGCAGATGTTAATCTTTTGCTTTTGTACAATAATGTTTGAGGTAAAATTCTTAATGGAAGTTTTGTGCTTAAGGGAGTCACCCTTTGAAGGGGGGAGAAGTGACAAACAGACCAGGATGTCTTTCCAAAGCTTATTCTGAGGTAGCTACACACATGAATAGGGCTGGAGGTGTATGGCAAGTATTTGTGGACAATGCATTTTTTGTCTCCTAATTGAATTGATATGTGTGTACACCTGTTAGTACAAAGGTTATTCAGACTATAAATTGGCTATTAAAGGATGCTCATTTAAAAAAATGCTCTGCATTTTGACAATTGTTAGAATCAGACCTTGGAAGCCTGCTTTGAGAAATTGTGATTCAGCCAGCTGGACCAGGGAAGCAACACAAAAAGTAAATATTCAGTGAAAATGCTTCTAGTTTCTCTGCCACAAAGTTGATCACCCTGCCTAGCTTTAAACACTGAGAAATCTGGACTATATCTAGCTCCAGCAGTGAGTAAAGCTTGGAGTACAAGTCCACAGGGAAATGAGGATGGGTGGTTTTAACTTCTAGGCTGTGCTGACACCTTGCCAACCACAAAATCAGCGTATTTTATTATTTTGGCCACAGCTTGAGGAGTTAACCCTCCTTACAGTACCAGTTCCTGCCCTTCCTTATCCTTCAACTTCGAGATAAAAAAACCCCAGAACTGTCTTAGGGCTTTTTTCAACTGTCTTTGAATTCTGACTGTGGGGTAAGTGGCACTGAACACCAAACACCAACAATTTCCGCTATATTTTACTGAGTTGGAGAGTTTCTGTGCATGTTGGATTGGGCTGGTCATCTTCAGTACCTCTTTTCCTTGAAGCATTAATATGGGGGCAAATTGGTAATATAAGAATTAACTATTACTGTATTTTTTGCTGGTTGGAATTCAGCCTGTCCTCTGATGTTATTGCTTTCCTAAAAAGTTCCACATTAGATGGGAGTTACTGAAATATTGCAGTCACTAGGAATCTCTATTGTTGAGGCACCAAAGTGGATGAGAGTGGACTCTAGTTCATCAGCAAAAATGACCTTTCTTCCTGACTTTGCTGTTATAATAGTTTTCAATCTCCACATTTCCAAGCTTTGCATTACACAATGATTTCCATTGCTGAGAACTAAAGAAAATATCTTCCTATCCAGATAGACCAAGAATACTTTTGGTGTGAGTGGTTGATGGCTGTAGATGTTCTGCAGTGGCAGAAGAGGCAGCCATTAGACAGAGCATGAATAAAACCAGTTACTGCCTCTGTCCTTCAGTTTCACTTGTGACTGCAGAGTGAATGGTTTAAAAGGGATGTTACTGGTCTCCTGGTGTTACAATGTGATTTATTGTTCCTAAATCAATCTGTTTCGTCTGCAGGTTCCCCAGAGGATAGAAGAGCAGGGAGATGCATCTGAGGATAGCAGTGCAGGAATCCCAGGCATGTGGGGAAGCTGGGGCCCTTGGTCTGCCTGCTCTCGGAGCTGCAGTGGTGGTGTGATGGAGCAAACACGGCCCTGCCTCCCAGCCTTTTACCACCAGAGGAGCTACCGGAGGCCGGGGCGGCAGTTCCCTGCCTCGGAGAGAACTCTTGCTCATCAGAATTCCCGACACCGTGAGGACTCCCTGTCTGCTTATCCTGGCCATATCATTTCTGCCATCCGTACCTCTGTGCCACTTCACAGGAATGAAGAGCAGCTTTGGGCTAGCCTTTGGGCCCCTGCTTCTTCCGGAGGCCACAATAACAGCCACCTGAGCAGAGGAGCATTGAGAGGCAGCAGGCATTCTCAGTCCCAGAGGCAGAACACCAAGCCAGAGAAGAGGTATGTGTCTATAACACACATTTTTTTCTTGCTGTGAATGATGTTTCTTAAGAATGACAAGTCAGATTAGAGTTAATTTTTAAATACTTACAGAAAAGATACTAGAGACTGAGACTGATATTTACAATGTTGACCATCTTCTGTGGAAGGCCGTCCTCCCTGTTAACTATTTATAAGATAATACCAAAGGACAGATAAAATTACTGTACAATTGTACTAGGCAGATTATCTTATTTCCCTTTAAGATTTGCTTTATGATTTATTGAGATACTTTTCCTTCTCTGCTAATAAAAATCAGAATACATAACAACTCTATAATCAGATTCATTACTTCAAGAGCCATCCTGACTTTAATTGGTTGAAAAAAATACTAATAAAACTTTTTTCATAAAAAATGGCCACTGTCCATTCACTGTTTCTCTAGTCAAAATTCTAGGGGTTTTTTGTATTTTTCAGAATTTCTATTTATGGGCTTTTTTTTTTTCCTGGTGTCCCTTTTTTGTTTTCCACTGCCTCTTTCAGCAAAATTACCTGTTTGATGAAATTAGAAAATATACTTGTTTGATGAAATATTTTAAACATCATACATGTTTATATCAATTTCATTATATTAGCTGTTCTGTGTTTAAGGCTGGATGGAACTCTGCTATCATGAATGCTTCCAGTTAATTTTTCTGTTTATGGAAAAACACTTTTTTCTCTTCTTAGATACCAATCCATTAGTTTTTGTATATATGCATGGAAGGAAAATAGATGTTTTTCCAGTTGGAAACTGAGGAGAACAGGCATGGAGGTCATCTCATCTGAAAGGGAGTGGTCCTGAAATTTCTCTATTCTGTCTGTCTTTCCTCAGAATAGGTATTCCAGCAGGCAGGAGTTCTCTGGTTCCTTCCCCCTCAACTCTCTTCTGAGAGATGCATGGAGATTTCTATTTCTGGGAGGTAGTTAACAAAAAAATCTCAAAACAAACCAAACATAAGAATCCCCCCAAAACAAACCTGAAAATCTGCTTTCATGTCATCTGCTTCTTTAAGATTCTTAGGTGAAGCAATCAACTGTAATTCCCCTTTCAAAGACATCTTGCTGACCCCAACAAAAGAAGAATGTTACCTTGAGGCAGTATTCCAGCCTGACTGGAATAAGACAGTAGGACTCTTGTGGCTGGTGATAAAGACATCCTCAGCCCCTGCAAGGAATTTTCCCCACCTAAAAGAACATTTGAAAATAGAAATTAACCTTTTAGCCTCCTGTTTGTCTCATTGAAACATAAATTTCAAAAAGCTGGATTGGCAGTTCAGATATTGATCTTCCTGGGTGTTGGCCATTTCCTCTAGTAATCACTGCTTTGTCTTTCTTTCAAACCCATGCAAATGGACAGCCTAGACCTATTGAGAGTATCTTCAATATTGCACTGATGCTCCTATAAAAATCTAGAGAATGCCACAGGTAGGCTGTTGATAGCAGTGTTAACATGACTGCAATTTTGTCAAAGTTGAGTTTTTTCTGTCTTCCACAGTCTCTCACCATAATAATGCACTTCTGTTCTCAGCTGTGAACTGTGATCTGTGGCGTAACAGATACAGGTTGTGGTGCAGAGCTGGGTTATTACAGATACAGGTTGTGGTGCAGAGCTGGGTTATTACTAATACTGGAAGCTTGGCCCTGAACCACCAGCACGAAGTCGTTCAAACCCTGTTTGCTGCAGCCCCTTGGAGCCCTCAGTCTCCGAGGGAATCCCGGCTGGCCTGGCCTCTGCAGCAGACCTGCTGCCAGGCTGCTGGCACAGCTGGGCTTCCCTCCCTGCAGGCTGTCCTTTGCTGCTTTGGTGGCCTCTGCAGGCCAAGAGACCTGAGCAGTCAGAAACAACCACTGCAGTTACAGCTGGAACATGGGTGGACAACAAGCAGAAAACAGCATGGACTGTGTGCCAAAGTGAAGCTGTGTTATTTCCTGATAAATCCCTTGCCATATGTAATACTAAAATGATCATAATGTCCATTATGTCTCTACCTTCTTGTATGATGGGGGCATTTGCTTTTCAAAATTCTTTTGCTTTCCTGAGCACAGTGCAAGCTTCTGTACTGCAGTTGATTTCCCACCCACACACACACTGCCCCTTGACTGAAGACTGTAGATTCAAGGTCAGTGTTTTAATCTTATTTGTGTAACAAGTAATTTCCATCTTGAGTTAGGAGGTCCCTGGTGGCTTTAAAGCCCTGTTAGATTGCATAACTTTCAGATTCTTTGGTGGTGACTGTAAAAACAGAATGAGAACAAAAAAAATACTATTTGAAAATGAAATTATTACAATGCCAAACCTAATAGATTTCCTTACTTTGCAAAATCCACAGTGCAAACTTGATTTACAAAGGAGATTACTGGCCCTATCGGTTATGTTGAAAATGGGTTTCAAAATTTAAGTGAAGAACAGTGTAGAACAGTGCTCAGTGTTCACTAGATGAGAGACACTGGAAATTGGTTTCAGGCTATTAAAAAAAATTTGTGTTTTTCACAGTATGTACAGTCAGTGGAAACTTTGTGTGCTATTCCGATTTACTGTACTGGACTTAATATAAAAGCTGTAATTTTAGCAGACTTCCATAAAACAATAAGAGGAATGTACATTTGTGACTGAGATAAGCTCACATTTGATAGCATGGTAAGATTAAATTGGGTGGCTTCCAAGGCAAATATGTTTTGACAGCAATAGCAGTCCTTCAGAGCAGCCAAATATGTTTGTATCATCTAGCAACCAGTGGAAAAGTTCTCTGCCTCCTTCCAGGCAGCTGACAAAGGACTGTTCAGATTCTTTAGCAAAAGTAAAAATTTAAGTTATATTTCATGTGCTTTAACATACTTTATGAAGAGGATATTCTTATCATTTTCAGTTTTTAGAAATTAGTTCATTTCAATCAGTTAAGCTTCAGAAACCAGGGCTGCATATGAAGCTTGGGGAGAGAGAAATTTGAGGTATCTGCAATTAGACAGCTAATGTAAGAACTTTAAGTGCTCCACTTTTTGTCATAGTGGAGTTCTTGTGAACTTGAATTGGCTGGGAAATCACAGTCAGTCACTGGAATGAGTATGGAGAAAAAAGAAAGCTGATGGTTCTCTGGGTTGTCTGTTGGCAAAGGAAGGAAGCTCTTCTCAGCTTTGAAGAGCTAAGTTCCCATTAGCACTGCCTTTTTTTTTTTTTTTTTAATTTCAGCTAGATGAAATGCACAGAACATATACAGGAAGAACAGACAGGAGTGAGGAGATAGTACAGAAATATCAGAGCACTTGGACATCTTTATAGACAGGCACATATGGAAAAGTGATAAGGGCATGCAAAAAGATAACATGCTTTAAGAGAGAAAACACATCTTGAAAGGAAGTATCATTCATGGACTAGATTTTCATATTTCTTAAATGTTATATTTGCAGTTCTCTGTTTTAGTGATAGAGAAGACAAAACTGCAATTTTACATACATGTACATTACATTTACAGCATAGTTTTACATACATGTGCTGAGCATTTGTGTACTTGCAACTGCCACCTTCACTTTCTCTACAAGTGAGAAATTGTGCTGGAGAGGCAAAACTGTCCACATCTGTAAGGACTACATGTACTTTGCATGGGGCTTTTATGAGCAGAAATAAAAAAATTACATCTATCACCAGAATAATGAAATAAGTAAAGCAGACTTGAATAAACAGTGCAAGCTTAAAGAAATATATTAATAAAGAAAGGGCTTCCCCAAAGCTCTTTTTCTATTTGGAAGAGGAATGAGAGGAAGGGTTTGCACTAAGGAAATAATCCAAAAATAATCAACTTTTCACACTGCTATAGCTTTGTGGTCTTTATTCTGCTGCCAGCAGTTAATCTGAGAGTCTGCTCTGTTGCTTTGAGTTATGTATAGGGGCAGTTTGCATACTAGGCCTGTGAGCAGTGTAAAGGAAAAAAATAATGCTTAATATCAAAACCAAATTTCCTTTCTGAAAGTATTTCTTTTGCTCCTTCTCACAGGTGCTTTGACCAGGCTAATGTAGATCACTCAGCTGGCAGGCCTACAAGAGACCTTTGAAGGGACTATTCAGTTGTTATTTCCTTAACCATTTTAAGCATAGTTAGCTGCATGTTCTTCTGTAACTTGTGTGAGCTGTTCTAGTCAGTTCCATTTCCTAGAGGTGATAAATGTGTGATTTCTGGGCTTCCAAGTTCAAGAATGTATTATTTTTCTCAGGTTTTGAGGGTTTATATGAATTGGCATGGGTGTTTGCTTTTCTTAATATTTTGAATGAAGCCCATGAAACTTAGTTATCCCTCCTCTCATTATTTCTCTAAAAGAATGAAAACGTAATGTATTTTACCCCAAGCCCAATATGCTTATAAAAGCTTATTGGGGTTGCTGTGTGTGCCAGGGGAAGGACAGAGGGAGAAGTATTTGATCTTTTTCTGCAGATAAATTTTCCAGAAAAAAATAAAACCAGTAGTAGTAATCAAATAATTAGTTTTGGTAACATTTGGGAGATTTAAAGCCATATGGGAGAGATGTTTGTTTTCCTTCTGAATAAAGTTCCAAAGGTATTTTAATAACAATAAATATCATGTGAAGTGTTTCCTAGCAAAATTAATAGCTAGGTGGGGTGGCTTTGGTCTCAGGTTGACTTTGTGCTGTGTTGTTCTGTGTTTTTATCTCATCTGGTTATTAATTCCTCTGATATGTTCTAGGTCTCACTTATTACCTAATTAGTATAAATTTTTAGTCTGCTACTGTGGGCATGCTTTTAATAGTATTATCAGAAATAAAAACCTAACATGAGCCCTTCCTGAAGGGGGTTCACTGGAGGAAGGAAGTGAGAACACTGCTAGAATTCAGTCAGATTTGTGACAGGGCATCTTACTTACTGACTTAGTAAGGGGTAGAAACACAACAAAGCTCCTGTTACAGCTGTAATGCATCTCAACAGTTATGTGGTTACTTGTATTGAAATTCCACTGTTTTACCTGCCAACTGTATGCTTATATTACTCAGTCAAACTTTAAATATGAAACTAACTCGTAGACTTGTAAATAAATTTCCTGGGATCCTCAGAGAATTGTTCAGCTCATGGAATAAGAGGACTGTAGTATTTGGGTTCAGATTCTGGAATCCTATCTCAGTGCTGAAAATATCATAAATGAGGTTTTATATATATATCCCACTTGATGGGAGATAGCAAAAGCCAGTTTTTCTTTAAGTTGTTCTGGGCATATTGTAACTATAGACTGGGGTATTAGTGTTGATCTCTGAGAATGGAGAATTTAATTTAACATAGTTCACATTTACTATCCATTATTTGCCATTCAATTAAACTTGTTCCCAAAAGGCAATTTACTTAGTGACCTTATTAATTAATTCTACTCTGTCAGAAAAATGTAAATATTTTTGCCCCTAATATAATACAGAAATGACAGAAGAATTTGCCATTGTGGTATATATGTTTTCTTGCAGAAGATAGACTTTTTAGGTATGGTTGGCTTGTTTGTCTTCCAGCAGTTGAAATTTTTAGGTCAAATATGCTCATAACAGAGTTAATACTCATATACATATAAGTTACATGGGGAGTAGTGGATATCCACAAACCATGGTACAGTCACCAGATAAAGTTACCAGAAATGCAAACCAAAGTAGCCAGTTCCATTCTTTTAGTTACCTTGACAATGGAAACTGGCAAAATGAAGTGAATGCCTAAACCGATTTAATTGCAATGAAATGTGCTGATGAAGTGTGAATAATATGCTATAATGTGGCAAAAGAAGTTTGTGATGGTGGCTTCTCTTTCCAATTTGTGATACATGCTCAGAAGAGGTGGTTTAACTCTCTTGTGACCAAACATTTGACAAAGATAAATGCACGCTGCTTTAAAGCTATTTTCTAGGTCAGTGAGCAGATAAGCATGCATTTTCATAACATAAAACAGAGTCAAAGGGCTCCCTTCTTTCATTCATGTTTAAGTGATTTTCTCCAGATTGATTTAGAGCTGATGAAAAGTGAGTATGTGGAATGCAAAGCTGCACAAGGCTATGGTGCAGTACTGAGAGGCAATACATACTGGCTTCTGATCTGAGTCAACTGTTGAGTGCTCACCCTTTTGAGCAGAAAAAAGTACGTTTTCAGAACCTGTAAACCATTCATTTTTGTTAAAAACTATACTTAGGAAAGAAACAGCAAGAATGTTGTGATGTATAAAGTTGATAATAGTTGCGACCAGGATAAGACAGTTTATTTTCTGACTTAAGCTTAAGAAAAGGGGGCAAAAAATGCATAATTGACAGTCTTTTTAATGTGAGCCTTGTTAACTGTGGGCCTAAGAATATATAAAATGTGAAAAAAAAGTACAAGCAGCCAGAGGGCTGGAAATCAAATGGCTGACTAGGAGAATTGCAGACCAATTACAGTTTTGAATGATGGAGGAGGTTCCACGGATTATAAAACATATTTGTGCTCTTCTGTATTTTCTCTGCCTGTCACCTTCCCCATAAAACTTTTATTCCCGATGACAGATCACTATTAATTTCAGCTTGTGTAGATGCTAGCTGTGGTCTGATTGGTGTCTTGATAGGACAAAAGTACACCGAGCAAGGTACTTTTGGTTAGATTATAGGGTTAGATTATAGGCAGCTGCTTAATTCCCAGCGGAGAATAGTCAGGAGCCTGAAGAATGCTGGGCACCCAGAGCACCATCAGGCTGCATGTGATGTTAGAACAGAGTCACTGATGAGTTTCCTTAGCATACTAGAGGACAGATCTCTTAATTCAGGACAGGATTCCTGGTAAAGCAAACCTCTGAAGATTTAGAAAAAAAGCTCTAAACTCAACCAAAATGAAAAATGCTAATTTTTTTGTTCCTATCTATTCAAATACTCTGTGATGAGATTGTCATCTTTCATTACAGCAGTTGTTATGGCTGGGCATACAGGGAAGAACACTGTCTTTCTCTGCTTGCAGAACAATTTTAGCCAATAGGCAAGAAAAAAAATTGAAAAAAATACCATGAAGCCTTCAATCCTTGTGCAGTTTTTCTTCCTCATCCCTGGTGAAACTGCTGTCTGAAGGTTCTTGCCTTCCCAAAACAACATTACCCCTTGAGACACAGAGTGAAAGGTTGGGAATGGAAAATGAGGGATATTGGCAGTTACTTTGGGTTCATGTTAAGAAAACATTGCATCTGTAGGACAATGAATCTTCTGTAGTGTCATAAATGAGGGGGTTTGCTAATGTTCGACCTTGCAGTTTTTCATTTACTAGAGAAGAAGTATTTTGATACTAGGAGATAAGATGGATGAAATGCTGCAGAGCACATGTAAAATACATTCTTTATTCTGTCTGACATCAGAAGAGAAAGAAAATGAGTTATGCTTCATCTGGAAGTCAGCCAAGGAATCTCTGTTTAGAGAATGGTGGGAGAATTGTAAGAAGAAAGAAAGTGATGAAAAAGAAAAAAATGTAAAACGCAAGTCGGAGAGAAGCTTAGCAAAGAGCACTTAACAGGTGGAGACCCAGGAAATCTGTAATCTTACTTGTGTATATTAAGTATGCTACAGATCTTTGGTTCAAAGAAGGTTTTTGATTCAATATAAAAAGCCCACCAGCTCTAAAAGTACTTCATTCTTAGTGTATCTCAAGAACACTTTAGGTTCAAAGCATTGTTCTTAGCATCAACTATGAGGCAGTGATAATGCAGTTATTTGCTTACCAAGGCATATGTACACACAAGACCTGTAAGAATACTGACTATGAATTATTTTTAAATGCTTGCTACAATCCTGACACTAGTAGCACAAAACTTGCTTTTCATTCTTGTCTGGGCAGATGTATTTTTGAATTCAAGAATATATTTAGGTCCTCTTAAGTTTAAAGAGGCCCATCATTTTTGTTATCAAAGGACTAAACAGATTTGTCTGAACAGTTAGGGAGGTGTGTATATTTAATTATGCCCCCAAAAAAGAAGATTGCCAGATTTGCATTAAGCAGCTATTACCCCTCTATTTGAGAAGAATATAATAGAACAGAGATGTCTATTGGTTATGGCCTACACATGGAACACTGAATTTGGCTGCTTGCTTCTCAAGATACATTTTTCTGTTAAGCAGTACTTCACCTTTGTATGATAACTCTGTTCTTGGTGGCATTTATTACATTATTACATCTTTGCTTCTCTGTCGTACATGCAGTTTTCAACTTAAGTGACTGCAAATATTTCTGTATGGTTTTTTTCCTCTTTTTATTCCCTCTTTTTCTTCTTCAGTCCAGTAAAGAACTGAACAACTTTTTATTATTCAGTGATTATTTGATACTAGGTAGTTAAGCCAGAGAACCTAACAGGTGATGGAGCTGCTGAGATTTACTTATACTTGTCTTTTGGTTCTCCTTCCTTTCTGTGGCTTCTAAATCTTGAAAGCATATTTAGGACCTTTCTCTATGCAAAGTAACATTGAGAATTGTTGATTATTATGTTTTTATTAGAAACGATTAAATAAAAGGCTTGGTTTATATAAAATAGTTTCATTAGCATGAGTAGAAAGAAATCTGGCTGATAGAAAGATATGCAGCCAAAAGTTCTGTAAAATTAACTGGCCTAGCATATGAGAAACCTAGGAGCATGTTGTTTCTCTACCTGATTCTAGGTGACCTAGAAGGAGGAACTTTTCTCTAAATGAAACAGATGTAGGATATGAACGTAGCTGTCTCCAGTCCTAAGCTGTCTGAGAAAGAAGTACACTTGACACACATTTTAAATTTCCCGCTATGAACATTAATTTACAGTCAATGGAAAATTAGCTTGACTGTTCTCCTCATGCAGTCATAGTTGATTCAGCTGAAAAGGGAAGTGCTTTTGAAAAGATAGATGTAGAAGGTAACCAGTAACTTCCTGAAGGACCCAAGCATTTGCAAAAAGAATTCTGCATGCCAATGTAAAACAGTGAGTAATCCTGCAGAATAAAGTCCTAGGCTTCTTTTTCCTGGTACCTGTTTTTCAAATAGTTGTTGTTTTCTCCTCTCTGGGTGCTGGATTTCTTTTGGTTTTCACCTGTCTATCCTATAGTTAAATAAGCAGTAAAGTGTTGTTTTAACTGCTTCTGTTCTGAGTGTGATAATGTTTGGATCTTAGTGCCAGGGACTGACTTCTCATACTTATTGGGGAGTTCAACTTTGCAATCATTCTCATAATCAGTGCTCCAAGTTACGGTTTAATGCCTATATAAATTAATGTATACACAAAATCTGCTCTATGGGGACTGTGTTTACCAGGGAAAGTAAGCATTGTTCATTATTGCTAGTTTTATATTGGCTATGTGAAGAGTTTGTGTTGATGTGGTCTTATCCTTGATCTGTCAGTGCTGTGGGATATACTGCAGCCTTTGGAAATATACTAGAATCCCTTCTAAAGACATTTATTCTGGTAATTGTGCTGGTAGGAAGAATATTGGGCTCAATTCTGCTGCTGTGCTTATGTAATGATGGATTTGTAAAGACAGAAGCTAACATTTTGCTTGAAAAGCTTTGTTGAAGTTGTCTAAAACTCAGAGTATAAAACTCAGGTCTTACTCAAAGGGAATATTCAGGGTCTGTCTGAGAGTAGTTGGCTGTGGTTTTTACACTCTACTCATACTCAACATTTTATGCAAACTCTCTCCTTAAGAAGGATGACTGTGATTTCAGTATACCTGGATACGTCGAGTCTCATGTTGTAAAATCTCACTGTAGCTTAGGTCTGGCTATGTAGGGACAAGGTGTAGGGGTGTGCTGTTACTTGCCAGTTCTTTTTTCCTCCTTTTCCTGTTGCATTAAATAATGAGAGTAGATCCCAGCTCTGACCTGCGTCATGATACTGTACATTAAAAAAAAATAAAATAGGACCAATTAGGAGCTTCCAAGCCATACTGTGGGGAAGAATCAGTGTCTTAAAATTAGGATAGTCAATCATAATGAATGACAGGTAAGAAAAGTCCTGCTGGCATCTGAGAACTCCCAAAAAGTCATCAGGGCTTGATCTACATCTGTTTCCTACCAGCAGGTCAAAGTTGGGTTGATTTAGCATGATGCAAACAGTGTCAGCAAGGTTGGTTTAATTCTGATTATTAAGTTAATGGTAGTCTGATTTTCCTCCCCCTTTCCCCAGTTGTTTTCTTATTATGTATGGATCTACCTCACACTCCCTCCCTCATTGCTGCACATCATAAATTCTGTGTGATGCTCCCCAAGAATTGTAAAGTTAATTACCTCCAAGATGCACCTTCAGGCCTCCTTATTACATTACAACAAACCTTATTCTTAATTCATAAAGATGTTGCCAAGTGTGAGTGAAAGATGCTCTAAGGCAAAACAGTTTCAGCCTGTTCAGTACAGGCAATATTGGTTTAAACGAATGCAGGGACACTGATAAAGTTGTTTCCAGCAGTGTTTATATTGAAAGAAATCTAATGTTCAGTGCTAGAAAAAGTTAACCTTCCATTTCTGAGGAAATGTGTTCCCATAATAATTCCAAGTTATTATGACTGCACAACCTGAGCAAATGAACTTGTATGCAGTGCTGCACAACAATGTGGTGGGTTCTTCTGTCCCTAACTGTTAAGAGGCAAAGGGGTGTGCTCTCTGATGATGAGCCTTGATGCAACCACAGGCATGTCGTTGTAAGGGTGCTGGAAATGTAGGTTACCAGAAATGGTACCTGATTTACTCATCAGTGGGGAGTCCAGCAACACTTGCAAGTTATAGTGTAGAAGAAGTCAAGATGAGGCAGGAATTAACAGTAAGAATGTTGTGTTGTCACTTCATACGCACTGCTGTTCTGTGCAGCAATTGACAACTTTACAAGAAAAGTCTGGCTTTTTACGAATCTGATGAGATTCCAGCAGCTTTTGGACACTATCTGCCTTCAACCATGGTTCTTGAGTTCAGATAGTATTCTGTGTTTAAGACTACTGTATGCCCATTCCATTGTTTTTCCAGGCTGAGGAGTCCTAGTTCATGTCACTGTTTCTTTGTATGTCCTCCAGTTCTTTTTGGTTCTGATTCATGACCCAGAACTGAGGGCTGTATCTCAGACATTTCAAATTTTATGAGGTCAGCTTGAGAAGAAAACCACTGTCTGTAAGAATCATTAGAGATTAGAGCAAGTAAAAATAAGGAGTTATACCTGTTTTCTGAGATGAACCAATTTGCTCCAAAATCTAAGGTGCTTCATGAGACCTGTGGTACCAAAGTGTTTTTAAAACATGTGACTAGAAATCTCAAGAAAGATTTTTCATGTGTTTTTGTTTTTGCTCAGAAATGAAGACATTAAAAATAGCAGCAATACAGGGAGAATCAATTGATTTGCCCATTAAAGAGAAAAACACAATGCAAAACACATGTAAATCAAGTTTTTTTAGCTTCAACTGCCAAAACAATTCCCATTTATATTTTTTCTTTCCTCACTTCTCCACTTATAGGAAGCTTTTTTTTTTTTTCCCCTCTTAATTCCAAAAAACATTGTACTACTTTTCTCTGCTCTGACTACCAAAACCCCACCTCAGCTATGACCATCACTGTCACAGAGCAGATTAACTGGTATAAACAGCTCTAGAGTGCTGGTTGCTTATCTGCCAGGGTAAATCAACACTCTTGTTCACACATCCTTGAGGCAGGAAGATTGATTAAAAGCCCTACATAGCTGTAAAGCTAGAATGTTAAGTAACTGATTTCCAGAGTTCCCATGTAACAAGGGTCTTGAGGGAATATAAGATTTAGGAAGAAAACAAGCACAGAAAAAACAAACCCATATGAAAACCTCTTGGAGCTGGTGGCTGTCTGACATCTGTAACACTTCAGTTTCTACAAAATAAGTAGGTCAGTTTACAAGCTCCAGTTATCACTGCAGTTCAAATCCATTTTATATACATTAAAAGATAGAAATGCATTTTATGGACAGAAGAAAAATTACTATCTTTTAATGGTGTCTCCCTTCCTGAGCTGCAAATGAAATGCTACCCAAAGCTGCATTCACACATTCATCTGAGCTGGAAGAAAATTTTTTTTCCAACTTATTCTTCAGACTGCAGCATTGGAAATCAAGACCTGATGTGATGTTGAGCTGTACAGGATGACAAGAAAAGCAAATGCAAATGGTCCTATTGCTTGCAGACAAAATTCCAGATTAGCCCTCTTGAACTTTATGGCCCAGTTGTGGTATTATTCCTTTTATGATTTTTCACTTCTGATTTGGAGCTGAGTTTCTAGCACTGAGTCCACTGTGTTGCTATGAGTGTGGAGAAGACAAAAGTACCCTCCAGGTGTTACCAGTTGTTTGAGAGTGCTGATACAGGTGTAGTATGTCCCAAAACACCGGACTTTCTCTGAGAGAGAAGAGATCTGTGCACAAGAGAGCAGACCTGAAACTTCTGTGATTAGTGCTGGAAGCTGTGAGGCTCTTGTGTAATGTTTTGCTACAGTACAGTGAAAGGTGTGCTTTTATTGTGACAACACAAATTGGAGGGCCATGACTTATTGACTAAATGCATTGCTAATCCACACATTGTGTATTAAAAGGAAAGAGTAAATCTGCTGGCAAAAGAAAGATAAAAGAATTAGCTCTGTATCATAATAAGCACATTTTTCTATATTTGTAATGTTTTCCAGCGGTCTTTCAGTACTATTTTGATATTCCTTATCCTTTTTCTGTTTCCATTTTTATTTCTTAAGTAGCAAATGAAGCAGAACCACAGGGGGCCTTGTAAATAGATACAAAACTTGTAATGATCTGAGCCATACTGAATTCAAATTTTCTTCTGTCATTGCTCAAATCCACAGTAGGGATTTCCTGCCATTAAGTATCTCAAGTTCTTCAGAAACATGGTTGTGAATTTTATGAAAACAGCTTTGAGTCTCTGAATTTCCATTTTAAAGGAGAGTCCTAGGGATTAACAACCTACAAAAACCACCTCCCCCCAAACAGCTCCTTTATACCGTACCTAACCATTTGCTTTTGCTTGTTGGCACCAGGTGACTTCCTATGTGACTCTCAGCCAAATAGGGCCCAGGATTTATTTTAATCAGGAGACTTTGTCAGAGATTGCTAATACATCAAGCAAGATTACAATTTATACATATTTTCTGTAAAATAGATTGAAATTTCTTGCTATATGTTGCTTTGTAGTTAATAACTTTGACAAATAAGTCATGTAAGTATTTAACTGTAAACTTATGAATTTGGTAACTGTTGTCTTTTTTTTTTTTTTTTCCTCTGTTTTTAGAAGCAGAAACAGAAATCCTATTGGTCCAGGGAAGTATGGCTATGGAAAAGTACCATACATTTTACCTTTACAAACTGATACTGGTCAGCAGCCTCAAAAACTTCGCAGGCAACGACAGTCATCAAGGAACCATGTGTTTCATCAGAGTCCAAGTATCATGAACACTTATAGCCAGCCAGCTAGTCCTTCACTTCAACATGGGAATCTTTATCAAGAAGAAAGTGGGCCTCAGGCTGGACATCAGGTCCTGGGACCCTCAGTTTATCAGTCATCCTCATTTCCAGTATCTGAAAGCCTGTTTCTCAGCAGTGACTCAAACCATCACGGGTCTGCACCACACCAAGCACTCCAGGGTCAGCCCCAGCCTCAAAGGGCTGCAGCAATCGTGTGCATTGGCGCCTACAAGCAATATAAACTCTGCAACACAAATGTAAGTCTGGTTTTCCTATATTTAATTTGTTGGAAAGCTGTTGGTTTTCCCCAGTATGCTAAATATTCACATTGTGAAGAAAACAAATTGGAAGTATTTTTTTATTAATTTAATGAAACTTTTTGGGAACTTCTTTTAAAACTATCTTGGGAAATATTGAAAGTAGATGCATAATATTATACTTACCTAATAGTGTACTGTTAAGTATTTTAAGCAGCCATTGAACCTACCAATACATAAAATTCTAATTTGCTATAAAGAGAAGTTGAGTCACAGGCAAATTTAATATTTTTCAATGTAAGAAATAGAAAAATGGAATAGCACTCAGTAGCCTAGATGACTGCAGTATCTTTCCATTGTGCTCTGTGTGTTCTGTGAGAGATGATACTTTTACCAGCATTCAAGCTCTTCATCATTTGATTTTGGCTTCCTAGTTTATTGGGGAGAAAATCTGTTCTGTGTTAATTTTTGAATAAAACTCACTCTGCTATTACTTCATTCAAGAATGTTTGGCTGGGTGTAACTCCATGCTCTGGGGCAGCTTCCCATTGTATGTGGGAGGCTAGCAAGGTTTTGCTGTTCCTCCCCATAAGCAGTTGTTGTCCTGCTAAAATTTTTAGTTTCTGGCTGTGTTATTTTAGTGTTTTCTGGAGTATTTCTTCCTAACATTTGTGGGCTACTAATGTAACCTGATGTTGCAAACTTGAAGAAGCTGGTATTTAGATACTTGGAGCAGGATCTTCAAGAATGGTCTCAATAGGTGGACATAACAAGCTGTGTCTTTCTGAGTGGGTGCACATCTGATTCTTCTGCCTCTTACAAATCCTGTTTTGTTCAGTGAAGACTGCACAGTGGAGTTGCAGCAGATGAACTTTTGATCAAGGTAACAAAAACACAACCTAAGCAAGTGAGATGAGTGCCCTTTTTGCTTCTTGGTGTAGCAGTTATTACGTTTCCTTTATTTATGAATAAAGTTCATTGATCAAGACTAGAACAGTTGATTGAAGAGAACGAATGTCAAGAAAGTTTTTGTCAATTTGTCTGAAGTGGAAAACATGAAAGGGACAGTTTGAGCCTCTGAGAGAGTCTCTGGTATAAATCACTCCTTTGAAAATCAGTTTCTTTTTTTGAAGGAAATGAGAAATTAACTTAGTGCATGGGCATTAATTTGGAAAGTTTTCTGTGCCAGATTTGCTCATTGGTGTCCAAGCAATACACAGATGTCCCAGTCTTTATTTCATCCCTTAATACATCAAGGCAGAAAGTTGGATAGTATTCTGCCTGACATAAGAAATGTAACAAAATTGTTTCCAGGAAAGATATCTTTTCAGAGAGCAAGGGGTGAGAGGTGAGAAAGTCAAATTTTAGGTGGAAAAAGGAAGCAGTCCCAGATGGCCAAGGTGATGGAGAAGGAAGGTTTGTAAGGGAAACTTGCTGAGAATGAGAAGAGGGATGTGAACCTGTGGATTAGACAGTGGCAAGTCATGCAAGTCAGTATGATGAGTGGTCTGTCCACTGGCAAATTTCTTTTGGTCGAAGGGGAATAGGAGTGAAAACATAAATTTTGTATAAATTTCAAGAAAATTTTGCTTAAACAGAAGACTTCAATAGATAAAGAGGGAAAAAAATGAGCACTGCTACTAAATCTTTGCCATTGTTGCATAGATAATAAATGCAGTTTTAAAGAAATAATAATTTGTGTGACAGGACACTTCTGGTAATCTTTTAACAGACTTTAAAAGAAAAGTTGTAGATGATGCAGCTTCTCCTAGGCATGGAACTCTGCATAGTGCTGTTCTTTATTTAGTAACATTTCTGTTACATTCTGTAATTGCTATTCAGGGTTATTTTTCTCCCTTGAATGTAATAATTAATATAATTATAAAAAGAATTTGCTAAGAACAGTTTTAGTGTAACGGCCAGGATGAGAGCAAAACAAGGCCAATAGTGTTTCACTTTGTTTGCTTGTTCTTCCTGATTAAAAGCTTCTGCACGTGGGCTTTAATTTAATTTATCGACAGTGACATATACCAGTGATTTTGCCAGCATGCAGAGAACAGTATCTTTTTCTTTTCCCTTTTTTAGTTCTTCCTGCACCATACTGAAAATTAAAATCTCATTTATGGAAAGGAAAGTATTCTGTTAACAGTTATCTTGGTGTTTAGTCCCTCCCTCTACAGTTTGTCCTAAGGCAGTTAATTAATAACAAATGAAGTCAATCTGCCTTGGTCCATTAGGTCATTTCCTCATTATTGTACCTTTATTGTTTATTTCATTAATAGCTGAGCTTATTTTACATGACTGACAGCTTGATTCATAAAAGTTAAAATTGTGGGTTTTGGTTAGGGAGAACCTCGGAAATGCTTGTGTTTGTTCAAGTGTTTTTGCAGGTTATTAAATCTACTTTCTTACTGTACAAGTGGCTTCCTCTCTTCAGCACCTTGCATACAGGCTTTGTGTATGCTCCCCCCAGAAAATACAGCTGCCTGCACCTCCTTCAGGCAATAAACATCTGTCCTTGACACACCAACAGCACTGACAAACCTTACTGAAACCATAAGCTATTTGCAATACAGTAAGGTTCTTAAAAGGTATTCTGTATTCATCCAAAATGGGGCAGTGATGATCAAACCTGTACTTCACCTGATAGTAAAGAGAGTTACACGTGCATGTGAGATAGCTAGAATTTGAATCCTCACTCGTTAGTGTTACTGGTCATCAGAACAAAGGAAGCAACTCAAATGGAACATTTGGTTACTGAGCACTTTTTTTTATTGATTGCCTCAGGCATTGCACTAGCTCTTCCTGAGTGTCTGAATGTGTGAGAATATATTCATGAATCAACTTCAGGCTGAGGGTTGCTTGGACATTCAACCCTGCTTGTTTTGCAAATTTGTGCCCTTTTTAAAAGTCAGCTTAGCTTTTTATTTTTTTGTAAGACATAAAGTGAATTCTATTGGTAAATCCAGTAATTCTTAGTATTTCTGTGTCAATAATAAGCAGAGACCTTATTGCAGCCTTTCAGTACTTAGAGGGGGCTTATAAGAAAACTGGAGAGGGACATTTTACCAGGGCCTGTAGGCTCAGGACAGAGGGATAGTGTTTATAACTGAAAGCAGGTACATTTAGACATAGGTAAGAAATCTGTTACGATGAGAGTGCTGAGACACTGGCACAGGTTGCCCAGAGGGGTTATGGATGGCACATCCCTCGAAGTGTTCAAAGCCAGGTTGTATGGGGCTTTGAGCAACCTGGTGAAGTGGGAGGTGTCCCTGCCCATGCAGGGGAGTTGGAAATTGATGATCTTTAAAGTCCTTTCCAACCCAAACCATTTGATCATATGTTCTTGGAGGTGACTTAATGCCACAAGGCCCTGACACCTTGTTACATCTCTGCAGTTGCCACTTTCCTTATTGCACCAATACAGTTGAGTCCAAAGTCACATAGTAATAACAGGTTAAATGCTCTGGTTACAAAATCTGTAAAATAAAATAGTGCTGTTTCTGTGACTCAATTACAGCACAGCAAGGAGTATGGAAAAATAGGCAGAAAAATTCACGAGTTTTACCACGAAGAACACAAAATGGATGTAAAAATCTAAATTGTCTTTAGCTGTAGTTTGAGGTATGTTTTTGACCAAGTTTGTACCTTTACATGCATATGAATTTAGAAAAAACAAGATAAAATATATTCAGACTGACTGCTGAGAGCTTAGTGAGATATTTATGGATGGAGCTTTTCCGAGCTCGTCCAGTTTCACTCACAGTTGCTACTGAGGCCACTGGTTCATGTGGATTACTGTTATGTTTCCAGTTAGACCATATTGCCTTTCCCAGTATTTTATGTGACTTCTACTTAGCAATAAGTCAGTTGTAGTCTGGAGAAATCTATCTAGAAAGGATCATAAAATCATGATTATTTTTACTTTCTTGTGCTGATTCTTCAGCTATGCATACTACTTTCCGGGTAGCACAGGTATGGAAAACCCAGCTTTTGGTTCTGAAATAAGAATTCTCTACTTGAATCTGTGCTCCTGTGTGCAGAGTGCTTGAGAATGGCACCTTAGCAGGGAATGCAAAGTATCTGAAAATAGAATTTTGAAGTGCAAATAGGTTTTACAGTTAAAAAGATAAGGTGAGGTACAATGTTTGGGGCCGGTTTCTGGCTCTATCATGATGGGATAAATTAATATTTCATTTCCTAAAGAATATTAATGATGATGATACTAATTTTGACTGGTGTGAGTTAAAACCCTTTCTTCGGAAGGCTTTTTCAGATGCAGAACCTAATTAAATAGAACTGAAATATTCTACAGGAGTTGAGTCCATTAAAAACTGATGTGCTTTTCTGTCACCTAAGCACATAGGTAGGCATTGGCAGGCCCTCTTGGCACCTGGGATCTTGGACCATTTCACAGCTTACTGGCATTTTGCCCAGGCATTTTTTAATGTTTTTCACTTTATAGAAATGAAGCATTTCAAATGTTTCAAGTTTTAACAAAAGTAGAAGTGGAAATGTTTAATTTTTTTATGGAACAGAAAGTGTAATTCCCACACAGGACTTAGCAGATGTGATTTGGGGTGCTTCAAGAAGTGTGTGCACTAAATACAGTTGGGATGCTCAGGTATTGAGGTAAAGACAAATAGAAGACTATGTGTACTTAAAAGAACATTTTAAAAAAAAAAAGAAAAAGGAAAGCAAACCTGAAAAGTCCCTTCTTATTCCCAAAGAGCTTCTGTGTGGTTTATTTATTCTCGTTTTGAGATTTGTATGGAGAAGGTGTTTGACATAAGTGGCAGAGTGGGGTTATGATGACATATATTTTCCTGAGGAAGTTTAACCTTGATTTTGTGTGAGGAATTTTCCCTCCAAACACTGTGGGATTGTATGTAGGTTTGGTAGCCTGACATTCCGTGGGTGTATAGGAAACTTATTAAAAGTTTACATTACTTTGGGTTGTACTATGGTTTCTTTGACTCTTTTGCAGCCGAACTTTATAAATGTTAATTCAGAATGGGTTGTCACTAATACGGATTTAACTTAGCCTCCGGCAGGGTGATACCACTTGCAAAATGTGGTACATAGCTTACATAGCTTGATCAGTTGTCCCTGAGTCAGATAGAGACATCTTTGTTAAAGCTTTTGGGCCACAGTTGTTTCCTCTGTATCTCCGCACTGTGGCTTCATGGCATCCCATCAATAACTGAGAACACTGCAGCAGAAAATGTTTTGCATTATGATGTTATTGCAAATTATTGCAACTTATTATCTTATTACAACTTTAAAATTATGGGAAACTGTCTGCTGTAAATCACTCGGAAAAATGTACTGGGGTAACTTCAGAAGCTCTCTCAAACAGTTTTCTTCCACAAGTTTGCTTTTTTACTTGTGCAGTAACAGAACACAAAGTTAGCTGCTTTGCACATATTAATTATTACTATTATTACTATTAGTTACTTATTAATCTAATGAAATGTTTCTATTACGGCCAAAATCACACAAATCAGAAAATGTTGATGTATAGAGCCTTATGATTTATAGTAGAAAATTTTTTTACTTAGTTTGATCAATAAATCCATTTCCAACTACTTTAGCATCCAGGAGTCTGAGAGTCATGCTCTAATGCACTGTTGTCCTAGGAACTAGAAAACATAGGCCAAAAAAAGTTTTATTATGGTAAGGTTATGAAAGAAGATGTGGTATTAAGACCATAAATTTGGAAAATCTGCAGTAGGTGCCCATGCTTACTGATTGTATTTGTTCCATAGGCAATAGTACTGCTTTTGAAGCAATGGCCATACAGAATTCCACATCCAATGTGAAGTATCTCAAACCATTATGAATATAGCTCAGGACAATGTACCATGGTTAAAAGATATCTCCCTCTCTGAAAATGCCTCCTCTTGGGAAAATGTCTGAATGCTGTGGTGTTCAATTTAAGTTTGCAACTTATTTATTGTATTTGATGCTATTGCTTCTAAATATCTTGGGAATTCTCTTGTCTGTTCTTGGTTTCTATAGGTGGTAGACAGTTTTCATATTTTAGCATAGGAGTTAGCCCATTCATCTACATTTAGTGCCATTAGTATGTTTGGGGTTTAGTTTGAGCACTCTGGGAGGTGAATTTTCCAGTGACTCTGTCAACTTCCCAATATATACATTTTCTTGCTTTTTAGTTTACAGCAGTACTTCAAAAGGTGTGGGTAACAGCTGTACCTCAGTGCTTTACAGTACTGCAGGAAGCCTTGGACTTCATTTTTCTACTCTGAGGTTTGTTTTTAAGTTCTGAGCCTGCTAAATGGCTTGCATGGGGAAGTTGGAGATGTCTACATATTAGCTGAAATCAAGTGAATTTGTGTCTGTGAGAGTAGCTGAAGACTCTGCTGTGGTAATAATGTGATAGAAAAATCTCACTCATTTAAATGCCTGAAAATCAAAACAAACATGCCTGTCAGTTGTCTAAAACATTTGCATCCTAACTTTGTGGTGAACTACGAATGGTAAGTTTCGTGTAAGCTTCATGCTTGTTGAAATGAAGTGGATTTTTTTGTTCCACAATAAAATCTGACTGCGGGGTGATTTAGATGCATTGCCCAGTTATTGTTCAAACGTAACTTCTGTGCCAAGTTTTAAACAATTGAATCAATGAAAATTGTGCCTTTGGAGCTGCAACTAAACAGTTGCATTTCTGACATATTTGTAGATTTGTTTTATAGGGTACTGCAAATTGGAGAGGTTGTAATTTATCAATATAGACAAATGTTATGGAAAAGGCATTCTGTGCCATATTTAAGGCATTCCAGTTTGTCTTTGTTTCTTTTTGTCGATTCATATTGACAAAAGTCTTTGCCAGAAATTCTAGTGTGTAATAATTCAACACTCCTATAATTTGAACAAGAAATTTGCTTTTATTCAAAAGTTAGTTTAATTGCATCCAGGTTTTTGAAGAAGAAGAAGCTCCAGATGTTTAGAAACTTTGATCAGGGGAAATCCCTTGAATTATTATTTTTTTTTCCTAAATGTTACTTTTATAAACGTTTGACTATTTCCATTACTGTAGAAAACACCTAGTGTCAGATGTCAGCATCTGCTTTGGTACATGAAAGGATTAATGTTTTCCCCCTTTTTTTAGGAAATTACCTCGGCTCTGTTGATATCAGTGAACAAGTTTAAGGTGCTTTTTCAAGTCAGATAGCAGGAAAAGAATGTAAATTACATGAATACTGGAACTTACAGTGAAACTGCCTACAAGTGCAATCCAGCTCCTCGCTTGTACTGACTGAGGAGAGGGGAGGAAGAAGGAAGTACACAGGAGAAGCTGTCAAAATTAATTGAAGGGTGCTGAAGGGAAGAGCTCTGTTGCAATGCTATTGCTAGAGTTTTTAGGTTTGTGGAGGTTTTTAATTATAAATTTTTAAGCAGGGCTCAAAAACAACAACTGGCTAGAACGTGTGTAGAAAGTTAGGTACTGTAAATGTCAGATTACCTCCAGCAAGAATATGTTCCTTTGCCTAACCACAGAGTGGTCTTGAAAGGTGGTAGTCCAAACCCTCTCTCCCAGAAGGGGTGGAAATGGAAGCTGGCACTCTGTGCCCTGTGGAAAGTTAAGCGAGGCTTTTGTATATGATACATTAAGAGCTGACTGCATATAGAACCACACAAAACCCAGAAATAGTTGAAAGAGTGGTAATATTAAAAAACAAAAAAAAACTATTAAAAAATTGGGGTGTGGTGTTCTGTCTAATCTTTGCTATTACTTCATCAACTGTGCTGTGTGTTTGTCCAGAAGTAACACCTCTGTGGGCAGCATACTGCATATTTAGAGATTAATTACATGTGCAAGTGTAATTAATAAAACAGAATTTCTTTCAAGTGCTAGGTTGGTATGGCTGTTTATCTTCAAACTCTTGACTTAGAGCTGTTTAAAAGGCAATCCTGTGGGGTTTTTATCTATCACCTCCATGTTTAAGAGGCAATGGATGATCTGTAGGGGTAATAAGCCAGGGAAACACCCCTGCCTCTTTCTGCAAACTGTCTGGATTTCAGTAACTTCCTAGCCTGTATTTCTGTTTGCATAATCATTTGTTAAAGATAGAAATCCTAGTAATTATCCTAACTGCTCTTTTGAAACCTCAGTATGGATCACTCTTTGGTGACATTTTGTTGTGACGGTGTAGTTTTCTCTTAAGCAGCAAAGTGCCTTTAAAAGGACTCTCAACGTGAATAAAGTCAAACCTGCAAAGTTCTAGAGCTTTTAGAACTACTTTTCTGAAAAATCCTATTGTAACTCTTGTGTGTTAAGAAAATTATTTAATCACCTGATAATACCTCATTTTACCCCAGATTCCCTGCCTAGATCATTGGCTTAGTTATTGTTGTTACACTGCTCAGTGTTGTTCTCTTTATTATTCAGCCTTTGGCTCCCTGCCTTAACAATGTTCCTTGCAGAAGAGGAGGAAAAATGGCTTGTGTAAGGACTAGTTGTAGATAATATTACTGCAGTGTTTGGTTTAACATTCACAAAGCTGTTGTGTGACAGCATGAATATCAGTTGTAAGAAAGGGAGCTGAGATATGGAAGAATGAGGTTTAAAAGAAGTGTTCAGTAATTTTGTGCCCCATGTTGAGTAATGGGGATTGGATTTTTTTTTTCTTTGTTCAGTGTCATATTTGTTACTTGACAATAGTCACAGCAAAATTTGCATTGGCCATAACTCTAATTGTAGTTTGGCAGCTCATCTGCAAATCAGATCCAGAAGTTTTCAGTTCAAAAGCAGTTCACAAACTGAGAAAGGATTGGAGCTTAGGTACAGGCATTTTTATTAGGCTGCTTCCTTGCTTTGACCATGCAGCAGGCTCAGGGATTTAAAAGCAGAAGAGAGAGATGTCTTGTTTTTAATTTCTAGTAGTTGTCCCCAGTACAGACCTCAGGAGCATGTACCAATAATTGCTGGAAAATCCAGCCTCTTTTAGACTCAGGCATGGAACACACTTTGACCTAGTAGTTCAGCTGCAAAACTTTAACAAGTTTTGACTGAACATGTACAAAGTATGATTATCAGCATTTTTTTCAAACTCCTACAGACTGGCTGTACTTGAGTAGATTTCCATATAAAAGAGGATGTATTCTTAACCAAAAAAACAAACTAAACCCACTTTCCCGTATGACTTCATTTCACTCATTAAAATAAAACAGGCACTTGTTTTGAAAAAAAAAAAAAATAATATCAGACTATTTGAAGCATGGGAAAGAAATAGAACACTTCTCCCTTCCTATTTTCCCTCAGACTCATTCTCAGGTGTTAAATATTTGAGTCAATAAAAAAAAAAATGAAAGAAACAAACAAACAAAAACCCCAAAACTAAGACAGATACCAGAAATGGAAAATTTTAGGCTGAATGTTTAAAGTTTGACAGACTTATAAGTAAGTGTTCAGTACTACCAGCTGTAGCTATACCAAAGCATTATAAAACATGATAAATATATCTGCTAGTTAGTGTAAGGTGCCTTTTAAAAAAATTAGTATGACCTAGGAAGAAAGAATATATTACAGAAATGGTGTCAGTGTGCTGTATCAGAAACTGATTCTTGATGGAAACAGGAACTCTAAAATATGAATAAGGATGTAATCTCTGTTACACTTGGCTTCTGCAAACTAATAGTAATTTTTGAGCTACATTTGTGGTGTTCTAAAACTGTTTGCTTTTTGTGGAAAATTTTTTTTCCATATTATAAGTCTCTCTTTTTAACAGAAAAAAACCAACAAAAAACAAAAAACCAAAAAGGGTTCTCTCAATGGACTTACCAGAATTCACCCTGGATGTGGCAGCATCTGTGCATTTGTGCCTTTACATTTCTGTCTCCTGTGACACTGCATGAACATTTCTGTTGTCTGGTTGTTTCTTAGAATAGGGATCATTCCCCAAGATTACTGTGATTAATTGCTCCAACAAGACCTTTTAATTAAGAAGTGGGATATCATGGTAATACAAGTCAGGAACCCCCCTAAACTTTCAATTCTTCTGCTGGAACCATTCAGGTAGACCCTTCTCCCACGCAAAGGTCAGTCATTTAAATGGAATGCGTGCAATTGTATTTCCATTTAAATTTATTGAGCTTTCACACAGAAAACTGGTAGAGGATTATTTCCATGTGCTGATGAAGCTGGTAGGATAAAAGACAAAAGTAGTGAAACCTGCATGATATAAAGATTGCACCCCAGAACAAATAGGCTGCTCTATGAACAATGCTTTTAAAAATGAAATAAAATACTGCTAAAAATCCCCCTAGAGCAGATGTTTTATCACTTTGGCATAATTTTCTACAAACTATGAGGACTATATGTATGACCTTTGTTTTAAGTCTCTTGATTTCACTGGAGTTGCATCAAGTGTGACTTTGTCTCAGGGTCTT
The DNA here is from genome assembly GCA_038090715.1 of Florisuga fusca. Lineage (NCBI taxonomy): Eukaryota > Metazoa > Chordata > Aves > Apodiformes > Trochilidae > Florisuga > Florisuga fusca. Next base: position 11,462,008 of record JAAWXA010000028.1, on the reverse strand, counting down.
AAAGCTGATAATGGTGATGCCTTTTTTACAGTGTTTTGGAGTGACTGATTTTTCTAGCACCAGGAATATTACGATTTTTACATTAAATCAACTATCCTTAGTACACAAACCTTACATTTTTTCAGGAGGACAATTAAAACATGCTGTATTTTCAGATGTATTTGAACAATGTAGACAGAAGAACTGAATCGGCAGCAGAGCTGAAAGCTTCCATGTGAAGGCGTTCTTCAGCTTTGAGCCAGGCTGTGTCAAATGGAAATAGCTTTTAATTGATTTCCCATTAAATGAGGCAATGTGCTGTTTAAAACACCTTGAGCATTATGCAGTGTTTCTATAAATAGGTATTTGAATGGAAGGATTCTTATATTTGGCAGATTTTTTTTTTTTTTTCATGCAGATATTTATGTAGAAAAATGATCCTGCTGCTGAGGCTGAAAACACAAAGGAGTTATGATTGCTGCTGGAAATTCCAAGCATGTGATGCTTGGTGGGGATCATGGAAAGAATAGCCTGTATGAACTCCATATATGAATTCTATATTGAAATACTTCTTTGCTCAGGGAACTGAGCAAGTAAAATCTTAACTATATATTGAAAAAAATGGTTCTGGAATGAGTTGATAGTCACCTGGTCTTTTGCTGGATCAGGAAAAAAAAAAAAAAGACCAGCAACAGTCAACTGGCTAGGTCATTGACAGGTGTGAATTGACATGACTCCACCTTCCATAGTATAGTTGAGTATCACTTTACACCTGATGATCCTCTGCTCCAGCATGGTCTGTTTTAAGTATTTGTCTTCTGTTTTCTAATTGTTCAACTTAGATGTTGTAGAAACGAATTGTTCCTTCTCAAAGTGGATTTTTGATTGGTTTAGGGTTTTTTTGGAACAGCATCTGTAAAATTTTAACACTAAGCAGAAACATCTTATTTTATTTCTTGACACATTTTTGGTTCTTCTGAGGAACTGTTCTCTTAATTTTCCTACTATTGCTCTTAAGTGAGCTCCTCCTAAGCTTGCAGTGTCAAATATTTCCAGTCATGGAGATTACATCAGTGTAAATGCTTTATGTGGGATGGATGAGTGACTAACATTTTATTTAAAATCAAAGCTGGTCTTGAATCTTTTACAAGTTGTTGAAAATCTTAAGTAAAATAAGTTATTTCGAAGTACTCAGATGGATTTGTCATTAAGAATTTTTTTAAAAGACACAAACCTGTAAAGGTTAAGCAGAAGTGGTACTTCTTCCATTTGTTTGGTTATCTTTCTTTCCCATTGTTAGACATACTATGTTTTAAGCTGTATAATGCTACAGAAATAATAATTAAAAAGACAGTAGTAGGCATACTTGCATTATGCATTAATGCTATATTTGTCTGTTACACTGCAAATTTAATAAAGCTTAGGTTTGAGTAACACTTCAAAGAATTTTCTAGGTGAATTCAGAGGACTTTCTTGCCACAGAGCTGAAATAATTAATGGAAAAAATGGTTCCTAAGTTCCGGAGCAAGATCCTGTCAGTTCCCTTTCCCATGGCATAGGAAGTCAGCATGTACCTCTGGCAAGGCAGGCACTTGGGTGTGCAGCTCTGCTGTGGATCATCTTCCTTGTCCCAAACACAAGGTTGTTGCCAGCTGAATAGGATTCAGGCAGAAATAGAATGATCCTGCATTATGTACATGTTTGAGGTCTTCCATCTGTGACAGGCTTTGAAATCATTGAGGGATAAGAAAAAGGCTGTGACTCTATTACTTGTTTAGTAATCCTGCATTGCTTCAGAATCTTGCTCTATATTAGTTTATGGTGATTGTCATCACTGAGCTTAATCTCATTGCAACAGACAGGTAGGTGCTGAGACTGTGGCAATGCGGGTGCTCATTGCTCATAAACTTGTCCAGATACACTGCATTCACAGATGTTACTTTTCATTCTGTGTCAAGCCAGACATTTAAGGTGTACTGTCTGTAGGCATGGGCTGTAACTATAGCTGGCTAGAAGTATTTTTACTGCAGAGCTGTTCTTCATAGAATTCTTAAAATGATGCATTCTAAAGTTTCTTGCTCTTTTTTTCTTTTTTTAAGAAGCATCAGTTCCATTTTAATAAAAAATTGCCTGATATCTTGTGCCACACATTAAATATACCTTATTTATTTTTTAGTTGACACACAATTGTCTTCATATTCTATTACCATTTTTTAAAATTAGAGATAGTGGGAGATTAAGAATGCTCAGGAGTTTAAATGGATGTGTTGCTCTTAGTGTTTGTTCAGCTAGATAAAAGTGGATTACTTTGATTCTAAATAACACTGCTATGGGCATGCGTGGTCCTTGGGAATACTAAGAAAAACAACTTGGTAGAAAAACTAAGGCTTGAAGGACCCCAGATTCTGCTTTCAGATATGGACATGGAGCTTCCATAGGTCTCAAGAGGAACAAAGCATCAGTGTTTCAGAGCAGAATAAATGGTGGATTGTTGTGTAAAGAATTAGAATTTCCATAGTGCACACATTGGAAGGCCATGCCACTTCTAAGAATACGTTCTGAAAATGAAAAAAAGTAAATTCAGATTGCTGTTTCAGAAACAACTATTTTAATAATTTTTCTTATGTTTATCCTTTGGAATGTCCAAAGATTAATATGATTAGATAAAACCACTGCAGAATTGACAACTAGAGTACAACTAGATTACTTGGACTTAATTTAATATATATTATGGTGCACATAGACATTATTAATTATGAATTATCCCTGAGCCTGAAGAATCCAGAAGTGTTATGGGGCCTTGCAGTTTGCCAGTTACTCTAGGTCATAAGAATGAAGCAGTGCCAAAAATGTTAGTCAATGTTTTAATTGCCTTTGAGAAGGTTTCAGGATCAAACCAGCCCAGTTTATGCATTTCCAGAAGGGCATTATCTCAGTGCAGCTTTGCTAATGGCAGGCATGCATCCAGCGTGAGTGCACATCTGCTGGCAGACTGATAATTAGCTGGTGGTGTGCCCACACTTCAGTAATTACCCAAAGTGTCAAAGATTTAAAAAATAAAAACTGTGTTTTTTGAGTGTTTCCCAAAAGCTAAAAAGCAAGTAGGGTGGTTTCTTTGTTTCACAGTCTAAGCTGTAGTAGGAGCTCAGTTTAAGAAAGCTGTAGTGGTACGTGATGAAGAGAAGTACGGTGTGTTGCTGTCCCTCAGAATACTTTCCTAACTACACATTTCAGATAAAATTGAGACATACAAAAAGCTGCTGTTTCAAATGTGTAAAGTTTCTGTGGACTGCAGGCAAGATGCATTTCAAGAAATTTGGCCTGAGGTCCCAAAACTCCAAGAGATACTTCTAAAATGTTTTGTCTTTAGCACTGCCTTGGCTCATCAATGCAGTGCTGTGCTGCTGCTGTTAATTTCATATTCTGAAAGTACAGGAAGAAAAGTTGGCCAAGATGTCATATTCATTGAAACAGCCACATCAAAATGCAGCAATGGAAAGTATCTCTGAAAGAAGCTTTGGAAGCTTCTTGCCTCATGTGAAAATGTCCAGCCTTTTGAAGGTGCTTAGCTGAATAAAGTCCTGCATGCTTCATGTACAGCACTGCTTTTTCCAAGCAGCATATTTTAAGCAGGGGAGACACCATCTAAAAGCATATTATTGTGGATTCTAGATACTGTTTCTAATTTTATAGCACACAACTGAAAGAATAATTAATATTAAAAACTTCTCTGAGGATAGAGTATAGCTTTGTAGATAATTTATATCTGTCTCTTCACAATGAAATCTGAGATTTATCTTATTAGATGTAGTGTTCATTTTTTTTGCTGACCTGGCCTTCACAGACCAGGTTTAAAAAGGAGATTTGCTTCTTTTCTTCACAAACAGCCAAAAAAGGTGGTCCTGGTTCCATGTCAAAATCTCTCTGAAAATCTTTTAATAACTCTTTCACTAAGGTAAAAACATAGATGAAATTTTTGACAAAAAAATGAAAATCCAGGTCTGTCATTAACAAAACAATGAATCAAAGTCAACATTTTGCTTTCCAAAATCTTGCTTTCAATTCCCTACCAGGCAGCACTGTCCTAATGCCCTCATGTTGCTGAGTGAGAACCAAAGGAGAATCACATAATGTGAAATAGTTTAGCAAAGTTCATTCCAAAGGCCTCTGGAAGATTTTGAAAAGAGATCCAGGTTGTTTAAATCCTAGTACTCTGGCTTAGCCACAGGAACATTTTTCATCTGTAAACATGCCAACATGCCTGCTTTTTAAAGCAAAATTCCTGGTTGTTTGGGAAAGGGCCAGCAAGGGTGTAGGGACTCAGCCATGGGTAGACCCTGGGGCAGAGCAGGAGCCGAGCCAAGATGTGACCTGCTGCAAGATGCAGACAAGGGGCTGCAGGGAATGGTGCTCTGGGAAAGCCTGGTTTTGTCCTCAGTCATCTTCCAGCATTTCCCTACCTTGTGTGTGAACTGGGAAGCAAAGAATCTTTGTAAGGTTCATATATTAGACACTGGAAATACGAGCTTTCTTTGGGATTTCCTTCTCATCCCAGATGCTCTTTGTGGTTTTTTTAGGAGTTTTATAGTCCATGCATATGTGTTTGTGACAGAAATAGTAATTAAATGAACGTGTAAAAATAGGTTATGCTCTCAGGGGATAAATAAAAAAATTATGATCAACAAAACCCCCTAGCTAATATTTCACTTGTGATTATACAGGGTCATGCTTCTTCCTCTTAGTGATAACAGTATTTTCTGTCCAAAAATTTGTTATAAAGCCAGTGAGACCAAGAGAAAGTAGCTGACACTCTTAGCTCTTCAGAGAAAAACTCAAGGAATTGGTTCTCTGTGAGGCTGAGCAGCAGGCAGTATAAAACCATAATTTTCCTCATCTGTGCAGTAAGAATTTACATGGGATTAATAAATGGTATATAGATGTTTACTACTATTGACACAGAATGTAGTATAAATCTTTGGATGATTGATTAACTGGAGTATTTTTGACTAGCTGTACCTTGTACACAGTATAAAGAAAAAAACGAATAGTCTTTGCAGACCAGGTCTTTCTCTAAACTTTTTACTCAAAAATTTATTTTGTAATTAAACTTGGATGAAAGAAATGGAGGAAGGATAGCTGAGTTAGAACTTTTTAAAGTGCCAGGCACATTACCGAGTTAGCCTTCTCTTCTGATTTCGGCACGTTCCACTCTGTCTTTAGGGTGCTTGACAGCCCTTTGTCCTGCTTTAGGGCAACGGGACCTCTTTCCTGCGGGCAACTTTCAGTAAGTTTAAAACAGAAATTGTAGCTCTATAAAAATGATCTTAGAGAGTGTGTCTGTTGCTAATTTTGGCAACAGCAAAGAATATTTCGATCTCTTTATTCATTCGCTGTTGGTATGAACGGGGTGTACAGGAAGCGGTTGGTGAGCCAGAAATACTGGTAGACAAGAGCACCAGCTCAGGGCTCAGTGAAGGAAAAACAAGCAGCAAAAAACCTTCACAATAGGCTGTCAGAAAACATATGCCAGAAAAAAGGGACTAGCATTCAAAAAAGAAATCCTCCAAGCTGGGTTCTTTGCTGGTGCAAACTGATTTCCTTCTGCTGTAATTTAGTGTAGTGACCTTAATTTATGCCAGCTCATGTTCTGTCCCTTCACCTTTAGGGTATGTGCTCTAACTAGACCCCATGAAAAATTTAAACTTCTTAGTGTTGTTAAGTTCCTAGCTGTGGCTGAAATCCTGTATTGCTGTGTCACAGATGCAAGGATGTGTATTTCAGTTGTGGGAAGATAGCTTTGCTTTCTGCATTTGGCACTAGAAACTAGGGACTTTTTTTTGGTCCCACCCTCCCACTGTTGTTTGGTGGCTCAGGGTCCTATTTTGAGGGAAGCTTTTTTTGTTTGGTTGTTGCTTTAGTTTTTTGGGGGTTTGTTGTTTGTTTGTTCAGTGTGGGTTTTGTTTTGGTTTGGTAGAGGGTTTTGTTAAGGAAAACAGTATTTGCATGTACTTGGAGATCTCAGAAGGGTGGGCGAACAAAATACAGATGGCTGTTTGGCCAGAAACATTGTTTTTTCTAGAAAATTTGTTATCATGATCATAATAGATGATAAAGTGAACCATGAACCATCCACCAGACATGTCTCTGGTATAGTTTATAACCTACTTGAAAACTCTTGACTTTGACGTCTCGCTGATCCAGTTACAAACATCTTCCTTAGAGTTGGTGAATACAAAGGCAGAACTCCTCTGGGACCTTTGGTGGGCTGTCTTTCACTGCAAAGGCAACCCTATACAAACAAGAGATACAACTTGCAGTTGCAACAAGAGCTCTTCTTACTAATTCTCTTGCTGTTCTCTTCAAAAACAAAAGTTATTTAGCCATGGTGCTTTCATATAATATTGTCTCTAGTTTTCCCTTGAAATCTGCCTCCTATAGAGAAAGTATTCTGCTGTTCTAGTGAAATTCTTCATCTGCTTTCTGCTATTCTTGAGCAGTGTTTTTAATAGCCTCTTTGATAATCCAAAGGGTACCTGAGAAAAATGCATCTGTGGCCAATGATTGTCTGTTTTCTCTGAGCACAGAGATTGTTCTAATTAACACCCCCATCCCCCCCCTTTTTCACAAATCTTTCTCCCCTTTGTGTGTGCCCACACACAGAGGAGTTTTTCAATGTAACTGCTGTAGCATGAGGATACAGGCAAAACAATTAATTATTTAACTTGTATTTAATTTTGGAATCTGTTTCACTTCTAAACAGGGCTTGTTTGCCAAAGGCAAGCATTGTGGGTGACCTAACAAAAGATGTTACTTCTGTCTGTAGAGCGTGCCCTGGTACAATACATACGTGTGTGCAAGCAAGCACTTTTATGTATGGGCCTCCCACTATTTAGCTTCCAGAACTCTGAAGCTTGTATTTGAAGACATGAGTTAAAACACAAAGTAATGAAATGACTGTAATAGCAATATGTAGAAATAAAAAATTAAAAAAGTGATAATATGTTATTGAAGCAGAGGATGAGAATAAGATGCTGGTGTGGCCATCTTTTCATATGCTATGGAAACATTTATGTTAAGTGTTTAAAGTCTTTTGAATCTGAGCCCAGAAAATTATTAATGAAAAATGCAAAGCTGTTCTGGAAAGGAAATTATTTAGATCTAATTTATGGAGTTTATCTTGAAGTGTCATCTTTTTGCTGAGGAAAATAACTCAATTAAAAATAAGGTTTTTTGTGGAACTGTTGCTCCATGAACTACACAAATTAATTTTTCTCTCATGACACTTTTGATACTGTTACTTAAAAGCACGTTGTTTATTACTTGTTTTAAAGAAAAGGAGTCTCCTGGTGTTAATACCATTTATCTGCATTAGAATTTGTTAATGCCCTCATTAACCTTCTAAAGTGAATTAATAAGAAAGCAATAATAACATTACTGTTGATTGTGACTTTTTTTTTTTCCTTTTAAACAGATGTGTCCTGAAAGCAGCAGAAATATTAGAGAGGTGCAGTGTGCATCATACAATAACAAGCCATTTATGGGTCGATTTTATGAATGGGAACCTTTTGCAGAAGGTAAGGGAATACAACTTGGTTTTGCATTATTATGCAGGTTTTGTTTTGGAAAGGCAAATGTGATTTTTACACAGTGGAAATCAGCAGCCTTTGTGTCTTGCTTGTTTTGCTCTGTTCACCTGCTGCATATATTCGTGGGCATCCAAGTAGATCTCACACCAATATTTATTATATTTTACAGGAATGAAAGCATGTAAGTCCTGCTTTGGCTGGTACACCACTAGTGCTGTTAAGTGCTGAAATAGTACTTCAGTTACTACACTGTTAGCTGTCTTTTTGTGTGTTTACTTTTGACAAAGGTTCATTATGGCTCTGTTTCAGTAAATGAAGTTGATTTTTTTCAGGATAGCTTAACATGTGACTTACGATATTTATGCATTCATATCAGGACTCTCTGGCTGCCTAGTTTGTGTTTTCTAATGGTATGTTTGATAGTTGGGGTGGTGACTATAGGAGGGATACCTATGCTATCAACTTCACCAGCTGCATGTTGAACTGATTGTCCTGGAACAAAAAGCAGCAGCAGCTCTAGTAGTGGTACCCATGCCTCTACATTCCTAGCACTTAGAGGATAAAGTTTAAGTCAGTTGAAGGTTATAACCTTTCTTCATAAACAAGTTTTGTGAAATAGTTATTTATTTTGTCTTTCTGTAAACAAGAGCTGGGCCCAGGTATATTGAGATCTCTGATTATTTAAGAGGTAAATATTCTTCAAATAGGTCCTTCTGTATTCAGAGGAATTTACTTCATGTCATAGCTTTATATTAACATTTTTTAAAAGTTATTTTTCATAAAATTTAAAAGACCAAAGAGGATTTATGCATAGAGAAACATGTATGCATACTGTGGACAAGCTATCTTTATTATTCTGAAGTCATTCTACCACTTGTGAATCACTATAGGAGAGTGCAGTGATGACTTTGTTATCTGCTGACTCATTTACCAGCAGGCTCTATGTGCTCTGTACCATATTCTGTGCAATGTCTCCCCTCTGTGTACAGGAACAGCTGTCATCTTAAAATTTTAAAATGCTGGATATAGGCCTATCTACTTATCCTTTCTAGATTTGCGAAGAACAAAGCAGAGGAAAAGAATATACCTATATTTTTAAGTACCTCTTGAATATGGCTTTCAGTGCTTTCTGTGTAAGTGGCTACTTATAATACAACTCTATTCCAGTCAAAACCAGCACATATACCCAGAAATGGACATTGCCATGGGTATTTAGCATGCTCTCTGTATTTCCTTTAGATGAGCAGCTTTGATCCACAAGTGATGTTACCTGTTTTTACAGCTCAATGCAAGTTAGTGCAGATGCAGATAGGTTCATATCGGACTCCCAGTCGACCTAACAATGTTTGCTTCTAATAAAGCCATGCCTCAGTTCTGGTTTTATCTGTTTTGGGTATAGTGAGATGTGTGGAGCTATGCCTCTCCTGTGAAATTATGACCATCCAGTGTATACTATGCTTTCAATTAAAGTCACATTGAGCATTGTGAAGTTGTCCAAAAGGAAGAGTCAGAACTGTAAAACTTTGGCACTTTGTACCATGCATTTAGGCAGAAAAAAGCTTGATACCCAGCAACACATGGCTGAAGGCATGTTCTGTGGACAACATAACTTCTACAACATGGCCCTAAAGACTTCTGATGTATTGGCTTTGATACATTTTCAAACTGTTATTGACAAGACACAGGTAAAGCCAAACCAGCTCAGCTCACCTCACCTCTATCTCCTTGCTTCCTACACAGCAGCTTGGACTCACTCTGCCTTCTGCCAGGAAAGATGACTCAGGGGATCTAAAACATGCCATAATAATTTCTTTTTTCCTCCCCTGCAAAGCAGAAAGCTTGCTTCTAATGTTTATGTTGGATCTATAAGAGCACCTAAACCATAATTTACAGCCTTGTCTTGATGATGAGTTAAGTGTCATTATTTATTATTTTTTTTTAAATACACACTTTTATTTCTCCCTTGTTCAGATCGATGCAGCCACATTTCTAAACCCTGTTTTATCTGCTACTGCTCCAACACAAATTTTTGTCTTTATTAAAAAAGCCATATTAAAGGGGCTGTAAACCCTTTGGCTTTAGAGTATTTAATGAAAAAAAAAATAGTTTATGTTGGAGAACCAAGAGCTCATTGTGACTTTGAGGGCAGGTTTTGAGAGGAATTGTGGCAGGGGGAAAAGATCACAGTGACTTGACTTTAAACCTGTAAGGAAGTTTAAATCTAGCTTCAACTGGGATAAAAATTCCTGCAGCTGAAAGCAACAGTAGCATTTAGGAAATGGCACTGATGTTAATGCTACATTTTCTGTGGGGAGGTGGTGGTGGTGGGGGAAATGGGTCCCCAGTCTCCCCCAGTACTGTTGTTGCCAAACCTGATTACTGATGGGCACCAAAAGGAGTGATTAAAAATCAATTGGAGTGTAAGAGGCTGACAGGTGCTGGGTGTGTTTCACCCTGGGCTTCAGAGTACTCTTTCTCTAAGATGACTTTCATGTCAGCACTCCATCCTGAAGCCTGTGTTTTGTTCAGAGAACTCACTGTGGAGGTTGGTTCTGTATGCTGTAAAATCCTTCCTGAGTTTATTTTGCTGTAAAATAATTTCTAGTAACCTGACTTCTAGCTACAGATATCTCCCAACTACAGCTGTGAAACATCAAACTTCTGAAGAGAATGAACTGTATAGCTTCCACAGGTGTGTAGCAAATCTGGCAACTTTGGCACTGTGTGTCATATATGAGGCATTTATGATTTAATATTAATTAATTTTGGTATTAGGATGTAGAATGAAGTTTGATGCAGGGCTGCTACATTTATTTACTAGTGGTTTTCTTTGCTGGATTTATAAGAACAGATTTCAGTCATTTTGAATGACACAACAGCCTCTTGTAACAGATCAGAAAGTAGTGGCCTAACTTAAGGTATTAGTTTGCTAAGAAACTTCTCTTGTCCACTGGTAATTGAAGACATTAAAGAATGAGTGAACTCTGATTAATATGATACAAGTAATTTTAAAGTGGAGGAAAAGCCTAATTGATCTTTTAAAAACCTTGGTTTAGTACTGAGAGGTGCAAGTAGCAATAAGCACTCCTGGAATGGATTAACCCAGAAGGCAGAGGGCTGGCTGTTATCAGGAGTGCAGTTAACAGAACAATGCAGACACTGCCTGACAGGTCCTCAACAAGCAGCTGTAGGCACTTCAATATTTTTGCTGATATTTCAGGGTTTGGGAGGTTTTGGCTTATTTGCTTGGGTTTTGTGCAGAGAAGGGCATGTAGGCATGTGAGGAAACCATATATTCAGTTTTAGTGTCTCATCATTAAGATGTCTTGTGGAACATTTTTCATTCAGTTGCTCAGCAGAAATCATCCACCACAACAAGAGAACCTCAGGACATCCCTTCTTGAGAGTGCTTATAAGTCTGCTAAAAGAATATCAAAACTTCTGACAATTAACATTTCTCTTGGCAGATTTCTAGGTGTTCAAAGTTACTACATGTGACTGTTAGTGTATAGCTACCAAATATGCACTAATAATTTTACAGTGACTTTTGGGACCAGAAATAAATGTGGTCAATTGGGTGCTGTGTAGTGTTGCAAATCTGTGAATATTCTAGGCCAACCCTGATTATACTATACTTGTTTTCAGTGGTTTAGTGTGTTGTTTTTTCTTCTTTTAGAATTGTGAAATATGTGTATAAAACAAATTATAGATATATGTTGTTTATACACATGTTATTAGTGCAAGCATTCATTCAGTGTCTATTGTTAGATTTCATTACATCTTACTATAAAACCATTCTAGAAACATAGTGAAGTTTGACATATCCAGAGTAACATAATATTTGTGTCATCTTTTTAGGTTAACTGGAAGTGGAATGTCAGTTTAGAACCATTAGAGAATTCATCTTTGCATGATATTAGTAAGGTAGACCCTGGTGTGTGTTTAATGAATGTCTGTGATTTTTTGGCTAGAATTGCTGAAAAGCAAAGTTAATATAATCCCAGTTTATCAACTCTCAGCCTTTCCTGATTTGTAACTGCCAATTCCTTGTAGCTTAGGATATGCTGTGCTGAACAAGTATTTCTTTAGTTTTCTGTGCAACATTTTGACAATCTAATTTTTTCACTCAAGTACGAGGAAAAAATCTTAGTGTTTTATGTATGCTTTCTCTAATAAGTTACTTCAAGTCAGTGAACGTACAGATGTTAGCACATATACATAGTATATAATAACCCAGCTGTGCTGCAGCTCATCCAGCTGTGAGATATTATATTCAATGAGACAGCTGCTTGAAGTCTTCTATTTCTCATGACAACAGACCATACTTCTCTCCTTTTTTTTTTGCCTCCACCTGTTAGAAACCTTCTTGATTTCTTTTATTCTATTTTTTAGCTAGTTAATCTTGAAGCTTGTACTTTAATAGCATACACTATACTTTTTAGGAGTTTTTGTTGCTGTTCCTGTTTTATGTGAAATGCTATAGTCAGACAGAAACATCAAAGAGACAGTTTTGGGAGGTTTGAAATGTAACGAGTAGGTGGTGTTTATATTTGAGAATCAGCTACAGCTCAAATAGTGCACACTGATGATAGGTAATAGAATGATAGGTAATAACTGAATTGGCATTCTAACATTTCATTAAAAAATAGGGGATTATTACAACCTCTTTTTCTTCATTGTTTGTAGTACGTTTATAGAAAAAATAAACCACTGTCTATGAGTTGGTTTCAATTCCTTCCTACAAACCAAGTCTATGCCTATCAATTAAAATAAGTGTTATACAACTATGCTGATACGATTCCCTTTGATTTGCTATTCTCATGTACATTTCACATTCCCTTTTCTTCAGGGTTATGCTCTAATATTATTTGAGACATAGGAAATAATTTGGGAAAATCTAGTGGAAAATTTGTGAAGTTTTGCATTCTAAGAGCTGATGGCTTCTGGTCTTCAACTACCATGTGAGTTAACACATGAAACATACTGCAATTAGCTTTGCTTGCCCTTTTCTGTTATCTGTTGGGCTACTTCTAAATTGAATCAGTCTTAATCTCTAGCTCTTTCTGGAACAGTGACTTGACAAATGAGTAACATTAGGCTGAACAGCAAGCCAGTAGCAGTTTAATAGGACATCCTGAAGCATATACCTAAAATATACCTAAAAATATTGACAGGAGCTGAAGCATTATAGCTTATACAGTTCCTCTTGGATTCTGCAGGAAGATGAGCTCTGATTTCCTTTGGACTCTTTGGAAATTGGGATCAAGGCAATAAAGTGTCCATTTTTCAAACATTACTGAAAATTCTATTTCATTTGAAACTGAAGTCTCATTGTAGCGTTGCTCCTTATGAGACTGGAATTAATTCAAATGGAGTAGAAGTTCATTTATACTATGTCCTCTTTTCCTCCTTTATTCATTCATGATTTGTGAATGAATCACAAGAGAAAGCAGATGGAAGTTTGCAATATTTTAATAGTATGGCTGTGCTAAAATATCTGAGGCATTTCTTTGACTTCATCAATAAATCTGCTTCCTGAACATCTGTTGTGTGGAGCTTGACCTGGAAATTGTAAATATCCTGGGTATTACTGAAATATGTAATACTTCTATAGAAAGCTTTAAAAAAGAAAATATCCTTAGATACTTGTATATATGGAAACCTAATGCTTCCACATGGCAACTTACCTTTTATATTTATTCTTCTTATTTTATTAATATACATGTTTTGATTTGCATTTGGAAGAAGCTTAGCAATATCAGAACCTGGCTTTAACTTGGGATTCTCTAGTTTGTTACAATGCAAATAATAATGCATGCATGTTTTTAACTGTACTACTTTAAGCAGGGACCATCCTCTAATACATGAATTCAACTATTTCCCTGTAATAGGTGATATGCACTGCATGTTGTCATGTCTCTGGTTCATTGTGCATACTTCCATTGCCCCACTTTTCTGCTTGCTATTTGGAGGGGGAAGGGAGTAAAGAGGGATGTGAGCAAGAAGATCTGGGTATTTATAGATGGACAACTGGATGAGCCTCAAGACCTGGAGAGAGTCATTAGTGGAATAGGAAAAGTGTAAGGAAGAGACTCCCTGTTAAAAATAATCATCAAACTATCATAGATTTTAAAAGCTACTATCTTTGCCTCACTTTATGTGTGGAAATTGTTTGTATTACTCATTTACTCATTTCAAGAGGTTTAAAATAGTTTCATAATGTTTTCATGTGTTTAATTTCAAAAAAGCTTTCACATTTATCTACTCCAGTCAAGAGTGATTGTCCAGACGTGGTGCTGCATGTAGCAGTCTGGGGAGCTCACTTTCAGGTTGCTGCTGAAGTTAAAGGAAGGCCATATAAATATGAATTTTTATAGGTCATAATGGTGTAAGAATCGTTGAGGTTAGTGGGAGCTTTTCCTGCTCACTTCAGAGGCTTTTGGATGAGGTCATTTAGAAGAAAATTTATCATGTAAGTAAAAGTGAACAAAACTGAGGTCTGATCCTGCAAAACTTTGTTGCAGGTTTCCAGATTTCATTATATTCAGAGCATTGGTATGTACCTAATTCCATGGAGGCTCAGGAATTCACTTGAAATTTTCACAGTTTCTTTGAAAAACTCAAGTTTTCATCTCAGTTCAGAGGGTCCACCTGCAGTCCCTACTCTGTTTAAATGTTTAAGGAGCTTTCACTGATTCCAGGCCCCATTCTGGTGAGTGTACAGGTGGGGATTTGGAAAGCTGTAGCACATAAGCATGTGAATCAGTTTTCCTTCATTCTGTGAAGAATTACAAGTAGACAAAGAAAGGGGCTTTAGGACCATCTCAGAGACCAGATTACTTGCTTCCTAAGTCCCCCCATCCCAAAATGTCTTTTTTTCTTTTTTTTTTTTTTGTTTTATTGTACGTGTTCTTGAACAATTAAACTCACAACTACTAAAAGAAATGTTTATTATTAGTGGTGAACAATTTAAACATTAACAGTTCTGAAGGATCAAAATACTTTGTGTTCCTAGTTCAAAAAAGCCTCCAAACACTGAATTAACTCTTGGAGAAATGAACTATAAAAGGAGTCCTAGTAAAAACACTGTTTCCCATCTCTTCTGGGAGACTAATTTTTTCTGAGTGTTTTCCATTATGTTGAAAGAGTGTAATATTAAGATAGTATTAATTTATGGTTTGTTAATATTGATGCTATTTCAGTATCAGTGGATAGAAAAGCAATGGTCACATTTATTTCAGTGGGAGTCAGATGAGAATCTAAACATATATGTTCACAGTTTCTATTTGTGTACTCAAAAAATTGCTTATGCACACCCAGCAGGAGAACTTACACTTTTGCTTTCTGCAATATCTAGGTGCAAAATTCTATTTTCTAAATGGAATTTCTCTTTCATACTGTGGATTTTAGAAATCAACACCTACATATAATGAAAAGGTAGATACTCAAGTTCTGCTTTTAGTACAGTTTGTGGATTTTAGCCAATTAGCTTTATAAACATTTTAGCTTTAACTCATCAGTTCCACAACTGAGGGTTGGGTCAGTCTGCAAGTGGGGCTGGAAGCTTGGATCACGGTTATCAATAGCAGTGAGTTCACAATGTGAGTTCACAATGTGAGTTCACAAGTCCATAATTTGTGGCCAGCTGAAAAGTTTAGGCATCTTGTTCAAGTACAGAAGATGTTAGGTTTCAGATCTGGCAGGTCTTCTGCTGCTGTGTTTCAGGAGTAGGGGGCTTTTTGCTGATTGACATTTAAGCCTAGTGTAGGGCACTTAAAATGTGAGCAATTTTTGCCTGAACTAGACAATCCAAGCTCCCCCAGGTAAGGCTGTAATTGCAGGCCCTGGGATGCCTGGGGTACTGCTGGAGGGGCTGCCCTAGGGTCTGTCCCTGGGCCACAGCTATGGTAAAGTTGAAGACATGCTTCTGCATCACTACTGCTGAACATGCGTTCCCTAGAAACACGCTAACTGGTCATAGCTATACTTTCAGCCTGTGGCAAACACAAAGTAATAACCAATTAAGCCTTTCTTGCTGCGATGTAACCTCCTTCTGTGGGAAACAACTGAGAAGAGTTTATCTTTTCTTTTGTAGTGTAAGATGAAAGTTTGCAAGGTTAGTCCTTGAGGCTCAAGGTGCTACTGAGATTTGTCAAGCTCAGTCTTCTTTTGGAGCCACTGTACAAGACTTTCAGAAAGGGGGAGAGATGAGAGGTTGTAAACATAAACTACTACAGAGGGTTCATAAGGATTAAGTATTAGCCTGTCTTTCAATGTGGCATTCCTTTGAAAGGCCTCAAATTGACAACTTCCAACTTCATCTCCCAGCATTTCAAAGGAGCACAGATTACAGCTCTCATTGAGGTAACCATTTGCTAGAAAAAATTAGGTTACTTATTAATAAGAGTGTGGGTGCCTGTGCTTCACATTATTATTTAAATACAGGCATTCTTGTGTTTCTGGAGTAATCTAGTTATGTTTTGAATGCAGTTTTTTGGTAGTGCTGAGTGTTATGAAGGGAATAAAAAAGATTTTGCCAATTTAGCCAGCAGAAGTAGTTGGACTGGCATTTATATATGCTTGATATTCTTTCTTGTTATGATGAATTACTATTTTCAAGGCAAGGAAAATCTTACCCACTGTGAAAGAGAAGCTTACAATATGGATGAACATCAGAAGAAAGAGATTCCCAGTGGTAGTATATAAAATGAAAAGCAGAACTGGCTTCTATTGTGCTCTGTTTCCATTAGACATCTTGGAAGTTTTATAAGCACGGCGCATAATAAATATCTAAGCTACAGTCTGAGCTCTTTCACAAAGGAGAGACATGTCTTGCTAATGTTTTTCTGGATTAGTCCTCCCTCTTACACCCAGATAGATACAAATCTCTGGTATTTGTCCACAGAGTCAACTTGTGAATTTGTTAATTTGCTCTCCATATTATCCTATATAACTCTGAATTTAAATCCAAATATCACAAATTAAAAGTTAAGTTTCAAAGAGCCTGAGAAACTGCATGGAATTTGCTTATATGTCCTCAAGGAGAGAAGATCTGCTTCTGAATGGTTTTCTTCAGAGGCTTAAAAGTACAGAGGTGCAACTCACTATGGTTGGTTCTGCTGAAATGGTACAGTGATCCCTCTGGAGGGAGATCACAAAGAGCTAACTGTTTGGATCCATTACACTGCTGAGGTGGATATCAAGTATAAAAACAGAAACAGACCTCAAAAAGTTGAGCCTGATCTTTTTTAAAAGTATAAGTCTGGTGACATCATCAGATCTGAAAAGTAATATAGACTTTTACTATATTTTTTTTTTTCTGCTCCCATATAAATGTTAACCTAGTGTATGTAAAATGCATTATAGCAAATCCGCAAGAAATTTCTTTCATTGTAACAAATACTGTATCTCATTAGAGCAAAACAAGCCCCCAGTTCTGCTGCAGAACATCTGCTAAATAATTTCAAGTTCCTCCAACAATGCTGCCAAACAGCTAAAAAGTCAGCATCTAGCCCATTACTTTGATCAACTGAAGAAATAAAATTATAAATAATGCAGGAAAGCAAATCTGGTGAAAGGCAAAGCAGTGCTATTGGCCCTGTTCTCAGATAGCTCTGAGAGCCTGGGACTGATGGGGATGTGCTGAAGGCACTGGAACTGGTGTGCAGAAGGAAGGGCTGGGGTGCAGAACTGCCTTTCTGACTTGCATAGTTTTCCTGTGTAGCAGTGAGAAAATTAGTTAATCTTTCTTTGTCTAGATCTTGACTCTTAATATTCAGTTTAAAATGCCCTTTTTAGTATCTCATGGGCCTTAATGCATATGAGACTCTTTAACATTACTGACTAGAGCCAAAGTTGTTGTAAACAAACAGAAGCTCGGTGTTTATATACAATTTGGCTTCAGTTTTAATGATGCTTAATATCATCTGCTTTGTGACTCTGTAAGTTTCTGCTCTGTGTGTCTCAGGAAAGAGTCCCTTTGAGGTCTTGCAGCATTAACATTTTGGCTACTTGTTTTAATTCTGAATGTGAACAAAAACTGCAAATGGGAAAATTTTCCAGAAAGAGAAAACGTTTTTAGGTATCAAATATTGTAATATTGTTAGTATTTCAAATAATAATAATAAAAAAAAAGTAGAATAATATGTTTCAGCATTGGAATGAAGCAAAGTGGAGACATTTTCTTCCCTCTGTCTGTTTTCAGCAAAATCAACATGTTCTGAAGGAAGATTTAACTTTTCATGAAATTTAATTTTTGGAAACAATGAAAAAAATATCAGTTGAGTTAATCCACTGCATTTTGAGAAATACACTGAAAATGTAATATATAAATTCTGTCCTCAAGTGCAGGTACTGAAGTGATAGCATCTTCTGTGACATTATTGTTGCACAAGAACCATCTGAAGGCTTGTCCCTTCTTTGAATAGCAGCATATTATACCATACCATTGTGTGACAGTGACCACAGCCTTCTGTTTGTATGTTTTTGTTATTGGGTTTTGTGGTAGTATTTTATTTTAAAAATAGTAATTCAGAAGGAATTATGACAAAACAGTGAAAGAGTTGCTGCATTTCTCTGAACTGTATTTTTCCTGCTTGCCTCTTAATATTCATTACTGAAAGAAAGATGCACTCTGAAGTTAATCTGGTGCATTTGGGTATTAGACAGTTGAAGATGGACTTTAAACTGTCTCAGAGTTGTATAAAAGTAATAAAAAAGTCTTTTTAATTACATAATTTGGGAGATATATTAACAAGGTGTGGGCTAAGTCATTCTGCTTTACTTACATAGCACAAGCTTCCTCGAAGGTATCTGCATTTTTAGCAGTGAGAGGTTGGAAAATATTGAAATAACTCATTTTGAAATGTTGATTTTTTTCCTTTTAACTGTGCAAGTAAGTCTACGAAATGTCAAGTCTTCATTATGCAATTTTGTCATGGAAGCATTAAAGTACTTCTGAGCATGATGCTCTCCCTGTGTTAATATATAAAAATTAAAATTACCACACTACACTTGATCTTAGCCAAAATTAGATAAAAATGTGCATGGAGACAAAAGAATACTGAACTTTTCAAAGAAATATACCAGCGTCTATGCATGGTAATTGCAAAGAAGTGTTGCACTAACTACTTGAAATCAAAAAACACCAGAAAATTAACAACCCCCACTGTGTTTTCATATCACAATAACTACTGTCAGGTGAAGTAATTTGTTACAATAAGAAGATATGAGAACCTTTTGGGAAGCCTAAGTGCAGTGGTAGGAGTGGTTTTTAAAATTCATGCCAGGATGCCATGCACACGAGACTAGTCAGGCCAAGAGGGACTCTGTTCATTATGAATCTCCTGGAATCGCCTCGTTGGTTTGTTCTACTTAAAACCAGATCAGGAATGTAGCAGTTTCTGGCTTTGTATGTTAAGGGCATAAAGAGACAAAAAAATCTTTTTGTTTTATTGCTTTTCTGCTGCAGGAATTCAACCAGTGGCATTAATTAGGGTGTCAAGAATCAAATTACTTGCATTCTGGAAGATGCATTGTAGTTCATACAGACGAATGTGTATCCTAGGAGGTTCAACTGTACAGCCCATGCTATGCAGATGGCAGGACTGAGTGATCATGCTACACCTTTAAGGGAAATGAGAGCCTTAGATCTTAGAATCTGACATTAAAAAGAAATGCTGAAAGAAAAAATCGTGTTTGGAACCTTGAATTAATTGTGATTTGTAATCTCTGCTGTGCCTCAGGAAGAGAGAAGAACATTAATTAAGAAACAAAAGGGTTTTTTGTTCTTGTACCCTTAGCATAGAGGGCAGTGGGATTTCTGGGTTTTAAGGGGGATCTTTTCCATGAGGTTCTGTTGTCTTTTGGGCAGAAGCAGCTCAAGATCAAGATTGTTTCAGTGCCAGAGTGACAGACAATATATAGACTGCACTTACTATATTTTTGAACTTCAGTCATTTCCAAGAGATTCTTGCACACAGCCAAGTCCTTTGAAAAGCAGAGAAGCCTGATTCTGAACTGATTAAGTGGAGACAGAGGAAATGTGATCTTCTGTACTGTACGTGAAAGTATGCCTGCTCTTACTGTGTAGTCTAGAATAAAATTTAAATCACCAGCTAACATTTAGCATTATCCTTCAGGAAATTTTGGGGATTGGAATGATCTTTTAATGCAGGATTGCTTTTGGCCCTTTTCCTAGCGTCCACTATTCTGTGAAGTCAGCTCTCAGTCAACAGAAATCACTTAAATTTTCAAGGACAACACATATTGGTTTCCAAATGAAATAATAGGAATGGTGAGTTAGAACTGAAGTTCACAATTCAATTCTGCATAAATGGGGTGGAAAAATCAGTTGCTTTACCATGCCTGGGAGTCTGAAATCCCAAGCTGATAATGTACCATTGGTTGTGGCACTTTTTAGGAATCAAGATCATGATAAAAAACATAGTGCAAGAGTTAAAAAGAATCCTGAAATTCAAAATCAGGCTACCAGTGAGATTTTACAAGTCTTATGAATGCTGCCCAGTACATGCAGACTCTTGCAGAAAAAAACCACACAAATAAGCTTTTGTTTTTGTTCTTACATGTTCATCTTAGTTCTGATTAAGTGTATCTCTGTTTATCTGAGTGGCATGACTGTTTGCAAAGAGACAAAAATAAACAGTTACCAGTAGTCAGCACTGAAATATGTATTTTAGTTCACTGAACTGTGCACAAACAAATTTTAAAACTATGTGGCTAATCCTAGAAGCAGTTAGTCTTATCTTATTTATACAATGATAAATCCACCCCCACCATTTAACTGAGGAATTGTGTGTGTGCAGATTTGTGTGGTGTTTGTATATGAAGGAAATGCTTGATGTATGTATAGATCATATCATACACTCTAAATATTAATCAGTTTATGATGTATGAAAATATGCTGCAATACATATTAAGATATTTGTGGCAGCATTTAAAATACTGAAATATTTCAATAAAGTACAGCAGTGTTGCAATAATTTCACTAAGTATTGGAATTGATATTGATCACATAATTGCTTCATGAAATTTTTATTGGATTCACATGTAAGTTGACTTTTTGTTGACCAAAACACCTGTTTATACTGGATATTGACCACAGTTACTGCTGGATATTGGGTTTGGAAGGCAAAGAGAAGGTAGCTTATGTTCCTATACTTGTAATATTATAATTTAGTCAGCATGGGCATTAATTGCAATGAAAACCTGATGACCAGAGGATTTGCATATACTGGCAACTGGCATATACATCTACACCACAGGCAGCTTAAAGTCTGTCTACACTTGTCTTCAGAGCTGTTTCTAGTCATATGAGAAAGATTGATGGGCTAGAACATGCCAGAGGCTATACCTCCAATTGCTTTTACATCCATCCTCTACAGAACCATGCAGGACAGGGGCCTGATTTACAAACAGAGATATGAAACCAGGTGTTAAGTTTTTGAAGAAACTTGTGTTGTTAAGGACAAACCAAGTTTCAAAAGAATTTTTCTACAACCTAGGATATTGGTTCTCTTAAGAGAAGATTTTATCTTCTCTGAAGATAACATAAGAAGAGCTGTGTTCCTTATCTTAAAACAGAATAATTTCTGCATAATGCAGTAATACAATGACATTGTCTTTGTCTACATGCAACAGGAGTGTCGAGTTTTTTAGAGATAAATGGCTATGTTGAGAACCCAATCTTGCAGTGTGTGTATTTAGGGAGTTAATCTCTAGATTATCTGTGATCTCATCCCATGAACTAAATGCAATTTATTAGAAGGAGAGTGTCTTCCAGATTAATTTAAACTGAAAGGAATCCAGTTAGCACACTTAGGAATTGCTTGGCAATATGAACCAACAGTGGTCAGCAGGGATTTTGGAGGGAGTTTTGTGTCAAAAAGAAACTCCTTGGCCAAACAAAAATTATAAGGTTATCTGTTGCATTTACTAGTGTTTGAACATGTACATGGTGTAATTGAGAAATCCCAGTGTCATTAGTTCAGTCTTTAGAATAGTTTTCTGGAGAACCTGGAGCTCAGTTTGCTGCTGCCTCATCTCCCTTTCTAGCCGGCATCCAGTGAATGGGATGCTCTTCCCTATGCCTAAGGAGCTGGCCTGCCAAACCAGCCATTGCAATATGACAAGTGCAAAGAAAGTCAATAAACTATTGAAAAATCATCCCAAATGACCTTTGCATGTGGTCACTGACTGAAGGCAAGCTTCTGTCATGGAAGGAGTTTCACTCTGGCTGTCTGAGTCATGGGTGAAGAAGCTGCAAGGCTGGGACAGGTGAGTGCTCTCAGGAAATGAGAACACAACAGCCTCTTGTAGGGATCATTGTTAAAAAGCAAACTTCCGAGTGGGCAGCTTCCCCTTTTGTGCTGTCGCCTCAACGGAATAGGGATTGAAGTGCAAAGAGATAAAATAAATTTTAAAAATGTACTTGACTACTACAGGAAGTCTGTCTGCTGGTGCTAGAGAAGCCCAGGGCTATGCTAAGTGGCCACACTTTTAAATCTGTAACTTCTTCAGTGAAAAAGGCAAACACTGTGATGCTGATCTATTTCAGTTATTAAATAACATTTCAGCTAGTTTAGAGGAAAAGAAAGAAAAAAAAGTTATATAACAAAATTATATAAAATATAACTTATCTGATTAAAAGATATTTGAATTTGGCATTTTCTTCAATTTTATAATGATGTATTTTCAAATATAAATTGGGATGTATGGATGGAACAACTGTGGTTTATGTGAAAGCCTGACCCCTTGTGCTCATAATGCTGATGGTGTGCACCCTAGGAAAAGCCAAAAGGATGCCAAACTTGTGTGGAAGAAAGGAACTGAATTAATTATACATGACTGGAAGATGAGTTCACTAACAGAGTTATAGGCTAATATTTGCAAGTGCAAGGGGGTGCAAATCAGTTGCAACCCCTAAATTCAGTGGAACTACCTGCTGTAAATAAATATTTGTAAGATCCAAATCAGAACTTCTGAAAAGTCCTGGGAACTGAGAAGATGCTCTGCTTTGTTACTGACAGGCAAACTGATGCTATATTTCCATCTTTATAAAAGAAAGATGCATCATGAGGAACCTAGTCAGATTATTGTATACTTCTTTTTCCAGAAGGTCAAAAGAAAGTCAGGATTCTGAGACTGTGATTTCAGAGTTTAGTTTGACTTAAGGTTATAATATACACATTATTTTTTTTCCCTGCTAGAACTACAGTTTTTGGAATAAGTACATAAAATGTCATGTTCAAAATAGAAAGGCAAAATCAGTTTTGTTTGTTTTTTTTTAAATAAAAATTGAAGACAGCCTGTGAACTTTGGTTTAAGATACAGAGAAGAAAACAAGAAGAGAAATTAGACTTAATGCCTTCAAGTGCTCATATGGTTCTAGGGGTAAATGGACATTCAGAAATACATAAAAAGTAATACCTGGAACAGCATTTTAAAGCAATGAGCTGAATCTTGAAACTGAATAAGAATCTGTGGACATAATCTTAGGTGAGCTGCTGAAATACACTGGATAGAATGTTTCAGGAACAGGATGGAGATGCATCTGTATGAGCTCTCCTGGGACACAGACTGCATATTAGGGTGTGCAGATGCATGTAGGGAAGCTCAGCATCCTGTGCTGTGGAGTGCTCTGCTTGTGATCCAGAACGCATTAGAAATGTTAGAACTGTTTGGCTTCTGAGCTCATGAGTTGGAGGGCTGCCTCTCTGCCTGTAAGGGTGGAGAAGGTATGCAAAGTATTTAGAGTATGTGTCAATACATGTCCTGTAGATTGTGCTCTGTGTGCTACAGCAAGGAAAAGTTGAGAATTGCTTTTCAGGATAAAAAAAAAGTATTTCCTTTTCTGAGGTGATTTTTTTTCTTGAAGCTTCTTTTATCCTGCTTTCTGTCATGTGGATAATTGTTTGACAATATCTATAGTCAGGTCTTGAAAAACATGAGCATTGCACTGAAATGGTGAAGCCTCAAAGATCACATTTTAGGGAAAGGTTTTTGTTCACTTAATAAATCTTTGGTCTGTAATGAAGTACCTTTTAAAATACATTATCTCTGCACACAGGATAATTTTAAAAATAATTTAAAGAAACAGACATAGAGATTGTCATATTTTTATCTGTAACTAAGAAAATTACCAAACATTGTGACATTTAAGATAATGTACAAACAACTGGTAAAGTACAACGAGCTTTCTTTGGTACAGAAAGTCATATTGATGATAAAATCTGTAGGAGTTAGACCATGCATGATAGCCAGTACAGACATTCCTGACTTACTGTGTGGATGAAGTGTGGATGCAATTCTGTCTGTCAGTCTGATAATGTAGTTTAAGAAACTTTAGAATGAATTTTATTGCCTAATTTTGGTCACTTGACCTAAATATATAAGTTTTCACCCTCTGTATTACTGTTCAGTGTTCTCTCGTACGTTGCATGGAATGATCACAAATTACTTAGATCCTGTGGTATGAAGATGTAATTAATTGTTACAGGTGTCTTTATGCATAAGTATGACACATACAAGGTTTTGTGGCAAGATCTCAGGCCACGCTGGTGTTTTTGTTGATACACAGAGGAAACTTGTAAGGGGAAATCTGAAAGAGAACATGACCTATTTGGAATCAGAGTCTTTGGCTAGAAATAAAGGCCATTGTCAGCAGTTGGAAGTCACAGACCAGCTGAGGTCAGAAGGGACCTCTTGACAGCCCCCAGCTCTAGTGGCTTAATTAAACCAGTTTGCCCACTACCAACAGATCCATCAAATAAGAGATGCATTGCACAGAATAAAAACCATAGCTTATTTTAAACAAGAGAAGTAAGTGATCTCTTAAGACTGGTACTTGGCAAATAAAGCTGATGTAGCTGAGTGCTTGAGAAGTAGCTCCTGCACTCTGAAAATAATTACTTATTAAAGACTGTTTAATAAGAAACTTTATTAGTGATGCATGCCTGAGTAGCAGATATGTATTACCACAAAACACCTTAATAACTCCATTGGGCAAATACATATTTTAAAATCATTACCCAGCCATTTAGAGGTCCAGCAAGGTTCTAAGCTGCACATTTAAAGCTCAAGTATTTTTTAAAGAGAGAATACATATACATCAACTGGTGTAATTGTGCAGTTCCCAGAGGCAGCATATGTGAAAGTTGGTGTTTCCAGTCTCAGGGGCATCAGAAAAAATTCCCCATAGTTTTACCTTTGATGTATATGGTTTTCTAGCACCCACAAGAATTTTTTATGGAATGGCTCATTGGGGTTACCCAAATGTGACAGATACAGGTTTTAGATGTGATCCCTTCTGCCATTACTGTTCATATTTCTTCCTGAACCTGAGCTGGTTTCATGCAGCCTTGAATCTAGTAGGAAAGCTTTAAGGGGTCTTTGTAAAACTCTTATTTATTTGCAGGAGTGGTCGTGTGTCAGAAATGTGTGAGGTAAGGTCAGACTAACAAACTTAATTGGGTTAGAGTCTAACCTATCTGTTGTGGTCAGTCTTTAACCAGGGGATGTTTCAGTTATGAGCCACCCTGAAAGTGAGGACTCTGAGGGTTGTTTAGGTCCTCACAGAGTTTCTCATCTTTCTTCTTCCCCAAACCTAGACAAATCACACAGGTGAGAAAACTTCTGAGAAGAATATGTCTTCCCAAATAAAATGGAGAACAAAACCAACTCTTAGTTTGAAAATAAAGGAAGCACAAAACCTTTTAATTACTTTTCCATTCAGCTGGAACAGGTAATGGCCTCTCCTTTTAGACCCTGTACAACTAGATAGGATTTGTCCAATGTTACACATTTTCTTTCAGTAACAAAAAAGATTCTTCTGTTTCCCATGTAAACACAGTTAGGATCCAACTGCTTCCACTGAAGTTGATTATAAAAATCATAATGAATGCAAAAGCTTAAGGTCGGGCCCTTAAAAATAAAAATTTCAAGTATACTAACATAACCCTTTATTGCTCAGACTGGAGCTGAGCCAGCCTGGAACTAAGACAAAGCATCAAAGATGACAAAGCTCAATTCACTTAATTGACAATAGCAAGACAAAAATTTTCATTATTCTTTCTCCAGAGATTTCTTAGCTTATATATACAATGGTATCTGGAAGAGTGTTTCACATGCTTACAAAAAACCATGATCTACCTCAGGCTAGAATTAAATTGGTCATTAGAAATGCCCTGGAATAAACCCTTGTCCCGACTCAGAATACTATTAAATCAGATATTTAATTTTAAGTATGCATTTTTAGTAGCAATGATTAAAAAAAGAAGTGTAGGTGATGTGCAGTTTGCAGACTTTTGAGTCCATTTACTTCCCAATGGAAATTCTTGGCTCTGAAAGGTCATACAGAGAGAATCACATTGTTCACGTCTTGATTATTTTACCTGAACTGGCCAATTCAGTTCAGTTGAAACTGGTGAAATTGGTGAGTGCTTTGGGCACTATTGGAAGCTCAGTGCTTTCTGGCATACCTTTTGTGCAGTGCACTCTTGTGCTGAACCAACAAGGGTTTCAGGATGATGCTATCCTTCTTGTGGTGATTATTGAGGTATTTCTGCTCTCTCTAGTTCTTTTAGCAGCAGTGTGTTAGGTGGCACAGGTGTCCTTTGCAAGAAAATCATGCTCCAGAAAAAAAGAAGGCTTTCTACAGTGGTTTTAACATCCCCATTTTTAGGGTATTTAGACTTCTTAAAATGAAGACAAAAATTTTATTTCTCATTACTGGATTGCTTATTACTTTCCAGTTGATTATTTTACTAGCAGTTAATATAGGGGAGTTTATAACTTCCTCTTAGTGTTAAGGGTGAAAATCTGCTACTTAGCTTTTGCATCTGAATAGCAAATTAGATGCTTCTAATGAAAGCAGTGATGTGTCATATAAGTTAAATATTTATATGTATGTGAAAACTTAGAGAACTTGTCATTAGAATTGATCAAATTAGTTTTTTGTTTCTTTTTCTCTTTTAAAAATATGTTATTTTGCAAAGAACCTTAGTAACTGTTTTCGAGGAGCAATACCTGGACTTCGTGTTTCAAAATGTTTCCATGTTTCATTAACAGTGTGGGTTTTTTAAGTAAAGTAGTCAGTGCTTCTGGTTTCTGAGGCCAGTGGAGCCTGTTGGCCCTTCTCCCTAACCCAGGAGGAGTTGACACCACGCCCAGAGTCTGAAGCAGCCTCTCCTCTGCAGGGCTTAATTTATTACTTGGACATAAGACTTCTCTGTGGCCTACCATACGAATCCAGAGGCTCCCTGTGGTTTCACTCCTCCTTAGGTAGGAATAATTTGGCTCCTTCCCACTTCTGTCTTGATAATTGATCCCTCTGCCTTTTTCCTAGAAGGGCAGTACTTGTTACTGCCCTTAGATGTAGGTTTGTAGAACTATGAAATTTCTATGGAATAGCCCTCTGCTTTCATGTATCATATGCTGAAATTAATTTAAAAAAGGAATTAAATGTGTTCTTGGACCTTGCAAGTGGATATTTGGGGCTGGTAGGTCAATTTCTGATAATGCCAAGAAACAAGAGGAAAAACAAAAGTACTTGAAGAGCCAAGCATGAAGTGGGCAAGGAAGCAGAGAAAGATGTTGGTTGTTTCCAAAGACACTTTTTATACAGAAAGCTTATATATCTCAAATATATATACTTATTTTTTGCTAAAAAGTTGCCTTGACTTTAGGAGCTGTCTGGTGAAAACAGGGAGGCATATTGGTTCACTTCATCTTGCTACTGCTGCTGTACTGTCTAGGTGCAACACCTGCATTGCATCCCACTATCTTTGGCATGTGAGTCTGTAGATTTTGTATGAATTACATCAAGCTCTGTATTTCATGCTGTTTTTTTCCAGGAACATATTCTCTCTTCAGACTGCCTTCAGAATGGGACCTCAGTAGTGTTGTTGACCTTGCACCTGACATTTCTGAAAGTAATTTTGTAAAATGTTACTAGATGTCTCCAACATACATATGAATAATCCCATTGTCTCTGGTTATCAAGACAGGAAAACTCTTGTCTTTTTTTTTTTTTTTTTTTTGTGTGTGTAAGAGAAATACGGGCTGTCAGTATCTTGAAGGATGGAGAGAGTGATAGTTTTTCTTCCTCATGAGTAGAAAAAAGAAAACACTGGATGTGTTACACTGTTCTGTTGTATACTTCTAATTCTTCTTTATGTTGATATGTTTATAATTATCTGGAATTCTGATGCTATCTAGGTGGTTACACAAATTTAAATTACTGAACATGATCTTGTTTTAGATCCAGAGTGTGGAGAATCTTGCCTTTTTTTTAATAGCTTGCCTTTAATACTTCTAATAAATCACAAGTTGAAATGACTAGTTTACCTCATAGAAAGATGTGACTTGCTCATCGCTGCTTCTTCCAAGAGTTGCCTCACTTGTTCTGAATTTAGAAATATTTCCAGTGGGCTGGAAATGTTTTAGGAATTGCTAGATTACCCGTGCACATTTCTGCTATAAAGGCTAGATCAGGATTCGTTTAATTCTAATACTGTAGTATTTTTCTGCTAAGCAGTTGTTTGCCTGCAAGGTTTACTCTCTGCTACCTTTAGTTCATTGCTGCAAGCAGTAAATATTTTGCAGAATGCCTGTCTTGTCAGAAAGTGCTTATGAAGCCTTTTAATAATGGGTACCCTTTTAAGAGCCATATAAAATAGGTAATTTTTAAGCACAGGTTAGAACCCCTATACTTTCTTTTCCACAGTCATGGAATCAGGTAATAATTATGTTGGAAAAGACTTTTAAGATCATCAAATCAAAATCCTAATCAAACTAGTCCACAAATACAGAAACCTAATAAATTCAGTGCAAGAAGAAAACCCAATGTTTTTTTAAAAAAATTGACTGCTAGAGAAAAGCAGTTTGTTCTCAGACTTCCAAAGCCAGATGCAAAATGGGAGCTCTTAAAGAAAAGAACTAAATAAATACTCAAAGATGTGTTTTAATTATGCAGTAATCCTTCTTACTGAGAAATACAATAGAAGAAAAAAAAGCTAACTGAGTCACATATTGTTCTCAATGTCTAGAAAAACAATGAAGTGATGTAAAACAAAAATGGGAAAGAAATGGAACAAGCTTTCAGGGAGGAAGATTTAACTTTGACAGGTGATTCAGCATGAAGAGCTGCAGGAACATGAGGGAGTGGAGTCAGAGCTGCAACCCTTATGGAGCCATTTGCTTCCCGTGTGACCTTGGCCAATCTACTTAATCTTTTTGAGCTTCAGTAACTGGAAATGGGCAAAAAGCAAGTTCAAACACTGTGCTGTCACTTAACTGTAATTTCTACTTTAATGTACCAAAGAGAGAAGAGTAGAATGCTGAACCTTCCAGCATCACAACAAGAAAAGGGGACACTGAAAGTCAAAGTTTCTTATTATCCTCCTCTGTTCTTCATTTTAGTCAGGTAATTAAATGTGGGACTGTTAATGTGAGCACATAAATACAAATGCAGAATCAAAGTCTAAAAATGAAGCAGAAAATTTATCAGTGCTGTTTACTTTAGGATTTTATGTTGACTGCTCCCAGTAACCAGATGAGGTCTACAGGTTAGCATAAAAAAACAGAAGTCCCAAACTGTGACTAACCCACACTGTCAAATGTCTCAAAAGTTATCCACAGGCTTGCTGGCTTATTGACTGGAAATATTTCTTTGGTTATCAAACTTTCTGAACTTTACTAAATACAATAATAGGACTGGCAAAAAAAATGCATAGTCTGATCCTACTTATTGGTAGTTGATACCTGAAAAGTACAGTGCCCTCTTCTGATTTGCCTTCAAAAACTCAACATTTCAGAAAGGGAACCAGTAAAAATTGGATGATGAGAACAAGCCTTGCTGCCATCCTCTATGCTCATTTTATGGTTTTTCCTGTGGTTATGCACTGGCTGAGCATGGCCACCTCAGCTCACCATCAGGAGGGGGAGAAGAGGCAGTCCCACAGTATATAGTGTCCAAGATTGAAAGTCACACCTCTTGGTTTGCCTGCTGTTTTTCCTATTATTAAAATGTGATTTCTTCAATGGCAAGGATTCAAAAGGCATGTTATGTTTAAAAGCTTTTGTAGGTCAAGTCCTGATCTTACAGTAGTCAATGAATATTTTGGCATTCTACCCGTTCTTCTATGATGGTGTAAGATTATTTTTTATGATGCTCAGATTTGTACATCTTCTGAAGAGGCCAATTGTATGAGGCTGTGGTCCTGTACAGAGTGCAGGCTGCGAGAGCTGCTTGTTTGCTTGTGTGGGTGTGAATGCTTAACTTGGTACAGTGTCTGCCAGCCAGCAGCAAAAAGTGGCAGACCATCAACATGAATCTTTGAAAATAGGATTATGGAAGTGTTGATGACATTACGCAAGTGGCAATACAATGGAATCTCTCTTTTTTTGAAAGCATGATATTAGTGGGCATCACCTAGTTTACTGGGATGTACCTAGCACATTTATAACCAAAGAAACCAATGGAATTTGCCTTTTGATTTCTGTAAGAAAATGGGACTTTAAAGAGGGATATTGAACAAAGAGATTTCCATGGAGTTTCATATATAGCTTGTTTAAATGGCAATCTAGGAAACCAGTAAATGAAAAACTATGGGCACATACAGTTTTGCATCATCATTGGTTCTTTTTAATGTTCTAAGATATATTTTCTATATAGGGTTGATTATGTACTGTTTTCTAATTTACTAACGTTTCTTGCTTTGAAATTGTGGAACCAGGTTCATAACCTTTTCTCAGACCCTCCAAATATCCAATGTAGATGGTTCACGTTTGTAATTGCATAATATAACAAAAAGATCTGATCTCACTGTGGTTTTCTCCATTTCCTGAAATTTCTAGTTCATTAAAGTCTTAGTTCACTCCAGAAGTACTTTCTTTGAGTAAGGCAGAATAAATTGTGCTATTCAGTTTGTTGTCAAGAATTGTTTTACTGATCACTGTGAAACATAGAATTCTAATGTATGTTATTTAGGTTATTAAAAAATTGTATTGTCCTTGTTGCTTTCCACTAAAATAAGTGTGAGAAATAAGAGATTAATAGTTTTAAACGCCAGTACCAATTTCTTAATGGGAATAACAGACAGTGTTTACACTTTGCATTTGTTCCCAGGCAGACCTAATGCTCTGTGTCTGTTCACATCTTCCTAATGTCCTAGTTCAAGCACTCTGTAATTCTTGTATGTGACCTGCAACTATGCTGGGAAACTTGTCTCCGTTCCTAATGACATCAAAGACTTCTTGAATATTTCCCATTATAACAAAAATGTCACATGCTGGAATGGGTTACAGTGTCATCCCAGTATCCCAAGCATCCCAAGGTTGAGGTTTTCTTCTTTTCTTTGACAGCTGTGAATGTTCAGATGGTTGGCAAGAAACTTCCAAAAAATTCAGTAATGGGACTGCTTGTAATTGTGGCTGCAGTGCCTAAATCCTGTTAGAAAACTGTAGCTGTCTTTGGTGTGGGACTCACTGAAATGAGGCCAGTCTGAAGGTGAAATAGTAAACCAGAAATTACCTACAGAAGCCAGGTGGTACTGAAGTGTTGTGCAGCTGCTCTGCTTGGCATGTTTTGCTGTCTCTCCAAAGTGTGGCAGCACTAAAAAGGGGTCACTTCAGTGGACTGATGTCATAGATCCCACAATCCTTACTCATGGCTAATTATTTAATTTATTTGAAGTTCAGGTTCTTCCCTTTAGTTTCAGTAGAAGTGTTTCCCCCGAAACAGGGGGAATTTGATTTCCTTCACTGCTAGTTTCTCAATCACCTTGATAGTCATCCACTAGTTTTGGAGGGATTTGGTGGAAGGAATGCTCTCATGCTTTTATTGTGGTTGAATACAGTAATATGAAGAACCTAAATATAAACAGATGTCAATTTTTAAAAAGTCAGCATATTGCTGAAATTTAATATTTTTGTTAGCGTCACTGACAGCGCTTTTATTGCAAACCACTCAATCTCTGGTTTGTGTTCAAGCAGCATTAAGAGATTGTTGCTGCACTGAAATTTGGAGGATTTTCAATAAGATCACTGTGCTTTATTTATTTATTTATTTAGAGTCCTGACTGGCAGAAACTGGAATTACGGAGTTCTTTTGGCTACTGCTGTTCACCTTGGGGAATGGGGTGGGGTGAGTGGCTGTGGTTTGTCTTCTCTTTTTCTGTTGCCCAGAGAAATGAGATGGCTGTGCTGAGCTGTCTTCTTTGCATCAAATCTGTATAGGAAAGGAGAGGTTTAAATCATGTCTTTGAAACATAAACAAGGGACTTCTTTATTGAGGGTGGTGGCTAGATGAAGTGTCTTGGCAATTCATGTCTTTTTGGCAGTGCAAGGGGGACATAAATAGGGACTGGGTTACTGTCCCAGAGTGGGAGCATGGGGAAAATGTGAGCAAGATGAACCATGAAGAAATATCAAATTCTTTCTGGTATTGTACAGGTTCACTAGTTACTGGTTCAGCAAAGCGTATTTAATGTCTTTTAGTGTTTATGAATCTGAGTTAGTCAAACCCAGCATGTTTGTTTTACTGTATATATATATATATAAGTTTGCTGAGGGATTACCCGCCACAGTGGAATCTGAGTAGCTCTGGTTAAAATTGGTGGTAGTTATCTAGAAAAATATTCTCAGTCATTTCTCTAGCATGTTTCCAGCATCCTCATTTTCAAGAAAAAATTAAAACCTTTTCTAAGTGATAATAACTAAGTTGGAAAGTTTAGCTTAAAACTGTCAAGGGTCCTATTTAGTGGGGACAGCAGCTTTTGCAGCATAAATCTGCATTTGGCAAGATGGAAAGTTCTTAAAGTTGTCTGGGTCAACCTTTTTAGCCCTTCTGTGACTCAGGTGCTGTTTTCATTTGGGGTGGGAGCTGGGAACAAAGAGAAGATGCTGCACATGCAGGAAGAAGGTGAACTTAATAAATTGAAACAGTGTACATCAGTCACTAGGAAATTAAAGAAATTTGGAAAATATTGGATCTGTTCTGTGAAAATCAGTTTAGAAGTCATCAGTGGATAAAGTCTCCTTGGGGTATTGCAGGAACACTGGATAAAATCCAGCTTAAAATTAGGTCAGATTATGCTTGCAATAATATCCACACTATGGAGTTAGTTTTTCCTGCCTAAAACAGCTGCAGATAGAATTGATGCTGTGTTTACTGTGTGAAGATGAAGATTCATGTGCAGTGTTTCTTCTCAGGAATTCATGCTTTTAAAAACTACACCTGTTTTCAAGACCCAGATGCCAACTTTGTCATGCTTTCTCAATCTCAGTGGTATTTCACTCTGAAAATAAATCTATTCTGATCACAGTGATATCTTGTCAGATATGATGCAGTGTTCAGGAATAGGAGACTCAACCAGTTTGGATACTCGTTTGGCTCTCATCACAGTACTATGTGGCCATCTTGGCAATTATAGGAGTACTTCTGTGAGAAGGGAAGTTTTATCCTAGGTTTGTGGTTTGTTTTATAGAGCACAGGTAGTTACTGTTCTGTCCATGCAGTAAAGCAAGACCTAGGTATGGCAGGATCTAATATGAAGCATCTTCCATAAAATTCTGTTCATTGTATTCTTGTCCATCATTCTTGATGACATTAAAGGAGAAACAAAATGTCATGATTAACTCTTACAGCTGTAAATGAATTTCTGGTTGAAACACTAATTCTTTCTTAGCAATATATAGTAAGAATTCTGTGAATTACTCTGAAACCATCTCAACTGCTTTCAGTTTAAGTACAAAAGAAAAAATGTAGTTAGATGCTCATCTTTGCTGTTCATTAGTAAATTCTAAATTAAGCATATTGAATGATATATAATACCAGCAGGCATCCTTCTTCCTATTTTTAGTGCTGCTACATTGTGCCAAACTACACATCAGTACCATTACCACTCTGTCCACAATTACAACTAAAATGGAAGGGATTGTCTTTTAGTGAAAATAAAATATTAGATCAAGAACTATTTTCTGACTCCAATTATCTTCTAACATGCTTAACTGTGTTGAAATATGTTTCATTTATATCCCATTCCCATGAGCTTTAATTATTGTCTTTTGAAGGACTTTCAGCCAACTTTAAAAAGGTTCTATGGGAACTTTGTGTGACTGTATTTGCTGTCCGTTGAAGAGTGGAATTGTGGCTTTGTACTTACAGAGCTGTTTTCAAATGGAAACAGTCATCTATCATCCGTAAAAGAATCTGACCAGACACCTACAGAGTTTCTAGAGAGATGGAAAATACTTTAAAAATAAAGCGGTTTAAATTACCGTATGCATTGTAAAAGGTGTGAGTCTTCTGTGCTGTACAAGTGGTGTACAGGAACTGTAATCTGGCTCAAATGAGCACCAGGGCTGTATATTTGTGTTTCTCCATCTGAAATAACAAGGTGAGATACTTGACAGTATTTGCTTAGTGGCATAATTTACGGCTTGGAAGTTGCTTGCATCAGGATATGGGCTGTCTTTCACAATGAAGGAACTGAAATGGTTTTCCTGATGCATCTGGGCATCCCATTGCAATGCAGATTTCTGGATCAAACCCTCATGTGCGCTGTAAATATTCTGACATTAAATATGCAGCATGTCTGTGGCAGATATCTCTCTATTGTAATTCCCAGCTGTAACTCATGCATCCTCCTATTTTTTATCGTTCATAGTAAAGGAGAATACCTCCATATGTTTTGAATTCTTTTGCATCTTCACTGGAGTTCTCAGGAGTATGCTATTAATTTAATACATGATTTTTGTTCGACATTTGTGTTGTTATAAGCTGGTCAATATACAGGCAATAAGCTTTGGAAAAGCTGAAGTGTTAGCATACATAAGTTTTATCTAGCACAAAAACTTGGTTGGGTCAGTATCCTTGGGTATATTGTAACAGAAGCTCACTGGTCTTTTAGCTGCAAAATGCAGAATATTTATTTAATCAGTAATCTTCTTAGAATCCATCTGAACAGGTCACTTGCTTGGCAACATCTCTTGTCCAGTAATTATTAATTCCAGAGGAATAGTAGCTAATGCATCTTGAGAGCTGCCATGTTTTCCTCCTGACTTTATCATCTTTTCCTTTAAAGGCACAGTCCTTCCCCTAGATACAATTTTGCTGTTCCCTTACAATGACAGGGTAGTGCCAGTTCATGCCTAGGCTCCTGCTTCACTGCAAAGTATTTTAGAATGTCGGAGAATGCCAAATAAAAGAGAGT
Organism: Florisuga fusca; assembly: GCA_038090715.1. NCBI lineage: Eukaryota > Metazoa > Chordata > Aves > Apodiformes > Trochilidae > Florisuga > Florisuga fusca. The sequence continues at coordinate 11,427,210 of JAAWXA010000028.1, read as the reverse complement.
ATTGAATGACGAAGGATAATTAATTGCTCTTATTACTCTGGGTATTGAATAACAGTGCAAAATCCTCTTGTGGATTTTTACTCCAAATCCTTGATTACTCACTATGGGTTGGACATCACATTAAGTTGGTTGCTTAAAGGATATGAGCAACTTATTTTCATCAGAAGAGCAGGCAGGAATTCAGAAAGGGGGAGGGTGAGCTGCTGAAAGCTTGTATGCATGTATAGTTTTAAAGTGTTTGAGCCAGTACAGAATGATTGCAATGGAAAGTGGATGATGGTTAACATCAGCTTTTGTACAGCTGCTTTTTGGCTAAAAAGAAGTAATTTATATTTAAAGTCTGAGTGTGATTAATGATTTTTTTAGAATGTTTTTTTTTGCTGAAGTTTCCCCTTCTTTCCCCCTTGGATTCTTTGCAGTTAGTAAAGCTACCTCTGCTATTTCAGCACAGTTTCGTCTTCTGTAAGGTCTGTACCAGGTGAACCCTAAATCACAAACTGTGCTTTTCCTCTGTTTTTAGATATTTTTTTGTGAATAGCTGACATATTTGGCTGCAGTCTTAGTGCCAAACTTGAAAGCAGTGCTGCATTACTAGATTGTGTTAACCTTAGCTAGAGGTAGAGGTGGCAAGAACAGCTTTAGTAAATCGTAAGGGCACTGTCTTAATGTTTCTCTTTCTGTGCTATCTTAACAAGCAGTAATTGACACAGACATTTAAGAATTACATGCAAATTTAAAAAATCATTCCCTCCCCCCCCCAAGAATGAATGTAACTAGGCTGGGCATGTTTTATAAACTTAGCTTTCTTTAGGGTTTGGAAATGTTTTTGCAATGTCCAGCATCTCCACTAAACTTCTGCTTTGTTTTATGTCTAGTAGCCTGGCTGCATGGACACAAAGAAATAGGCTAATTTGCTTCACACATTGATTGAAAGGTGATTATAAACTGTAGCTCTAGCACCTTAAAATTATATTTCACAAAACAGAGAAACTTTATTGAATCAGATCTTTGAAATGGTTCTTTCACACATAGTTGACTCCTCATATGGAAAAAGAAGCTTTAAACAAATGTGCTTCCTGTTGCTCCATTATGACTGTAATGATTATGTTCTCATGCAAGACACAGATTTTCTAGTTTTGAAGGATATACTTAACTACCAGGTGACCATCCTGATATTTCCATTATTAGAGAAATTCCAGCATCCTATTAAGACATTTATACTGAGATGGCTCAGGGGTCAAATCTAAGGCTGATAGAAACTAAGGTGTTTCAGAGTAAGATGCCTTGAAGTAGTCACACCATATTTCATTATTTAAGAGTAATTTTTTTTTATAAACTAAGAAAATTATGGACAACAGCCTTCGAATCCACAGCCTGAAACCCAGATCTGTGTGTTTGATGTTACCTGAGTGTTTGATGCAGCATTTATTGTATGAGGGTTTTCTTGGCATGGTGCTGATAGCATTTCCAGAACTTTTTAAAGTGTTAGTACTTGTATTGCTCCTACTCTGTTGGACTCACAGCTGGATGCTGATCAACATGAAGATGCTTTTCATATACAGTTTTGGTGACAGAAAATTGTATATTTTAGTTCTGCTTTCTGCAGTTTAGAGCTAGATGTAGCAAGACTGTGAAATTTTGCAGTTTGCTGCTTTCCAGAGACAAAACCTGACCTGTCAGAAATAGTTTTACAATTAAGGGCTAATACACCTTGGTGCAGTTCCCTGGGACAAAGTCCAGCCAGGTGCAAGAAAATCTTCCTTCTTTTTAATTTTGAACTCTGAACATATGTGTATCTAGGACTGCACTTGAATGTTTACAGTTTTTGAGGAAAAGCCACAGTGTGAGATTTATTCATGCAGAAACTGCTGTGAACTGTTTGTATTCAGTGTACTGATTTCTTTTATGGTAAACAAGAGTTTCTGGAAGTTTACTGTATGAGAGCAAAAATATTTTGAGCAAAAGCTACTGCAGTATCTATTAGATTGAAGGACTATGAAAGGAAGAAGTCAATCAATAAACATAGGAAGGCTTCTGCTCACTGAGAGATCCTAGTTCAGGAAATTGAACTCTGTAAAGGACCACAGGGACTTCATTTAGTTTGTCCCAGTGCCAGTGTCCACTTGTGGAGATTCAGTTATCTCCGTAAGTCAATGGTGCTTAGTTATTCCTTCCAGAGGAATTTTTTCTGTGAGGTGTAACATAAATCTTCCATGCTACGATTTTGACACATTTTGCCTCCTGTCCAGTTCACAGTGCACATAGGAACACTTTTATTACCTTTTTTATTTTACTTAGAGACTGTAATTACTTCTGTTTTTTTCACATCAGCACTGTGATTTGTGTCTTCCCTCTTTGGTCATATATTCTAGAGTTGGTCACTTATGCTGTCCTCTGGATGGTCTTCTCACAGACCTGTGTCCTGAGGTGGATGTAGTGCTCTGGCTGAATGTTACTTACTGATATGTTTTGCAGACTACCTTCTGGTTTATACCTACTTGTACAATGCTTGCATATATTTTGTAAGTTTACCACTTTGACATCTTATAGTCAAGAAGATCCACTGGCACTGCTCCAGATTCCATGTGTAATTACTGCTTACCCATTATTTACTCAGCCTGTGTTTGTGCAGCTGGTTATTCTGTCATACATGTAGTATATTGCACCAATCCCCATTACATTTCATGATGCCTTTTTAGGCCTTCACCAGGCTTTCAACATGTCTTTTGAACTCTCATCATTCCCTCCAATATTCTTGGAACCTTTTCCAGTTTGGTGTAATCTGTGAATATTGTGTCTCCAAGCCAGCATCCACTTCATGAACGAAAACTGCTGAAAATCTGCTGAAACCATACACACCAAAGATTTTGCAGATTCTCGCTTTTTGAACCTATTTTACACATCCCCTATAGCAATTTTTTCTAGATGGTATTTTCCTAACTTGAAATGTTGTACACCTGAGAAAAGGCACACTAAATCCCAGCCACTGCTTCTGTTTACCGAGGCAGTTTGTAGAAGGAAATTAAATGGGTTTGACAAGATTTTATCTTGACAAATCCATACTGATTACTACTGCTGCCCTGATCATTATGGGTGCTGATGAACAGTGGGTTTGAATTCTTACAGATTTTTTCCAGGAAATGAAACTGAGTTGGCTTATTCAGCACTTCTCAGCTCCTCCTTGTTCTGCACTTCACAGCTCAGAAACTGTTTGTCCCTTTCTATTTTTTTGTCATCTGACACACCCTCCGTAATTCTCAAAGATAACAACAGCCCATGTTGCTTTAGTAATTTCTGCAAGTTCCCAGGGATGAGTCCATTGAGCCTGAGTGCTCTGGGCACTCCAGCTTTATTTGCAGGCAACATGGCCTCTTGTGTGACCATTGGAAGGTCTGATGGCAAAACCTACATCATCAGCTCTTTTTGTCTGTTGCAAAAGAATGAACTCCTGGGGACAATACAGGGGATGAGAGGAGGAAGTTGCCACATACTTTGTTTAGAGTGTCAAGTTCTCTTTATTGCATGTAATGACAGTCTAGCAAAATCTGTCAGAGGGCACATCAAATTGGAAAACACTCTAGCATGCAACTTGCCTGCAGTGGTGACTGCAGCACTCCCCAGACCAGACACAAGCCTTCCAGCCCTGCTTTGGGCACTGCAGCACTGTGCTGTGAGACATGGGAGTGAGGGTAATGTCACAGATGAGTGTAAAACAGACAGATTGAAATTTCATGGGACAAAAATTTCAGTGTGAAAGTAGATTTTGTCAGACACCAAAATTTTCCCCTTAATGGAGGTATTGGAAGTGTGGAGAGAACTTAATCTTTGTTATTTTGAAATCCAGCTGCTAAGAGCAATTGGTTGGTAGTGCCAGAGGTACTGAATACCAGCTCCCAGCAGCAGGGAGCAATAACTGGCTTCCCAGTGCCTTCCAGTTAGATTTTCCCAGATCCAAGCTCATTGAGTTAGTACCTTTCAGTTTGCTGCAAGGGTCTTAAAATCTAGCAATATAGGTGTGAATATTGAAAACCTAAAATAAGAAAAAAAGAACATCCTTAAAAATAAATGTAATATGAAAACAGATCTCCAAACACTGATGTTTAGGATTTGATCTGCTACTAGAGGGAAAGCAGCGTTCAGTTTAACTGACTGAGCTCTGGTCATTGGCATCCCAGTGAAAACATTGTTCTAATGAACATTCATTTTTTAAACTGATCTTTATAGGAATGTAGGAAATAAATATCTTGAAGTATGTAAATAAAAGCACAGTATGTTTTAACTAATCATTAAGAATTTATTTGCTTATTAAAGGACTGTGGCAGGAGGCCATGGAAATACATTTTAGACCCAATACTAGCTATATTAATATTTTGTTAAGTACAAATCTCTTCTAGTATTTCAGAAACACCCATCCCCTAGCAGTTTTTTCACTTAAGTCAATCCTTAGGTGCTTAGGGCCCAGTTAGAACACGTTGATATGTATTTCCTAGAGGATAGTCACAGTGAAGTATGTGGCTGAGTTTTAGCTGCTGCTTGTTTCTGAGTTTCTTCTTTCTGCAGTGGCTCCTTAGGTGGTAATTTCTTGATGTTTTTCCAGAGCAAAGAAACCTCAGGTACAAATCCTTAAAAAGGGGGATTTCCTCTCTTTCTTTGCCCATTGATACACACATGTGCTAAAGATCCTGCATATAACAACTTAAAAGTAGATGCTTGTTTTCAGTTACAAAGCCCTCATATGTAGTGTAAGTTACAGTTTCTCTCCTTAGCTGTGAAGATGGGAATCTCAAAGATTTTTGATGACAAGACTCTAGTGTGCTTGTGTTGAGTGTGAGCATTGGCACCCTGGGTTGCAGTATGTTTAATCTTTTATGGAACAGCTTATTGTAATGTACAGGAGCAGGAAAATAGCTCAGCTAGATGTAAGGAAAAACTAGTTCACTATACATAGTTGCATTAGTTTACACACAGGCAATTTGTATAATAACTACATTTTGTGACAGGAATGGTGTGTTTGGTTAAGGACTGTGTGGTGTCTGTGATGTCCCCTGGACATCACAGAGAGGCCAAATAACATAAGTGCTTTTTGTAGGTTCTGAAACTGAGACTGTCAGGTTGATTTACTGTGTCTTTCTCCCCCTTCCACCTCCAATTTTAAACTCTGTGTTTTTTCCTTTATTCTGTTATTTCTGCATGCCATCCTTTCTCAGTAATGACTGCCTCGTCTTGTCAAGGTGCTGGAGCTTTTCACAAAGGCTGATTTTATCAACAGCTTCTTTCTGAAGAAAATAGTATTGCTCAACAAAGCAAACTTGTAATAATTATGATTTTAAAAAGGTGTCTTTTTCTTGTTTTGTGTGAATCAACTGTAACATCTTTTAGCTTATAGAACCATAGGTACTGGATCTTAAGTCTGTATTCATCAAAGCTGCCATGTTCATGTCAGCACTGGAAACTGCAAATAATGAGGTTATCAGTCACAGAATCACAGAATGGTTTGGGTTGGAAGGGACTGTAAAAATCATCTCTCTCCACCCCCCCTCCACTTCCCACTAGTCCAGTTGCTCTAAGATCTCTCCAAACACTTCCTTGAACGCTTGAACTCTTCTAAGGATGGGGCAAAGACTTTCTGTGGATCCTTGTTAGGAGCTTTTTTAAGTACTAGGGGTCTGACTGTTGCACTTAGGGTCTTCTAATGAAAAGCATTACTTTGTCAATTTTTAGTGTTCAAATACGGAGCTCATGTTTTTATAGGAGAATTCTGAGACATCTAACTTTGTAAGCATAAATATACTCCCTTAAGAGATAACTGAAAGCTTTTGTCTGGAATGTTGCTGAGGGTTTCACAAGCCCAAACTTGAATCTCTATTCTTCCTATCTACCTTTGGCATTTATTACTCTGAAGTGTGGCATGAAGTACTTCTGCATTAGAATTGATTCAAATAAAAATGTCCAAGCTCTCTGTGGAAAGTCTGGAGGCAAGAGTTAGAGGTATATTTACTAATGATGCCAAATTATTGATTTTATAGAGCAGTTTTACATAATTCTAGTTTGCAGATTTTGTCCTTGGGCTACTAATGTGCTGATGGAGATAGAATCATATAAAAAATACAGATCTGGATGCAGGCTGAGATTTCAGAGGCTACTAGAGATTCTAATAGAGTCAAATAGAAATACTCAGTTCTTGAACATTTTATAGACAGAAATCAGTAACAAGCTCCTCTGAGAACATCCCAGAATAATAGCATTTGGGACTGATAGCTCTCAGCCTCCCTCATGAAGTGGCAGGATGAGAAATTGCACTACACGTAGCAGGTTTTCTTCTCTGATTACTGCCAGAATTATTTTTTTTTAATTTGGCTGGAAGTTAGATTATTTAGTTTTAATTATTTTTCTCTCTAGATTGGCCTTTAATAACATGTCCTTTAGTAATATGTTATATAAATATTTCTATTTATTTTTAATAAATTCCATAAAGTATCCCTGTAAGAGAAGGCATTGCATATGCAGTCTATCTTACACAATCAGTTTCTAGGGGATGTCAAACCATAAAATACTAAATCAGGGACAGGGTTTAGTGATAGACCTGGCAGTGATAGGTTAGCAGTTGCACTTGAAGATCTTACAGTCCAAAACAATTCTGTTACGCTCTAAATGTTTGATTGAATGAGATTTACATGAATTAGGCAGTTTTACACCAACAGAAGAGTGAAATGGTGAGGAGAAAACTTCCCTACCTTTTAGAAGCACCTGTGCCTGACATTTTGGACAGTTGTTCACCCATGACCCTGGGGAGCTTTTACTGATAAAATTTTAGCTGTTGATGGATATAGAGGAAAGCAGAATGTTTTGAGCCTAAGTAACCATTGTTTGGTTTTCTTCTTATATAGCAAGATTTTAATAATTTTGATTTTACATATTGGGAGCTGTTGTTCCAAACTTCATCAGAAGTGCACCCCAAATGAAACTGCCATCGCTGTTTCTGAGGGCCAGAGGGTTCAATCTAAGTGGCTGCTGTGCACTGCATGCAGAGTCTAAGAGATGGCTTTTAAAGAACTTCACGGAAAGAGAACTTTAATCTCTGTTTGCATAGGCCAGTGGAGACATCCAGTGGCCAACGTCTTTGATTACTGATAAGTGTAGTCTGGATTCTGACTGCCTAACAAATGGAAGGCTGATGTGAAAACAGGCATTTTTAGGAGGTTGTGGATTTTCCCCCCCTCCTTTAAATTGAGACAAGAGTTCCAAATGCAACACAGTAAAAACTAAGGTCTGTTGAAGAAACTGCATTACCTGGTCATGTCTTCTAAAGGGATGTTGGCTTTAAGCCACTGTTAAACATATAACTTGTGGAAATTCTATTTAAGCCAACAGTACTTGCTATTCAGGTACTCACGCAAACCACCCGATTAAGGGCTTTGCTGAACTGAAGCCAACATCACATTGACCTCTACAGTTTAGATTGAAATTGTTACAAGCAAACACATCTTAAAGTTTTTCTAGACAAATGTGTATGTATTGATTTAAACTTTAAATTAGAAGCTTCAGTTTTGAAAACCGAGTGAAGAAAACTATTGTTAAAAAAGAAACAGCAAAGAATGCCTGATGTTTCTATCATGGAGTGATTATGTTACTGTTACCCTGCAAAATCCCACACTGTGTGAGTTAACACTATTTCTACATATTGTTAAAAAAATAAAAGAAAACTTTCAAGGTTGTTAAGACAGCTCTTTGATTTTCTCAGTCTTGTGGAAGTAATTCAACATGGCAGACATGACTGAGCTCACTGTGGACAGATTAGTAAATTTTATTTTAAAAAAATGGCTAAGAGAGACTTGAATTTGTATGTTTTTATGCATTGCTTGTTTCTAGTTGGTTTTCTTTAATTTCACTGGGGCATTATCATCAACTTCCCAGCTATTTTTACTGGATGACAGTAAATACACAAGGTATTATTAATAGTTTTTGAATTACAAAGGAATTTGGAGAGAACGAAGAAACCAGGAAAAATTGAGTAAATTACAGTATTTATAAACAATAAATATGAGTACAAGATTAAGGGAATTGAGGCCTTTCAAAAATATTTCTGTTCACTGAAGACAAATCTTTACAGAATCTACTCATTAGTAGTTCCCCATGACTATTTAACCCAGGACTTACTGGTTCTGGGAGTAGAGCAAACTGTGGTATATCCAGGTAAAAATGGGTTTCTTTGAATGGTATCTTCCTTTTTGGCTTTGTATTTGTTTAAATATACTTGCAGTTTCATGATAGAAGCTTGAATTAATGTTGTTTTTAAACTTATTATCTGAACCCTGGCACAGAAAATATTTTAAATATGTATCAAGTTGTTGAGACAAACATCATTAGTATATGGAAAAATTAAATGTGGAAGTAAAAAAAGAACAAAAAGGAAATGTTCCTCCAGTACTGGAATGAAGAGTGGAAAATTATTGTTTTAAATAAAATCCAAGCCAGAGTAATAAAAGTTTGTAAGAAGTTAACAAAACTGAAAGGGACAAAGTAAAAAAAAATAAACACAACTCTATGGTTATTGTCAAGAGATGTTCCAAAGCCTAAAAAGGAAAAAGTATCAAAAGGGACTCAAATAAAACAGATTACACCACATTAGTATTTCTGTTGGAAGGACCAAATGTAGTTGCAGGATAATGATTTCCTGGGAAATGTTTGCATATTGTTATTTAGAAATCTGGCAACAGGTAACTGCTATAAAAATAATTTTTTTCTGGCCACTTCAAAAACTTCTGTCTGTCAGTGGGACACCAACCTGACCCAGGATCAGTTTGCTGTTATGGACCTCATAACGTCCATTGCTAAATTGTAAAACTTGAACTAATGTTCTAGTACTGGTAACTAAGCCAATGTAGTCTATTATCCTGAACAGTGAAATCTTAAAATAGTTCTGCTTTCTTGAAAGCTTTGTAGGGAATGTGGTTGGGGTTTTTATTTCCTACACATTTTCTTGTTTGTATAGGAAGCTGCATAAACAAAGTTGCCTACATTTAGAACTGCACCAACACTTGTCGTTCCTGCTGAGCTCCACAGGTGGATGCATTTAGTATGGAACTGTAACATTTAGGTCTGTATCTGGCATGGTGTCTCTGAAGTCTGCAATGTAGCTGTTGGCTTACAGCCACAGCAGTGCACAAAAGGACTACTGCTAGTAGTGTATTGGACCTCTCTTTGTTTTCCTGTATGTACATGTGTCATGAAGCACTTCCTATATGTGTATAAAACCTTCAGATGGAAACTTCGGTTTCACAAAACTGTAACTTATGTCTTGGTGAAGAGAGTACTTACTAAATTACATAAATTATTACTTACTAAATTACTAAATTACTCACTAAATCTGACACTTGCCAGACTCCTTGCTGTACTGTTTGTTCCTTCTCTGCCGTGGGGGCTTCTGTAGGACAAACAAGAATGTCAGTAACCTGCAAGTGTTTTGCTGAAATCCCACAGCATTGATAAGCTTTAACTAAAGTAGATGCTACAGAGATAGACATGAGCACATCTCTTAAAAGTTTTTCCAGTGTCTGCTATGCCCCATTACACTTCCTGCAAAGCAGATTCATTGCTTTTATCATAAGTAAATACTGAATTACAGCCCATGGCAAGCTAGGCCCTGAAAATAACTGAGCTATGCAGAGACAACTTGTTCCTGGAACAATCGGTTCTGACACATTGTGGATGAGTGTATCTTGGCTCCTTACAGAGAAGCACTGCAGTTGACTTTACAAGGCAGTGTGCACACAGAATAAAGCCTAATTTAAATTCGTTTAATCCCATAATGTAGTATTAGCATGAATGTGATATTTGCTTGCCAAGAGTGTGCATGCCACTTCTCTGTGGGCACCCTCGAGGCATATTTCTCAAATGGCAGAGCTTGTTGTTAACTATTTTTAGATGTTTAGGCAAACTTACAAAAACTGACAAATGGTAAAAGCATTCTGTAATGTTCTGCAGAGAGCTAGAACTGCTACATAGATAACAACAGGGAGTCTGCATTTCACATTAAATTAAGGTTTGGAGTGAGGAATCATCAAGGGCAGTTTAAACATTCCAGTCCCTGCCTCAAGGCATGAGGAATATGAAGTTTCTTTGAGTATCATTTATTCTGGTTGCACTTACAGCCAGAATTGTCTGTGGTGGGAGATTTAATGTGTGTGTAGTAAGACAGTGCATGCTCCAAGGAGCTTGATTAGGAGGTGATACATAGAGGAGGAACTTCATTTTGTGAAGGTAGTCAGTGTACTGTTCTGCATGTCACTACTGATCAGCAGCATTTTTATTTGATTTTTGCATTATTTCCTGGGATTTTTTGGTTCAGTGGCTATTTTAAATTTCTCTTTGAACAGCTGAATACATTATTTAGCAAATGTATTGCAGTTGGAATGCTCTTTCTTGTAACATTTTTTCCTAAGAATATCATTAGATTGAAATTCCTTGCACTGGCAAGCTGCCTGTTGCTCTCTCTATCTCTTCAAGCTTACTGCTGAGTAGCATCTACCACCATAAGCCCTGCTTACCCACTGTCTTTTTTCCCCTCTGCCCAATTTTGTTGGGAAGAGGTCAAGGAGGGTGGAGGAATGCAGTGGGTAAGAAAGTTGAAGGAAGGGAATAGCTGTCATGAAGTCCAGAAGCACCCTCTGCAGATGCTCTGGTGTGGAGTTGCTCTCAAGGGAGAGGAACTCCTTCTCCAGAGGGAAGACAGAAGGTCAGAAGGAGGAAGGCCAGAGTGGGCAGGAGACTGGGGCTCTGCTGGCTTGGGAGTTTTTAGTCCTGTGGAAGATGGAACCTGCACAGAAGTGCACGGTGACCCAGCTGCCTTGGCCTTTTCCTCCTCCTCTTAAGGGTTGTGTCAGCCTAGATGAGCACCAAGAGATCTTTGGGGGAACTTTGCCATGCTGAGCTCTTTGAGGGCTCCCACTGTGTGCCCCTGAGGATGGCATAAGGAGCAATGTGCTTAACTGGGACGGAAAACTTCCTTTCAGTAAAGTTTTAGCATTTGGAAATATTTCAAAATGAAATGCAAACAGATCTATCCAAAAGCTTCTGCAAGGTGGAATGTTTCCAAAATGGTGACTTTCCACCTTTTTAAGCACGCAGAGGTCTTAGATTCGGGCTGGGTATTTTTCGAGGACATTGATTTCTTACACTTTAATTTAAAGAAATCAATGAAATCCAAGATCGCTGCCGGATGAGAGTAAAATTGTGCCGCGTTCTCGCCCGGAGGGGCCGGTTCAGCCCCGGGCCGGGCAGTGACCGAGGACGCAGCCCCCAGCACGCGCCGCTCCCTCAGGGACTTCCAGAGGGCGGGAACCGGCGCGGCCGGCCGTGAGCTCCGGAGTGCGGCTGGGCCTTGAGGCAGGCCCCAGGGAAAAACAAGTGATTTCGGCCCCGTGTGTTTTAATGTCTCATCCAGGAGTTTTCTCCATCAGGAACTGCTGTATGTTGGCTTGTGCGAAGGTGATCGCTCTGGGTCCCCCCGAGGTGCCCTCCAGCCGCGCCAGGCTGCCGGGCCCGCCCGCGTTCCCTCAGGGCGGTGGCGCCTTGCGCCAGGGCCGTGTTGTGGGCTTGTACGAGCAAGTGTTTTCCTAATAGAGAGATTAAAAAGGATTTGGCATTGTTCTTTTGAGCGTCAGCCTGTGAACCCTCGGGGTACCAGCTTTTTCCCGTGCTTCCTTGTGCTTCCCAGCTAAGTGCTGCTGCTCTGCCCTGCATCTTAGCCAGGTCAGTGAAGAGGCCTTATCTTGACGAGCTGCTGAAGGCCTAGCTTGAACTCCAAGCCATTGCTTGCAACGTGGTAACATCTAAATCCCCCTTTTTCCCTTAGAAAATGTAATTTGTTGGTAGCTTGAACAGTTGAACTTTTAATCTCAAACGAGTGCACTGAAACCTGCATTTAAATGGTCTGTCTAGGGGGAATGAAATGTATTGATATTTAATTGTTATATCAGTTTGACCAGTTAAATGACATGAGAATAAAGATAACTATAGACTATGGGTTATCCCTGTGTGAACTTTGCAAACAGCACTTCAGAAGATGGTGTTTTCTCTTTTTCCATATATTTGTCAGCACACATGCAGTGCAGAATATGTTCTCTGTGTTGATTTTAATCCATCAGAGCTAGAAGGGTTGACTTTTGTACCTAATGGTGTTCCTGCTGGTAAAGGTAGACTTCAGGTTTTGTCTGCCTGGAAGGGTGTCTTAATTAGTGCCAATCTGCAGGGCTTTTATGTCTTGATAGAATGTTCAAAAGGATTAATTTAAGGTGCAGTGTATAGTTAAATCTGAGGTCTCAGTACCCTTACTGGTCAAGTGGGAGGTGGCAGAACTGTGCTGTGGGCCCATTCTTGCCTACCTGGATCTTGTTCCTTGTTAGGAAAGGTGGAGGGTAAGTTTATACAGAGGACTTGAGAAAAAGTCACAAGTCTTGCCATTTAGACAAGCCCAGGATATCACTGATGTACTTAAGGCTAGTTTAACAAGGTCATTATAAGAAACAGTGATTTTTTTGTGATTGAAATACTTTTTTCAGTCTATGTAAAATGAAAATCAAGCTTTACACATAACCAGGATTATTTACTCTGGGCATCTCCTTCAGTTAAATCACTAATGAATACCTCTGGTAGAATTAGATTTCGCCCAAGTTCACTATTTAATAAGGTGGGTGTCCTGGTTTGGGGTAAGGTGAGAATTTCCGCAGAAGACTGGGTTGTGCTAAGGTAGGCATGAGAATGAATAGCAAATAGATTAGGTGGTGTGAAACAGTACCTCCATAGTGAACAGACTGTGCCCACTGTGTCACACTTTAAAAAGAGCCCATTTTTGAATGGAAATGTGTCTTGCCAGCAGCTAGCTTGGAAGGTCTTCACCTAGAAGCCTTCCTCTGTTCCTGGAGGTCACAAAGATCCTTTTGGAAAGTTTGGGATCAGATGACATAGTACTAAAATATGTTGCCTGTGTGGAATCAATCACTTCACAGCTCATTGTTTAATTGGCATTTTATGTCCAGTTGCCAAGCCAACAGTGTAGCCTGACCTATAGCTTGAACTATAAAAACTCAAGTCGTGGCAAAACAGTGGGTAAAGGGAGGGTGTCAAGATCCATGTGAAGTGAATAGGCAACAGAGTACATTTTACTAGCATGGTATCTTATTTTACAAGGGAATTCTAAAATATGTTTGTTCTGCTGTAATTTATGCATAGTAAATACACAATGCTTACTTAAAATCCCAATGGGAAATACTTCTCATTCAATAGGGGCGATTCAGTTTGCAGATTTTACTCCTCTTAGACAAATGGGTTTTTCACATCTCTAATACCCGGGAACATTGTCTTTAGGTAGTAGTTATATGTGTGTGAATAGCCAAGGCAGCGCCCTACAAGTTGCTCATTGAAAGAATCTGAGTATTGAAAGCCAAAGCATTATAGGGTGAGATGATTGTACAGACTTTTATTCTGGAGCATGTTGATTGTTAAGGCTTGATTCATGCATTATATTTTTATTTGATACTGGTTAAAGCCATTGGCTGTTTTAATTCTTCTTTTTGTATGAACAGGAACAGTCCTAATAAGAAAGAATGAAAGGCAAAAGTTTTGAAATAGGAGTCATATTTTAGAGAGCAAGTAAACTTAGTCTGCTTGGGGTTGCTAAAGTGCTGCATTAGCATGCAGTGGCTTCCCTATCAAATAATAAATAAAAGGAGAGGTCCAGGTAAAAATACCATGCTTCAGCAGGTAATTTCTTTATCTTTCTGAGTATTACAAGCTTTTCTTGGGCTTTAGAAGACAAGCTGAGCATTTCGGGGGTAAATATTGTAAAGGATCTCCAACAAATGATAGATATTAAGAGGAGGAAGAGTACAGGAATGTGAGGCTTCAGTATATTTTGAATTAAAGGCAATAAATATAGAAGATAAGGACATTTCAGAAAACCTAATTGGCTAGTTTGAATTAATTTTAGGGAATGGGAAGATAAGAAAATGTGGACTGCAGAAGTGCTGTTTGACAGCTAGTGTTGCAGGTTATGTAAATAGGACACTTTCAGATGCAGAAAAGGACAAATTCTTTTCAGTTATGATCAGTCACTGAAGCTGGGCTATACATATTTGAGAATTCTGAAAACGGGTGTGAAACGACTAAGCTGCTAAGAATAATCTGCAGTTTATCATCAAAACTACCATTTATACTTGGAAATTTAACTGCAGAAAATACCTCACCTTTTTTTTCACTTCTAAGTGAAGTCTTTAGAATGAGTGAAGCTATCTTAAAAAAAAGGAGTCTGTGGAAAAATTACCCAGTTGGGCATGGCATGCATAGCTTCTGCCAAAAGGGAACTAGGTAGATGGATCTTTGACCTCACATAAAATTAGTGGAGATTTTTGAGTATTTGATAAAATCAGATTGTCAGATGCAATAGGCGTTCTTTACATCTGGTAATTAAATGCCTGTGTGTGTGTGTAAATCTAAGATCCAAATTTCAGAATTGGTCTGCACTAATCCTGTCCCTGCACAGCTAAAATTTTGTTACATCTACAGAAAACAGATGCTAAATGTATATCTGAAATAATTGCTTGAGTTTATTTTGGATTTGATTTATGCCATAGCTGAAGATTCAGAAATAGAATTAAATAGAAAATCCTAGGAATACCATGTGTTAACAGCTAACTAAGATGTGTATCATCTCCTTTGGCAGAGATAACTGGGTTTCAGCTATGTTATATGGTATGAGCTGAAGCTTGGTGAAGTTAGGGAAATTTTAGCTTTTTTATTATGGCAGCAAGAAAAGTATTGTCAAAAGGAAAAGAAATTCTGTTGCACCTCACTGCAACTGTGTAACAATGCTACTTTTGGTTGGAAAGAAGCTGGAGGTATTGTTATTTTAGTTGGTAAATAGGGGTAATGAACTGTATGCAACTTCAACATGACAGAGGATTTGAAATAGAAACACTACACAAATGTATTAAACTTGATAGCATAAAATATGTGGAGTGTTAGGCTGTATCTGTTCAAGTAACAGATTTTCACTGGATAACATAACTGTTTCTTGTCCTCTGTGTTCCTCTTACCCAGAGTTCAGTGGACTGACTTCCTTCTGGTTTTTGCATATCAACAGAGATCACAAGGTTTTGAATAATGATGTGTGTTTTATATATTTAAAAATCAAAGAGTTTCGATTTTCTTAATTTTTTCTTGAACTAAGGAATAGTCCCAGAAGTGCAAATTGTAAAAACGAGGGAAAAAAATGGACTATTTAAAAATTTCTAGCTTGTTTTATGTGTTTCTTAATGCTAAATATTGGTCTTCTTGTTTGTTCTGAACTGACTGGTGACTTTATGTGTGCCTAATTTGATGCCCATCTTTCTGATTGCCGTGTCATGTTGCTGACACTTAGGAGTTATGAAATGTCATGTTATTTTGCTTTGAGAAGACTAAATTTGGCAATTTTTTAATTAAAAAAAATCCTCTTGGTCATTCAGGAAACTATATCATTAAAAACTGAGATATTGTTTTAAATTTTCCTAAGGTACCTTAGAATGTTTACCTTGGATTTGGTTTCCTAATCGCTATTCATTTGATGTAGTCATTCACATTGCATTCACTTTGCCTATTTGTTTCTTCATCTCAGTCCTCACTTTTAGTTTAAAGGGCTTTTCCTTTTTAAAACTGCTGCTGTGGTCTTTCTAATGGGGACTTCTGTCTCTTTCTACAGTGAAGGGAAGTCAGAAGTGTGAGCTGAATTGCCGTGCCATAGGCTACCGGTTCTATGTGAGACAAGCTGAAAAGGTGATAGATGGGACACCCTGTGACCAAAATGGAACGTCCATCTGTGTGGCAGGGCAGTGCAAGGTAAGGCTACTGTCTGTAGCACATCTGCCTGTAGACTGTCTGTGTCATATTTAATTTCTGTATGAGGTTAGTACGACTGAACTGCAAAATGGTGTCTTGAATTTCTCACTTTTTGTTTTATTTTTTGTAAAGTAGATGTGAAAAAATGTTGACTTCTATTATCACAGGTTTTATTTCTTATCTAAGATTTCTGTCTACTGAGAGCAAATGTAGAATCTGAAAGGCTGGATTCAGAAGGTGTTCTGGACACAATTAAGACTTAGTTTCAGTAAGACTTTTCCACATATTTAGCTTTCTACAGAAGAGATTCTGTAAAAGAAGCAAAACAAAAGGATTGAAAGCTTAAATAACTGAGAAATATAGTATGTTTCTTTCATTAAACTTTAGAGTGGAGATACAATTTCAGCCTGCAGCATAATGGTTTATTCAGTTATATGTTTGATTGCTTTTTAGCTGGTGTTAGTGTAACTTCTCTGATTGGTTGATGTTTGCTGTTTTTAAGAATTAGGTCTTACTGCCTGTCTGTTTACTCAGCAGTGATGTTATCATAGAAATACTTGAGTGAACGGTTATTTTTCAAGGGTTCAGAAAGAGCTAATGTATTGACTCTGTCCTGTCTGCTGTGTAGGTTCCCTGGGTAATGAATAAATACATTGTTTTCCACAAGGTGGTAGCAAATTTAAACATAATGTTACAGTGTTTAGGGGAAAAAAAAAAAAAAAAAGCTTGTTTGTAATTTTTCAGGCAAGGTAGTGAAAGAAAGCAAGGGGCATCTGATACTTGGCTGATGTTTCCCATGGTTGTCGGCAAAAGAAGCAGAGTGGGTCAGATGTGGCTCATAAACTCAAACAGCGAAAGGTCAAGTTCAGTTTAAATAGTTGGTTTGCCAGAGGAAATTATTTATGAATAAAACCTTTTCCTCTGCATGTCCAGATTCCTCAAACTTGTGCACATCTGGACAATGCTATGTATGTTTCTGTTCTGTATTTCTTAGTGCAAGCAAAGCCACATCTTTGAATTTCCTTTGAAGATGATAGATTTGTTGATTATTCTTTAAAGCTTTTCTTGATCTCAAACCAATTCAGAAAGGGCCAGAAATTTGTTTTAATTACAGTTCTGATCTATGACTCCGAAAACTAAAAACCAGATTTTGTATCACAGCTGTTCAATTTTCCTGGTACTGTGCAATCACAAAAATGTATGCTGCTACATTTGTACTGGAGGCCTGGGATAGAAGGGAAAGCCAGTGTTGAGCAGCCTGACAGGACAGTGTTCTGAGTTCTGAAAATCACCCATCGCCTGCCTGGAGTAGCACTTCCCAAAGCTGCGTGTAAGCAAACAATAGGTTAGGAATCCTTACTGTGAATGTGTAACTTGGGATTCACAGAACTGTAGAATAATTCAGTTGTAAGGTACCTGGAAAGGCCATGCAGTTCAAAGCATAGGACCCCCTGTGTCAGATAGCTGTCATGGCCATTTTTAGGGAGAGTTTTGAACTTGTTCCAGTACTTGAGCAGCATGGTGGAATCTTGTTCCTTGTTTTTGATTGAAATTCCCTGTATTGCAGCTAGTGCCCTTGGTCTCTCAAATTAGCAAAGTGTCTCTGAGAGTCTGACACCGTCTGCTCTTTTACCTTTCCATTAGATGTAAAAAGCAGAGAGATCTTCCCATAGCCCTCTCTTAAAGCTAAGGACTCTTAGATTCTTCGGCTGCAGTGGTATTTTTATTTCATTCCCTCCCCCTCCCTCCCCCCCCTTCTTTTTTCCTATGGTGTTGAAAATAGACCTTAAAGTCAAAATCTAGGTGTCTATTTACTGTTCCTCATTGATGCTTACTGAATGCTCAGTGTAGTGATGTAGTCTATCATCCTTAAACAGTTAAACAGAACCAGTTCTGTACTGGTGCTCAATGCCTTATAAGGAATAAATTATATATGAAAGCCAAAATAAAGCAGGTAAAGGCACTTCTTATTTTGTGCACTTTGTAATGGTTTTAACTACAGCAAAGTAGAATAAAGAAATGTGAGCTGAGAGGAGCTGAAGGAGTTGACAGAGTCCTCATATGCAGTAGTATTAACTGCACTTTTGCAGATGGCTGAACATTGGAGGCTTTGGGAGAGACATTTAGCTAAAATATTAAAAGGTTTGTATTTTTCTTCTGAAAAGGAACTTAATTTGTATGTTTTAGAGCTTCTTGTGTTGTTTTGATCTGTAGCAATTTACTCCTTATGCATAACTTGCAACCTCAGTAAAATTGCAAGGTAGATGTCAGCTGAAAGAGAAGTGGCCTGTTTGACCATGCAGTAGTTGCTTTGAGATTTTGTGTACATGTAAATTGCATTCTTCTTTGTTGCCAAGTTTTGAGTTGGTATTAAAGGGAATATTCAGAGACATACACATCAAACTAAAGGAAAATACAGTATTACAGTTTCACAGGACACTGTCATTACTGACTTAGTTACTCTTTTTTCAGTTACTTCTGTGGGTCAAGATTACAAAGTCTAGTGAAACTTTTCCTCTAAATAGTAAATATCACGTTCACTTTTGAGGAAAATTGGTAACGTTATGTCAGCTGAGGTATGCTCATTCTTTTTAGAAGTACCAATGTTTCAAGGTAGATTAATCTGTATCAAAAGTAGTCACCTTGTTCCTTTTTTATCTGTTTTTTGTTTACAATCTCATATTCCCTGTGGTGTACGGATTAATAAATCTGATACACAAATTAATGTTAATTGCTTGTCTGCTTCGACTCTGAGACTTTGCAGCCCACTTGCAAAGGCATCTGAATTCTTAAAACCAAAATAATTTGACTTACCAGCACTGTTTTACACTGTACAGTCAATGTGGAGGTAGCTGAGAGATATATTAGAGACTCAAATAATATATTTTGTTACTGTGAGACGCTTAAAGGAATATTTTTCTGAAAAGTTCTCAGAATTTACAGTTAACTGAAAATGTTTCTCAAGTAATGAAGCTTATTGAGATCTTCTTGGTAGGTAGCTGTTCCCTGACTCCACTTTGTTTTTACTTTATTTTAAAGTCTAGATAATTTAGTCGCCTAACAAATTCATAGTCTCTATCACCCTCTATTGGACGTTTTTCTGCATTACAAGAACAATGATACCCTTGTTGAAAAAAATGTTTTGTTCCCCGGACCATTGTTTCTAGTTAGTATTTTCAGTTTACTGTATTCTTAGAAATAAAAGATGGAAACTGATGCAAAACAATAAAAATTACTACAAATTTTCACAGTGCTCTTAAGGTAAAGAGTGCCTGTGAATGGGGCTACTTCAGCTTGATATTTAGCCAGAAGTGTGTTTGTTCTTGTTTTAAGATATTTTTTCTGCTTGTTTTAAATCAATGTGTCCTTTCATTTCTTCTTGTGCCAGTGCAATGATCCTTGTTAGTTACCTCTTGATAAAAAAAGCAAAATATGAGCACAAAATGGTTCTTAATAGTTTTGGTCTTGACCATAGATTACTAACTATACCCACAGGGAAGTATGTTGCATGTTTTATTTGCAAGCATCTGGGACACTTCTGCTAGAAGTCTTACCCAATACTGAGGCAGGTGTGAGCACTGACTGGTATTTTTCTAGCAGAACAAAGGTTACACGTGAGCTGTGAAGCGAATTGGTTTTGCAGAGATGTTAGTTACCACGCAGTGGCGCACTTTACAAAAGTATTGTTTTGTATTTCACACAAACCTTTATTTGGGTGGGAACTGTAGGTATTAAGGTACCTGAAATAACTATTTTATCTCTCCTGATTTTTATATTGTTTCCTCTTGCATTGTAGTTTATTTTTGTCTTCCAGTTAACTTCTGAAATTAACTGAAAATATCTGTGCAGTTTTAAGTGAGTAACTTCAGTAGCAAGATGAGTGGCAGTAGAGATTTTACTTGCCTTTTACAAAAAAATAAAAATAATTTAAAAATTTTCATGAGATGTTGTAATCCTTGCAAGCTTTATGGGGAAGTAACTTTAGTCATGTCTAAGAAGCATAGCCAAGCATGTGAAATTCCCATCAGCAAAACCTTCGTAGGCAAAGAGCTCGTATTTGGAACTGTACTGACATGCACTGATGTCCAGGTAGCAGAATTAACCTTTTTTTTTTTTTTTTTTCTCTCCAGCACTTGCAACCTCAAAGTGAGATTTCACTGTTTTGTTAAGCTAGTCTTACAGGGAACTTTTGAAAAGACACAACGTAACATTAAAATCTGGCATACAGCTCTAAGTACTGGAGAAAAATGTTATCACTGTATGTTAAAATGTTTTCACCAGAGCTGCTGAGAAAAAGTAAAATAAAATACTTATGCTAGAAAATGCCTGATGAAACAGACTTTTTTCCTATGTGATAAAAATTTCCAGTGTCGAATACCTGAGTATAATCTCAATCTTGAAAAAGGTCGTAATCAGAACTAAAAAATCTAGATGCTTGGCAAAGTTTTATTTATCAAACTTGTTAGGATATCAGTGGAATGTGTAATTAAGGTTAACTGATGCTTATAATTGTGCAAAACATATTCCGTCTTTTAGATCAAATTAACTAGATGATTTTCTTAAATGGCAAAGAAGAAACAGCTTCCTTGTAGAGATCTGAGGATTTAAAAACTAAAATACTAGAACTTCCATCTCTATTATATCTTTCTGCTACAGTGTTGCACAATTATGTAAACATAAAATTAAGTTAACATTGTAGAATTAGTGAAGAAAAAAACCTAAAGGAATATAAAATAGTTTAACAGAATGTCCTTATTTTAAAATGTGTTTCAACTGCTTTAAAATACACTGCAAACTGTATTGCTTGGGAAATATTTGCTTTACTCGGGTTTGGAGCAGAAACAGATGCTTAAGTGCACACAGAAAAGGTAACCCAAATTCTGCTTGTCTCAGCACTCCTCTCTGTGTGTCTGTTTTCCTGTCAAGTGTAGTCAATAGTGTAAATAACCTGTCTATCTGAAGCAGCTTGAGACACAGGAGGAGCTGAGGAGTTGTGTTTAGCTTTAACTTGTTCTCATTTCTGCCATTCTTTTTAACAATTATTTTGCAGATTCAGGTGTCTTTCTAAAAAGGTAGAATGTAATCCTTATTCTGCATTATGTGTCATAGGTTGGATAACAATTTTAGGCAATTCATACCATCTTTGAGCTGTATTGTATCACTACACAAATAGTTCTGAAAGCAAATGCTGTTATTTCTAATGAGTAAGTGACACCTTTAGAGGATCTTAATACCTTTGAGAGACTCTTCTCTCTGAATGAGTTTCAAAATAGTAATTTAAAAAAAAAAAAAATCCAGAAGGAAACTGATCGATCTGGCAGTGTTCCCTGAGCTGGAATAAACAAACCATTCTTGGGTGCTACTGACTTCCACTGAGTTAGCATTGGGTATCTACTCTTTTTTTCAGTCTTTGACTCCAAGGTAGCTGATGATTCTAGCAGCTGGAACCAACCTCTAATTCCCTGCCAGTCATTTTTTTTTCTGTTTCTATCCTTTAGACCTTTTTTTAGCATTTAGTGTAGTGTATGTTTTTAATTACACTCCTTTTAGTTTTGACTTTCTTGTTTTAAGTTTCCATTTCTGCTTGAAGCTGTTGATAATAATTGTAAGTGTATTTCTGAGGCCTACAACTGGTGGCATTTGCTGGGTAGGAAGTGAGAGAGATGAACTTGATTGTTTTGAGTTCCCAGTACAAACAGCAGTTTAGTAATCCTTCCAGCAGAGTCTGGTCCATGCTCTGCACCTAACATGCTTTTAAAGAAAAAAAGATAAGGTCCTGCACTATAGAAATATATTACTATCAAAATGCTGAAAGTATTAAGAAACATTCAGTAACACATCAGTCTTGACATGGCAGTTCATAAACTAAACCTGAGCTCTCAACCACTTCTTCTGCTTCTGAGTTATTGGTTTTCTCCCATGATGTGGAAGTTAAGTGTAAGTATGAAAAAAAGGAGTATGGATAAAATTACAAAATAGACAAGATCTCAAAACTGTTCCTTTTTCTCGGTCTCTTTCCAGAGTATTCATGAATGTATTCTAACAAAACAAGCTATGGTGGCCTGTACTAAGATAGTCTGCAGCATGGTACTGCACTCACAGAAGAGGAAAACTGATGCAGAACTCTGTATTCCATACTGTAGTTGAGGTGGAGGTATTCTATGTACTATTTCTTATGCAAGAATTACTAAATTACAGTTAATGCCTTTTAAGTAACCAAGAGAAACAAATCTGTTTCGTGTTACATTGCAGCACTTCAAAGAAAATAAAATGCAAGAAATTTCAACCAGTTGAAATTCATATGAGGGAGATGGGAAAGTGTAATAGAGAATCGTGTTGCTAGTGCAGAACCCTTCTTCTGAGGTTAAATAGCAAAGGAAACAAAGTAATTTAGATTTTATTGCAAAGAAACAAAGAGGGCTGCAGCAGAAATAATGTTCTGAAGCTCAGATGTAAGAGATCTGTTTAACACCTGGGCAAGCAATCAATGGGGAGAAAGTTATTAAGAAGGGTACTGACTGCATAAATGTTCATTCTTGTCATATTTAGAACATGGCTGAGAATGTTGCAATTTCTCCTAGATTATAAATGATGCCATTAAAAAAATTTATCTGTGTTTTGAGTTACAGTATTTTTCTCTGTTGACTGACTGTACGCTTCTTGTGCTGGAGATCAGATCTTGGAAATGTTCAAAGAATTTGCCTTTCATGATCTCATTGTGGTGATTAGGTTAGAATTCCCTAAAAGGGCTATAGATTCCTATCTGCAGAGTGTGTGAACAGATCCTGGTACCTTGATTAGATATCTAAAATGTTGTCCCCCGTCAGACTGAGTGGTATTTTGGCTTATTCTCTATGTGTTTATTTCAGTAGAAGCTTTGATGCATCAGTCATTTGAGGCTGGGCTGCATGAGTTTTGTGCTGTTGTCCCAGTAAATGGTGGGTAGGGGAACTTTCTCGTTGTAGGGTGTGTGTTACGTCATTCACAAAAACAAAAATGAAGAAACTGTGTTCTTTAAATTAGTGTTGTCTCTTTATGTTTATACTAGAAGATTGTCACTGTAAACAACCATAAATAATTTTGTCATGATAAACATATAAAAAGCTAGGGGAATTTAAAAAAAGACTTAGTTGTACAACGTTGGAGCAGGCCTGATATGGTGTTACATATTTTGTGATAACTCTCATTTGATTGTGTACTTTCTGCTTGCTTGCTGTGTGTCTCTTAGTAGGGTTTAATCTGCACTGGGGCTGGAATAGGCAATAAGGCTTCTATAAGATATTAAAATTATAAAAAAAGGCAATGTATGTATGCTAGAGACAGCTTATTAGCAGATTGTTCACTTGGCTGCTGGGGTCATGAAGTAGGAGGCTTCATATCTACATTTGTGGGGAAAAATAGAGGCTTGCTCGTTTGAGGATTACTGTGCTAAACCAGTAACTGAAACAATAAATAGAATTAGAATTTATTTTTTGTTATTGTTGTTGCTTTCTCTCTCAGTTGGAATCCATGCTGTCTTCTAGAATGTCCCTGGTCTAGAGAAGAGATTTATTTCTTAGCAGTTGGATAGCCCTGTGCTGGTTTGTGGCTGTAACTTCTTTGTACTACTGCAGTATTTGTAATTATGTGGCTGAATAGTGATATTTCACTATCACTTATCTTCAAGTGATAGAACTTATCTTCAAGTCAAGAGTTCTCAGAAATACCTTATGAAAGTGTATTTATTGCTAAAGGTTTGCTCAACTTTTATATTATAATACTATTATACCAACTGGGAACAGGCAAATATTGGTAGTGTTTTAATTATTGTTACTAGTGCTACAATTTCTGATAAAATGGAAATGTTATTACTGTTCAGTCATTTTGAAACTTTCAAAATTTAGGGACTATAGATTTTTTTTGTTTGTTTGTTTTTGTTTTTGTTTGTTAGCTATAAAACTAAAAAGAAATTATAATAAGCTGTCAGGAGCCAATAACCCAAGAGATGTCAATGAAAATAGAATATTTAGAAAGTGATGACAGTGCACCTTAACCTGACCTAATCTGTTTTTTAGTAAGGAGACAACTATTAAGTGAATGCTTAATTTTGTTTTGATGATTTTAGGGAGCAAATTGAAAACACTAATAAGAACTGTAACAATACTCCAAAATACCTATTATTTAATCAGGAAACTGGAACAGCAGTCTTGCTCATCTGGTCTGCAGGAAATTAACAATTTAGGTTTTGTTTTCATTTAACTGCATTGTAATATTACTTTAGTGCCTGGAAAGGGTCCAGTATGTTTTGAGGCACTTCGATTAAAACAGAAATTACAGTTTTGATAGACTGCGTTGGGCAAATTTCTCACATAAATCCTTGGGAGAAAGGTACATTCAGACAGTAATTTGATGTGTGTATATATTTTTCTTTCTATGCAAGCACTTGCTCATACATATATAGATTCACCCAGAGCAAATAATTAAGGTGCTGTTCTGTCTTAAAATATGCTTGAAGTGTTTTCTCACTGTATTTAATGCAAGCTATGAAAAAAGTGATACCATGTTAGGAGCACAGAAATACATTGAATTTGCAGTAATGCATATGTAAAAGAGGAGGCACTTGGAAAGCAGGGAAGTTCAGGCCTTACCAGTATCTCGTGGACAGATAAAATTACCAGACTATGTAGAGTGGCTGGTTGGTTGCTCCTAAGAGCTAGTGTGGATTCAGATCCTTACTGAAGTCAAACTACCAGGGCTGTTCTGCAGCAGATTGCCTGTATGACCTTGCATATTTAATTTAACCTTTTGGTTCATTTAACCTTTGGTTATCATTAGCATCACTTAAGGACACCAGAGTGTGTGCAGAATGTGCAAACTAGACCCAAACGCTCTTTTTCAGGCTCTGTAGCCTGGTTAAAACCACATTTTTTTTAACCAAGGTGGAGCCTGGTTTTATTGAGACTTTACTTCTTTGCATGGCTTGGTTCTTGTTTCCTCCTTACGGTGCATCTTTGTCCCAAATGTGCTCTTAATGCTCTTAATTCTCCATCTCAAAAATGGGAGTAGTGTGGGAAATCTTTGTTTTATAGGATAAACAGCATTTGTGAGACACAATGATAGTGAAATACACGGGGGGAATGGATTAATAGCAAGGTGTTGCACTTCATTGTTACAAACCATTTTTGTTTTTTACCTGTATGTTTTGTTCACGTTGATCTGCAGGAAGCTGTGTTTTGCTCTTGAGCATAACAAAGATGTAGGAGAATATTCTTAGGGAGAGCAGGAATTTGAGTGATAATCCTTTGCTGAGACCAGGGTTTCAATTCTAGATACAGAAGCTCGTGTTTACGAAATGTTTACAAGATAAAAATTTAATTTCACGGGAGTCTATGCAGGGTTTTCCAGTTTAAATTTCAAATTGGTTAAGTTTTCACATAAAGGTTTTGGATTTTTCTCAAAAGCTCAAAATAAAAAAAGTGTTCTGGTTATCATCTGGTACCACCTCTTTCTGTGAAATATAATAAGATTAGATCAGAAATTGTAAAAAGGTATACAGCTAGATCAAAATTAACTTGTTCAAACATGGTTGAAATAGAATTTTAAACAGAACATGAAATCAACCAGGGCTCCTCATGGCTTCACAGTGAGACTGGAATTTTGATATTGGCAGCTCTCTTTCTCTTTTTCTTTTTTTACCATACAAGTTCCATGGTATGTGACTTTTCTTGAAGTCCTACAGACTGGAGTCACAAGAATGCATGATTATTTAGGTTTTCATTTAAATAACGTAAATTTCCAGTTTCTGTGTTTGTTGAGAGAAACAAGAACTGAGTAGATAAACACTTCACAAAACTGGTGAGGTGAGTCAAACCCTTATTAAAAATTGTCCTAATTTGCAAGCTTCTGCCCGATTTTGGAGGCCCAAGCATTTTGTTATAGCAGAAATTAGCAGAAAAACCTGGTCAAAGCAGATATGTGATATTATTGCATAAGATTACTGTATTGAATTCTTTTTATGACCACAGCTTCTCAACAGTCAAAGGGATATATTATTGTTGATTGTCCTTGAACAACAGTATCTATACCTGGCTCAATGCAGAAGTTGTCGAAATGCTTGTGAAAAACTGTGTTCTCTCTTTGTAACACACAGTGACACCTGGCCTGTTCAAAGTCTCTTTAACATGTAAAAGATACTTGAGAACGTGCATTAAACATGATAGATTTTCCTTTTAAATCATGGTGCATTTAAAGGTATCAATAATGTCTGCCACATGATATTGTTAGCTTTGCAGTTTGAAGCAGCTTAACCAAGCATCTGAGTGCATTTCATTAAATGAAAATTTGGCCAAGTTTGAAGTTGCTGTGCCCACAGTCAAACAATCCTAATAGTTCACTGGCAGTATTTTAGTATAGTTTGGCTTGTATGTAGTTCTCACAAACCCTGTGTAGTGGAAATTAGAAGCATAAGGATGTATGTATCTCATAGCAGGGAAAGATGACTTTGAAACAAAAATCTGTTTTCTTCTATAACATACAAAATGTTTTTACAGACATTGCCTTTTCCTTTCCATACTAGAGCTGTGCCTATAATTTTAAACACTGTTGTTTGCCAGGATGTTAACCTTACAGAAATTAGAAATGTCAGACTTTCTGGTTGCTGATATTGGGCTGTTGTTGGTGCTGTTTACATGTAGTCTGTCTTATTCTTCCCAAGTTCATGAACACACAAGGAACTGTGGTGACAGAAGAGGAAATGTGCATATTGGTTTGGTTCCTGTGTAAACATGAAAAATATCTGCAGAATGCTAGTGAGCAATTTCAGAAACTAGTTATGGATAAAATTAGTGAAACTTGTCTGTGGCAGAGGCACTTTCTTACCCTTCCAGTCCATGTTTATTTCATGTATCCCAAGCTGCTTTCTGCCATGAGGTGTGAGCACAAGTCTGACAACCTTATGCAGCTGTTTCAAGTGTGCGTTGATGATATATTATAAAATGCAAGGAGGAAGATTGCTTAGTTTAACTTTTTTGAAGGGAAGTAAATTCCTGCAATAGTGTTAAATATGTTCTTACAAAGCAAGCTCTTCCTCAACACCATTCTTGACATATAACTACGATAAATGACTGTAGTCTTGCTTTCCTAGAAGAGCTGTTTTACACCATAGCTGTATCACTCAATTGTTGTCTTTAGCACACAAAGTTTTACCCAGTTTAGTAGGGTGGAAATTATGCCCAAAGGAAGAATTTGGATTCTCTAGTTGTAACTTAGTTGATGGTTATGTTGACTATAATCTGGGCTGTTCTGCTATAGATTTGAAGTGACATGGTTAAGAAAGTTGATTCTGAAGAGATTGTGTTAGAGGGAAATGGGTATGTTTCACATACCTTTGCAATATGTGCAGTACAAAAAAAAAAAAAAAAGCTTTTAAACAAATGGCTTTATAACAACTTGAATATGGTAGGATTTGGGAATGCTTGAGGGGCTGGAAGACCACGCTCTTGCAGATTATCTAGAAAACAATAGAAAATCAGTAGACAACCTGTGATGATGATGCTTGTTCGTGTCAAGAAAGAAGTAATGCAGCCTGAAACTGCTGCAACTAGAGACTTAAGACAATTGCATTCTCTTTCATTTGCTGTGAGCAAAGGGTTAAACAATTATTGTAGCTATGTTCATCTGTATTAACATTAAATTTCAGTACCTAGCTGTAGCTTTAGTACTGATCTTACTAATATTAGAAAATGAGTTTTCCTAAAAGAAATTAAACCTTTGATAAAATGTAATCTTTCAGAATAGTTCTTACTTTTTCTAGCAACTTACATGATCCAAACCAACATGAGCAAGTTCACACATTTAAGCAGTTACTAAATATTCTTGTTTCTCTATTTAATACTCTCATAAACAGCTCTTGTAGAGAAAAGTGTGTTTTAAGTTATCTTCTGCAGTAAAATCGGACAGGGACTGAATGGCAAATTGAGAGATCTGAGGGATTATTCATTCACTAAAGCTTATTTACATGAAACATGAACACAGGCAAACTGGACCCTAAATTTTGGGCTAAATTACTGCTTAGTTTTAAATATTCATTTCAGTATATCCTGAGAGGGAGGGGAAAAAAATTAAATAGGTTCTAGTGGTGTTGTGCAACCCCAACTCAATACCCTTGGGTATTACAGAGGAGCATGATCCTTCCACCAGGTTATTGCTGTATTGCATAGAAGAAATATGTATGCATTGAAACTTCATTGTTGTCTGAACACCCAGCACTTAAAGCATTAGACAGGTACAGTGGCCTAGATGGAAGCAGCCTAAAAGGTCTGTATTCCTTAAGACTGGAAAATAGTTGTCATAACTGTATGTCTCCCCTACCATAGCAAGCCTTCATTTTAAAGGGATTGTTGTAGGTTATGTGCTCATTTCCAGGAAAGAGGCATGACTGAGAAGTCTTTGACCTGTGGAAATCCTACCTGCACAAGCGTATTGTTTTACAGCCTATAGAATTTTATTAAAACAAATAAGTTTTATTACTGTGAGATTTGTTTGTTTAGAGTTGGCTGTCTGTGGCAGATGCAATTTATCTTATATGCCTGAAGTTTGTTAATCCCCTTCCCAACACAAAGCTACAAGTGTGACCAACACGACTCCTGGACTCTGGAATGTTTGCACTGGACTCTTAGATTGCTTCAAGGTCATTCACCTCTGTTATGGACACTAATGAATTTGTGCAGCTACTATGGCTAGACTGGAGTTTGGAATTGCTCCTGTAAGTTTGTTTACCACCTTTCATATAATTACAAGGCTTAAATTTCTATTCTCTAGGAAAGTAAGGCATGAGAAAAAAAAGTTATAGTTTTGCAAGTAATACTTGTATATTGTGATTTTCTTCCACCTTCCATACAGCTCTGAAATCATTGCTGTTTTAGCAACCAAATGAAACGGGATGAAACAGATTCTGATATAATTGTTTCTGTTTTCCTTATGTATTAGTTGCTCATTCTTTATTCCAATCTTCATTTGATTTCCACCCTCACTTCAGTGATAAATTAACTAGTAAATCTATATATCAAGAAAGGGTAAAGCTAACAATTTTTGAATAAAATTTCTATGTAAATGTCATGCTTGTTTAATATGATTTTCCAGAAGTATTATTTTACCTGGGCACTGTTTCTTTCATCAGTAATAAAGCATTAATATGATCTGACAGATTTATTGCAGATCTATAGTCATCCTAGCTTTTGAAAGTATCTTTTTTGGAAAGTATATGCAATGCATGCTTTGCTCTCCTTCCACTTGTTCCAATGAAGATAATTCACATGGCCAGATACTGGACAGAACCAATTAAACCAGTGCAAAAGTAGATCATGAACAGCATTGTTAGCTAACTGCAAATTATCCTGGACTATAAAATGCTTGACTTCTGCAGTACAATGCTTTTATAAATGTGAGTTTCCCATTGTTGTTGCTTGACCTTTCAATTGTACCAGATACTTAAAGCAGTGTATAGTTCTGTATTATTCAGGAGCCAGTACAAGCAAACCATGATGTACTTTCTGTGAATCTAATGTATTAGGAGCTTAAAGCCTTGTGTTTTTGTAGTGGTATTAGTTTTAAATTCTTCACTGTGATATCAACCAGCCAGTGAAAACAGTACTTAGAAAAGCTTCAGGCTTATTTTTGTACTATGACTCATTGTTAAAAAATGGGTTCATCTTACTTATTTTCTCCTGCAGTGCAGCTTTGCTGAGGAAAATATAAGTATAGCTGAAACTTGGGACCATATCCCTCAAAAAAGTGTTTTCTGAAGATTTGTTCTTCTCATGTTAAACTTTCTGGTAACTATTTTGTAAAATTTATAAGAATCTTACCTGTCAGATGTTTGGTCATTTTAACTGTCACATGTCTATATTTCATTCTGAGAGACAAAGAACTATTCCAGTCTTGTTAAATAGAGAGTTTGGGGTGGTTTTCTTTCCTCAGAACTGTATTATCTTTGCATGCTAAGAAGCGTGAGGAAGACTCATCAGTCTCAGAAGTCTCACTCCTCATGCATTTTCAAATGATCTGAATAATGAAAATTGAAACATTGCCACTTTATATACTGGCAGCTTCTGCTGTGTTTGCCACTACACTCTTTTGAACATTAGTGGTGCAAGGAGGAAGAAGTCAAAAGTCCTCAGTTTCACCACTTGCATTTCATTCCAGCTGTCAGGTTTTCCTGTGTTTAACTTGCCATGCAGTGGCAGGAATGAACTTGGCCTGGTAGTAGCAGTTCCTGAGTTTCATGGATATTGACATGGGAGGAATTGTTCTTTTGCCCTCTTTCTCTGTGCCGTTTTTATAACTCCATTTACTAAACTGGGTGAGATGTACAGTGGTCTTATCTTGGCTAAGTCTTCCAGACACCTCTTTTAGTTTCTAAAATACAGTGCTTTGATGTTCCTGTCATAAAGCAAATTCCAATGAGAGAGGTTGTGCTTGGAAAGGAGAATCACTGTGTATAAGATTTTGTAGCATATCTTGTTTTGGAAAAAAATATTGCAGCTTTTGAGTGTCTGCAGTATTTAAATTGCAAAGAAGTGAAAATTAAATTAGATTATTTTGTTACTATGGTTGTTTCAAGGCATTCTGTTAAAAAATGTTGAAAATGGGTATTTTGTGGAAGCATCTTCTATTTCTTGCCAGCCTTAAGTGTGGTTCTAATTTTTTTGAATGTTGACACTATGGTGGGATTTGGAGCTGTGTCCTGTCGCTTTGAGAATCATCCCAGTCACCATGCTGCTTGATACACTGGTCACGGTGTTACCTACAAGTACTGTGGCAGCGGTTCCACTCTCTGTAGAAGTTATGGTTGTTATTTGGAGTAGGATTCCACCTTCCAGGTCAATGTCCATTGCAGATGGTGAACCTTTCTCTTGATTGTTCTTTGGCTCAGCATTGAGCAACTCACAGAAACCACTGAGGATTTTGAAGTATTATCCTACATTCAGATCAGCTGTATTTGTTGGAGAACACATGAAAATTCTGATAAGTCTTGCTAGATTTTGGAATTTCCACATCTTGGGCATGTGATTGCACGCTGGGCATTGAGGAGTACTAGGAGGAGGTCACTGACAGTATCCAGTATGTTTTTTAAGCTAACCTTTTACAGTTTTCTTGTTATTTCAAGTGCTTTAAAATTAAATTCTTATTCTCCAATGACATGTTTTTTAATTTGACCATTTTTTTTCTTTCAAAAAAACCCAATACATTGTGCTTATTTTAAAATTGCTTCAAACTGTTTACTTTTTACATTTCTGTGGAGCAGACAGAAAACTTGTAATCAATAAAAACATTAAGCAGAACTGGCAATAAATTTTTAATTGTTGGTGCAGCAGAACAGAGGCTGCTGTATTTTACTCAAGGAGATTACTTGACAACAAGGACATAGGGATGTGTGACTCCACATGATGCTTTGCTGTTCCTTCCAGCATCTAGCATTACAAACTTATTTCCATTTTTAAACAAAATTTGTACAACCTGTTCATTCACATAAGGATTTATAAAGCTCTGTTGAGTAAAACCAAGAGAGGCACTGAATTCTTGTGGATATTTAAACTGCAGGACTGAATTCTTGATTACATTAATGCACCCATTTGAAATTATATTCCAAATTTAGACTTAACATATGTTGTACTAAAAATATTTTCAATTAAGTTCGGCTCATAAAAAGACAGGGAAATGTCTGTGCTCAGCAGTGTTGGACAGCTATTTTCTTTAGTCACTGTATGAGTTGTGTAAAGCAGCAGAAACTTACCTGGAGAGAATGTTTATATGCTCTAGTACTAGCTTTTCTTTTAATTATGATTTCCAGCACCTTATTTGATTTCCAACACCTTTATTGAAGCAGTGTACTTTAACAATGCTCTGTTTAGGTTATCTTGGTGGAATCCAGTAACTATTCCCAGTTAACTCTGGTTGTTATGCTTGTCTGTAAAGGCAGTTAAATGAGTTGTGATGTTGTTCATAGTCCCTAGAAAGCTGCTGTGCCTTCTTATGGCTTTACTGAACATTTGTTCTCCATCCTGCATATTTCCTTTTTTAGGGGCTTGGGTCCAGGCCAAAGAGCACAATTATGCTTACATGGGCCTTGATTCTTAAGCACATGCCTAGCTAAGCAAGGAAGCTGTCCTGTTCAAGTCAATGGGATTACGTGCATGTTTGGAGTTGGGTGCAGGCTTAAGTGCTTTGATGAATTGAAGCTTTACTGACTAACTGAATAGTGTAACACAAGAAAGCTTTTCTAAGCACAGAGAGATAAATGAAAATGCTTAGCTTATATACCTCACAAATTAAATCAGAAATACATATTTAGTAGGGAAAAAAGTAATATTATGTAGTAAAAACAGTAATTAAGAACACAAAATCCTCAAGGAATAATGAACCGTGCTGTGGTACTGAAATAGGAGTTCATGCTTCTTTTAGTGTGTATCAGTGGGAAATGTAGTCACCTAATACTCAGAACTACTGTGGCAGTAACTTGAACAGCATCATCCTCAGAGCTGGCAGGTGTTCTTGTGGGACTTTTCAGGCTGTATTTTTACTGGACTACTGCAAACTAGCAATTTCCTTGAGTGGCCTTACTTTTTGTATGCAAAGTTTTCTTTGGCTTTTCAGTGATTCCCAAACAGAAATCTGCATTCAGACAAACAAAGGAATACCATGATGGTTTCCCATCAAAAAGAGTATTCAGATAAGATGAAAATAGGTGTATTTCTGAACTGGACCCTCTGAGAAAGATCTCAGAGCATTTAAGAATCACCATATACTGTGATACTAATATGAAGTTATCAGGGCTGCATTCATTTGCAGTTATACCCATTCTCTGTGGGAATCAAGGCCTTGCGTGACAGTAAACCCACAACTGTGAGAGCTGACCTTGGTTACAGGATTTTACTGGTTCTGTATGTGACAGTGAGGTTTCTGACTCTGCTTTGGAGGGGAAAGCCAAAAGCCATCATAAGACAGGAGATGTTACTTGGTCCCTCCAGCTTGCTGGTGACTCTTCTCTTGGGGAGTTACAGCAAGAGCAGTGTCAGCGGCCAGCAGGAGGCTTTGGGTAGGTAAGGAAGACACCCCCCCCCCCCCGCTCTATCCATGTTGCTCAAATAACTTCCTGAACAAATTGAGAAGAGGTTTGTTTCCATTTCCAGATTTTCTCCATCGCCATGGCATGGTTAAAATAAATACTGTTCAGATCTTAACTCAAATGAACATTTTAAATCTCAAATTTGTACTTGGGTGCATACTGTGAAATCCAGTGACCTTTCCTTAATCTTTAAAGACTTACTCTTTTCTGGAGACCCTTTCCTCCCTCTGTCAAGTCCAGTAAGGTAGCTGCAAAGACTTTACAAGCAGAATCAAGGAACTTTGCAGACCCCCAGAAGGTCTTTACTAATCTCCAGAGTGCAGTGGGCTCCAGTTTGAGAACATCTGCTTTATCAGATATTATTACACACTTCAATGCTTTTCAGGTAACAAACTATGGAGATATTTTGCAACTGTACCATCAAGTTGGTTTCAGCCTTCAAATAACAGTTACAAAGTTGTTGAAACTAATAAATAGCAACCACAAATGGACTGAGTGCTATGGTACTGTTTAATTGCTCTCTGCTGCTGTTTTGGATTGAATTTTTCCCTAGGGAACAAATAGATCAATGCTAAGGATTGAGAAAAAAGATGTGTGTTGAGATTGCAGGGTTTTTTGGTGTTGGATTTTTTTTTTTTGGTGTATGTGCATATGTGGTTTTTTGTTTTGTCTTGGGTACTTGAGAAGTTTGGGGAAATGCATAACTATAAGTCCTGGGATTTAGTACTTTTTGGATTTGAGTAAAATTTGTAACAGTAGAAATTCCTTGCAGACCTCAGTCAGATGTGCCTTCAGTCTGAACACAGAGAACACAGGGTTACAGTTTGAATGTAAATAGTGAGGAATGGAACAAAATCTCAGGAATTATTCTTGCCTCCCTTTGTCATACAGAGTAAAGTATGATTGGTGCACTTTTTTGTATTTATAATTTGGGATTTATGTCTTTGAGATAATGTGAATGTGCTGTTCAACATGACTGATGATTTTACTGTCTTAGTTTTGTTCAGCTTCTGAAAGCCCACCCCAGATCAAAAAGTCTTGCCTGGAACATATAATTTCTCTTGGCTATTTCAGAGGACTGTACAAAATTCTAATTGGAAACTTTTAACTTAAACCCTTTAAAAAAATAATAATCAGTTAATGTCTTCAGTTTGTTTCCCTGATCCACAAGATGTGATATCTCTGCAGAGATAGGAGATAGTTCAGAATCTTTCCCTCTTTAATGTGCCTTTTTGTTTGTTTGTTTGTTTGTTATTTTTAATCTTTTATTCTTTTTTATTACAATAAAGTGGCACCCCTGAAATTGAGGTATGCTTGTGATATCTGGTCAAAAATTTTCAGCCAATTACATGTGGTCAAATAATCTATTTCTAGGTTGCTTTGAAGTGATCTTTTGCCATGCTTCTTGGCAGACAGATACGAGGTTTCTTGGCTCATGCTCCTTGCCATCCAGAAGCTTTGTGGCCACGTGATGCTGATACTGAGCTTGCCTGGTACTGGTACTTTCTCTCAGATAAGCTGCAGTCATGCTAAACATTGTTAAATCTTTACACCTTTTGCCCTTTGTTTCTGCAGTGCGGAGTTGGTGTCTGGGAAGTTTGAAGAAGGACAGAGAGAGTTGCACCTGTCTGCAAAGCACTGCATAGGCATTTCTTTAGGAGGAAGAGTGAATGAGCAAAATCGCAGATCTTTAGCTGTAAGGCAGCTCTGCTCACTCAGTAGGGAACTGTAAGCAAGTATCTTTGGATGTTGCTCCCTGGCATTTGTGTTGAGTGTGTGCACTAATTTATGCAAATCTTTTGCGGGGGATTTTACCTCAGCTTTCACATGGTGAACTATTGTTTCAGCAGCCATGCTGAGGGCTATCTTCTAGGGAATAGTAGGGTTCTGAAAACATTTGGCATGCCTGCCTTCTACTTAGCAGTAATTAATTTCTCTAATAAGGTTTTAGAAGCCTTGACTTATTTACAGTTTACTGTATTCAGATTGTCTTTTCTGGAATCCTATAAACCTCCCCTGTGACTTGAGTCACTGGTTAAATTCTTGGCACTGTTGCCAGTGAACCTTGTATGAAGAAACCTGACTCCTGGCACAGAAGGATTATGTATCCTAGAGCTGGTACAGCTGCTTAGAGCTTAGGTTGAGCAATTCCAGCATTTGACTCTTCCAGCAGTAGTGACCTACATCACTGTTTACAGGGCTAGCTTTGAAACCTCCAGGGGCTAAAGTTACCGGAGAGGAGGAGGAAATTGGCTCATGTGTTCTTCTCACTTTTAAGAACATAGTTAAAGCTACAAAGCCTAGGGTGTGTTGGAAAACAAAAAGCTAGATATATTTCGAACTTTTGACCCCATAGCATTTACTACTTGCTCTTTATAATTAAGGACTCATGATAGGTTTTCTAGTTTGAAGCTTTTCTTTTTGAAGGACAGAGAGAGAAAGAAGGAGAATTTGATGGCATATGAAATGTTAAATGTAATCAGGAGTTAGTTTATTTTAAAAACAGTTGCAGACTTCATGCACAAACTCTTGTCTCTTAATCCTGTTGAGCATTTCTTTTCAATGTTATACCAACTGTGATAGCTCTGAGCATAGCATGGTGTAAAAGGTCTGAGGCATTTGGAGATGTTCCTTTTGCAGTGATGGTGGAAGCAATTTGACAGCACAGAGCTAACTTGGTGGTGGTTGGTTTTCTTGTCACAGCTAAATTGTGCTCTGTACTTGAACCAGATCTCTTGAAAACCAACTTGGGAATTTCTGCAATTTCTGCATTGTACTGTTTTTTTTGGAGAATCTCTGGAGGGCTGTGAAGCTTCTGATCAGTGTCACTGATACACCTCTGCTTACCAAAAGGAAAAGCATTTCTATGAAAGCTGAGGTATGTTCATGAGTGCCTGCTGTAGGCATTGCATCTGCAGTCTCTCTTACTGCATAGGGAAAATGTTATTGCTACACAGTCTTCCAGATAAAATTATGGTAGTTTAGCCCAGTCAGTGTTTGTGGTACCTGTGTAATATTTGCTGTTCCTCTGCAACATGTTCTACACAAGAAGTCCATGTTCTTTTCTTTAGAAGCTGAAATATGTATATTCAAGGATGATTAGTTATTTATAAAGTAGTGATAACTATTGTATATGCCAGATGGTTTTTTTTAAAATAGAGAATGTTTTATA
The DNA here is from genome assembly GCA_038090715.1 of Florisuga fusca. NCBI lineage: Eukaryota > Metazoa > Chordata > Aves > Apodiformes > Trochilidae > Florisuga > Florisuga fusca. The sequence continues at coordinate 11,391,061 of JAAWXA010000028.1, read as the reverse complement.
TAAGAGGTGGACATAAGATGCATGTAAGATGGCTTTCACCTCTATTTTGTCCTTATTACCTCTTTTTCAAGCAGTTAATATTGTGACCTGGATAATTTTATATAGTATCTTCTAATATTTCCTGAGATAATAACTTGAAACGCATTGTTCCTAATGTCTTCACTTGAATACCAAGTGCTAGTAATATGCAACTAAATGGCTGCTATGTTTCTGTTTCATAGGAACCTTCTTGTGGATATGACAAACCTTTGAGCATTCCATAAAAATGTTCTATTTCCAGAACAGAATCTATTTCCAGATTATCTGTCTGGGTTTATAGTGTGCAGAGGTCCCAATTATATATATAAATATATATTATATTTATGTTCTATCCTCAAGTTCCTTTGCTGGAATATAGGAGGAATGGAACACAAATTTTATTTCTCTAGGGACAAATAGCTAGATAGCTGGTCTGGACTACAAGTAAGTGGAAGGTTGAAGAGGATTGAATTACCTAATCTGCCTTAAAGAGCTTGTTTCCACCTAAGAAGAACAAGTCCTCACCAGTGGACTAAAGCCCTGATAGTCAACCCCTAAACCACTTTGTATCTGAACTTTTCTCACATCATCATCAAACTTGTCTATCAGTTTCTTGTCTCAGTTTATCATGAGTATTAGTGTGACTCCTCCCACTAGACACACATATTCCCATCATAAGCCTCTTCCTTTCCCATATCATCTCTGTGGTTTTGTTACTGAGTGTTAGCCCCTGCCTCAGTAGTTGTTCTCTAGCCTCTCCTCATTCCTTGCTTCTCATCACTACAATTTTGAGGCTTCTCCAGGAATGGTTTCCATTTTAGACCATTCAGGGACCAAGCAGATAGAAGAAATCTGCGCAGGGAATCAGAACTTAGTCATTTTCAATGGCCCTTTTCTGTGAACACTTATATTCAGCTGGAATGTTCATACTTGCAAACTTTCTGATGCAACTGAATTGCCTTTCTGTCCAGAATTCCAAGTTTCCCTTTATTCACAATTTTCTATCTTAGGTTTTATTCTGTGAGACGATGGGCAAGGGATACCTGCATGATTAGATGTTAAATATATATTTATATATTTATGAAGTGACATTGGTTAAAACATCATTTCTATAGAGACAGCCAGCCTGTTAATATAAAAGCAATATCACTGGGAATAATCTGTAGGATATCTAATCTAACCTGGCTTTGGAAAGGTTAGAACTTCTCTTTTTTCATTTGAGCAGTGAAAGGTGATTAGTGAACACATAATTAAAATACAAAAATTTTACTATCTCATAGCCAGCTCAATCCAGCAATAACTTTCCCAGGAGTTCAATTAAAATATTTGAAAATATCTAGCATTCTTTCTGTAATGACATAAGAGATTGGCCTGAATTAATTTATAGCATTAATTTTTATTACAAATTTCTTTACTGCTTTTTATATCTTCCATAGCAATTCTTACTTATGGTGCTGGAAGCTGATTAAACTGCAGTTAGCTATAAAAATGGTGTACCAGAAGCAGAAATCTGATTGGTATAGGACCATATTTTTAAAGCATTAGCTCACACCTTAGAAACAATCTGATGAAAAGTCAAAGGTTTGAAAACATGGCCAGAAAAATGCTCATTAAAGACTTGAAATGTAGTAGACCAATCAGAGAGGGCTAGAGCAAACAAAAGCCATGTGTCTGAGTCAGCCATTTGCTCTATCAGTTTCACAGCATGTATGTCATCACTGTTTCTTACTTGTCCTGAATTTTGATAAGTCAGCTGAATTGAATCTCACATTCATTAAGCATCTTAAAAGTGCAGTGTTTTGCTTCTTCTATCAAATCAACAAATGCTCCAGTGTTGTGTTGATATTGGGCAATCCTGTTGATTTTGGTTGAAAGGTTATCTAGTTTTGGTTCTTTAGTTGATCACAGGCTGATGTTTGTGCCAGATTTTGTTCTGTTTGTTGAATCAAAGAAATGTGTAACAGAAGACAGGAAAGGAAAAACATGGATATCTGGCTAATGAGAAAAAGAAAAGTTACTAATGAATCATATCACCCCTTAATTGCCCATTAAAGTAATTGGCAAAATAGTTATTATTATCCTTGGAGGAGCAGATTCAGTAGACTCTCAGTGACATTTCTGTCTGAAATACGCCCTTTCTTTCTTCAGCTATGACAAAGAGCATTCTGTTTAACTTCCATTTTGTTTGTATAATGAAAACAGTCTAAAATAATACCCAGCTTATCTGCATATGTATACTAAATTTCCCTAGTGTCACCAGCTATTTGATCACAGAATAATGACACCTGTATCTGGCAAATAGTTCATGCAGAAGCTAATCTTGACCTGTCTAATGTGAATTTAAAATCAATCTGTTCAGTTTTATTGGTCTGTGTAACATCCTCTCATGAGCTGTAATACCCAGTCAGCTTCATAAATCACAATTATTTGGTACATACAGACTGTCAGTTTTGAATGTTTGAATTCTGTGTTCACTTCTGTGTAGGATTCACAATTAGTCTGAATAAGAAGAGAACTGGGGATCATCAAAAGTATTTTTTAAAAGAGGTTACTAAGATTATTGCAGACAGCTTATACTCAAGGCCTTTGAAATTCTTTTAAGTGGTATATAATTTTTTCCTTCTCTTTGGAAAGTGTTTACAGAGTTGTCACTATTGTGTTTGCCTGCAAATAACTCTTAGGCTAGAACAGAGCCTTGCAGAAATAACCAGGCCACTGTCTGCACTACCTGAATAGAGATGTTGCACAAAGAAGTCACAAGGGTGGTTGAGTGTCTTTCTAATAATAAGACAGACACTGAAGCAATAAAGACTGATAGAGGCGTTTCTGTAATTTCCTTGGCAACAACTGCACAGAGTCCATGGAAGAGGGAAGCTGACATTGTGAATGTGGGATCCAGGAAACTTTTAACAGTTCTATTCCTCAGCTCTGTTCATTTAGGGTTTGCCAGAAGGAATGCTTAATGTAAAATCATTACAATTTTGGATGATTGGAACTGTATCTGCTGGTGACAACCCAGCCTGATGGTTTGATACAAGATATATGGTGAACATTTGGTAGTTCATAAACTTGCACTGTGCAGTTTTCATCTTGCTTTATGCAGTCAAATTGTGTCTATTTTTCTACAGCTCATTAAAAAAAAATCAGAGCTGTCAATTCAGTTTGCCATAAAATGTCTTGCTTGGTATTCTGGCATGTGTTTTCCAAGAATGAGTATTTTATACTAATTTGAAGCCTTTTAAAATCACTGCAAGCACTCAAGCACACAGTATTCAGTGTGCGCTAACTGCTCTTATAGAAAATACTGAGTAGAAATACAGTTTATTACATAGTCTAAAGATTCTCTTTTTCATATCACATGGTGGCCAGATGCAGCAGCTGAAACCCACATTTAGAAAAGAAAACATTTTAATATAGTGAGAGTTGATAGACGGGCATCAAAGTGAAATGTTATTTTTGTAGTGATCAGCAGGCTTCAGACCTCCCATGCTAATCATAAACTTTCAAGGCTAATAAAGCTAATTTGTTACTTTACTGCCACTGGCCTCCAGCTCCCTTTCCAAAAGGCCATCTTGCACTTGCTTCTAGCTAGAAAATTAGCAAAAGGCCTTCTCTTTAGGCCTGTTACGCGTGTGATATTGTTTGCTTATATGGTTCTATGGATGTGTATCTAGATGTATTTATAAAGAGAAACTGGATGAACTATCTGGTCCTTCTGTACAGTATTTCTCTATTAACTTGTACTGCACTGGTTATGGCAACCAGATGTTCAGGCCTCATATCTTCCTCTAAAATATGTCCTTCATTCTTCCTGGAGAAGTTGACCTGAGAGAATTACAGGATTTTTTGTATTTGTGCAGGCTACCCAGATGTGTAACATTATGCCTGATCTTACAACAAAGTGAATTCTATGAAGTTACACCAACCTTTTTCACATACATGGAAAAGGCACTTTAAGATGTAGAACAGGTATTCCAAAGGACAGCTAAAGAGGATAAAGGTTGCCAGAATACATCAAGTCTGTCTGGTCAGATCCTCTGTGAATTAACAGTCTGTCAGTAGGCTGTAGTGGAACAAGATACAGACCCAAGAGGTGCTGTGCATTTCCAGTTCTCCAAGCCAAAAAAAAAAGGCAGTAGGTTTGGAAATTGCACTAGCAAAATGAAGGCCAGTGCTGAATCTCCATACTGATGATGGCTGCCGTTTGGCCTCTCTGCTGGCGGAATCTCCATTCCCATGGGATTTGGGTCTGTGTCAGGGATTAATGCTGGGCCGGCAACTAACTGAATGACAGATGCTCTCTATTAATCCCTCTCCCCTCCCTGATAAAGAGAGGAGAGAGAACAAGGGAGAGAGACTTAAGGGTTGGAAGCTAACCTACACAACTTTACTGAAACAGTAATGATAAAAAAGGGAAAAATTAATCAATATATACAAATATACAGAAAAAAACAATACCGCATTACTCCCCAGAGTAACTCTCATGTCACCGCCGAGGCTGCAGGGCAGCCCTGGCAAAGTCCAGGCTGGACTCCTGGAGTCGGCAGCAGTTGGGAGCTGGAGGCAGGAGCATAGATTCAGGCTGGCATGGATCAGGACCACAGGCAGATGAGTGGATGTAGTCCTTCCAGGATGCCATAGCAAACAGGAACAGGTGAAGAAGGGTGAAGGCCAAAGGGACTTGACCCTCGTGATCCCTCAAATTTATACTGAATATGAGGTGTGTGGGTTGGAATACTCTGGTCAGTTCTGGTGATCTGTCTTGTCTGCTCCTCCCTAAAGGAGGGTCACAGGTGTGACCTCTTTACTCCCTTTCTCATTCCGGAGCACAAGATGTTCCTCAGAACCAAGCAGTGGCCTTGGTTCTGCATACCATTCCCTAGCTGTAACTATAAACATGGAGCATTATCAGTCCTAGAAGCTGCCACTGACTGAGAAAGTTGCTGTTAATTTCAGCAAGTACAGCTACTTACGAGAGACTAAAAGCAAAACTACAATACAGATAACTATCTCTAGCCTGGCCTGAACCAGGAGGGTTTAGTAGCTACAAGTGTTGCTGTTTACAAGTTAGCTGGAGCATCTGAGTATGCTTTGCTTTTGAAGTGTACCTATTAAATAGGGTGTACCCATTAAATGGGATATGGTTCACCAAAGAACAATTGAGACATGTTATAGGTAAGTTGGAAGGAAGACCTTGTCATCAGTTATAAGAAGAAAGCAGAATTAATCACAGGTAGAAGTTTAAGATTTTTATTTTCTCAAATCCATTTCTGAATATCTGATTAAACTCTTACTTGGTTGGAATTTTAGTTGCAGAAGGAAAGATTATTTCTGGACAACTTCTCGATAAAGAGAGACTGTAAGATGATTTTCAAGAATTTGGTTTTGCTTTGTTTTTTCCAAATGAAGACAGAATTAGGTGCCAATTTAGGACTTCAAACCTGTTATATTTAATTATAGGGAACTAGTCTAAGAATCTTAAGATGGTGTTTGCAAAAGTGTGATGCAAGAGATAGGAGAAAGTATTATCAGTCTGTTTCAGAAGAGTGTTTATTCTGTTGCAGTTGCAGTGAGTTGTGAGTTTAATCTTCTTAAATAGCTGGGTACATGTGCTCAGTTTATTCCTGGGAATTTTTTTATTACTGTGTCCCCACAGAATAAGCACATGTATGTTCAGATTAAGCATTTTGTGACTGACGGGAGTAGTAGAAGCAGCATTAAACTAGGAGTATGCTAAAGCTGATGGAATTTATGGTGGAACTGCAGAATTGGATGCAGAATTGTTATTATGTTGAGTAACACACCCCTTCCAGAGAAAATTCTTAAGAACTTAATTTTGTGTAAAACTAAATGATTATATATGTCTTTAACGTAATTCTATTCACTTTTCTGAATTTGAAAGGAATTAAAAAGCAACTTCCAGCTCAGAAATTTGTTGTGAGTCTGTTACTTACACTGTATAAACTATGGCAAACATAGGACCAACATGCAATATCTTCAGAAGTTTGGCTGTTTCAAGAAGTCCATAGCTTTAATAAAGCCAAAGAATAAAGAAAGCTGCCTTAAAAAATCATGTTACTAAACTCTGACCATGTCTGATAAACTTGTAGCATAGCACAGCAGATGTTTTCCGCTGTCTTTTCTCATTATGCTTTAGGAATTACATTGATGCATTTGACTTTAAATTCTTAGTTGCTTTTTGTTATGTATATTCATGCAAGGCAATATTTTGCTTTTAGATAATTTTTTTTCAGAACCATAGTTCTGACAATTTTCTTTTAGTGTATGATGCACTATGCTGCAACTGTTCAAACTTTCCTGATGGTTTTCTGTTTGAAATAGAAATGTTGAGAATAATGGCTGTTTACTTTCTTTTGAATTAAAAGCTTGTATATTCTTCCAATTAAAAAAGTATGCTGGTCTATTTATAACGTAAACATGCTTAGTAAAGACATTAGTTGGTGAAGGTGAAGTTTGTGAGGACAGTCCCTACTTCCTCTCTATGAAGCCCACCAAATAAAGAAATTCTTTATCTAGAGTTACTCTCTGTAGTGCTGCTGTAGGTTACTTGCTTATATATTTAAAAATGTAGGGGTTTTTACTTCTTCTTTTTGTACAGAATGACTAAGTGACATCAGCAGACTTTCTTCATTTTAGAATTTATGAGGAAATTCTGAACATACACATCACTTCCTCTTCCCATGTACCTACAAGTTCTTTTAGTAGTATGGCTATTGTGTGAAGGTGAAAACTACATACTGGTGCTGGTGTTTGATTCTGCACACAGGTCTTTATTTTGAAAGCCCTTTTTGCTGAAGATGTTCTTGTATTCATGTAAGCTTTATGGGCAGTGTAATGCTGCAAGAGGAATACAAAGAAGCGTTAATGTGGCTGAGTAAGGCCCTATATGTATATGTATCCTTTGAAATATCTTCACTGCTTGCCAGACCACCTTGGCTTTGACTAGCATGCAGTCTTGATGTGAAAATATGAATGTGTACAATGTTTTTCTCCACAGTTAAGGGAACATAGTCTGTGGCTTCTGTGCAATTTAAAGGCAATGATTGGAAGTTGTAGGAGTAGTAGGATAGATGTGCTGAAGAAACTCATTGGTAATCTCTAAATATTCTTCAAGTTGATTATGGTCTCCTCAATAATACATGTAAGAGTGATCTTAGGGATTTATATAAATCTTTTCTGTTCCAATACATTGATGTTTTGATAGATACAGACATCAGAATATTTACTTTAATCGGTAAAACAAAGTACGCTCTGAACTGACTCTGAATCCTTCACAGGATGAAAGCAAAAGGTCATTTTAAGTTACAAATAAAGATTCAGGCTTCCCTAAGTATTTTCTTTAAAGTTTGTAGTTTGCAAAAAAATCTTTAAGTGGCAATACTTGATCTGTCCTAAGAATTAATTCACATAGAACCTGCTGATTCTACTGTACCAATGTCACAAGACATGAAAATGAGAAAAAAAATTGTGTCACTTGTAGTATAAGCATAACATTTAACCTAATATTTACCTATAAGACCATATCCCAAGGAGTCAGGCTTTTCACAACTATTTGTTGCAGATGCAGTAATATGTTATTTTCCTTTAATATACTGGCAAAGTAGCTGTTTTGTTACTTGATGGTACTGATCAAGCTGAGAGATTGTGAGGAATTAGGGGCTAGTAATGGCTGTTACAGAGGACTGTACTTGAAAATGACATCAGAGAAAGAAAGCTGTGAACATGGAGGGGAAGGATGGGAAAAACTGTGGAAAGTACCAGGGTAAAATACTACATTTAGATAAACATTAATCTGTTTGATGTATAAGGAGTGCTTGGGAAGTTAAAGAATGAGATTTTAAAAGCCTTTTTAAGATAAATGCCTAGTCTTCTGTGATACTACTTCATAATAAATACTTTAATTCATAGATTAGTGCTTGATTTAATCTTCCATCTACTTTGGCTTAGGATAAGTAGTTGTCAGTGAAGCATGGCAGATGGAATTTGTGTAATGCCATTTAGCATCACATTTTAGCATATATATTAAAGTATTCTCTTGACCTACTTGCACACAATGCATTTAGAAATTTGAAAAAATACATATTTTATATGAAGTAGTGCTGTAGCACATTGTGTAGAATTTTGTACTGTGAGTTTTCATCTATGCTGGCACAAATGACGACTCAATGGCTAGGCTACTAACCTTTGAATGTAGGAGAATGTTTAAAAGAAAATTGAGTTCTTTGTTATACCACAGGCTTACTTGTTTGTGTGCATGCCCCTGGGTATCAGAAATTTTCTCAGTTGAAAAGAGCAAAATAATAATTGCCTTTTTTTTGAGATGTGTTTTTTCTGCAATCTTCTGTCTGATGAGATGGCATTTGAAATGTTTGTAGGGCTTTTAGGTCATCAGTAATCGGCTTGAGCAGCAACTTTAGAAGAATCCTAATCATTATGAATTAAGATGAGATTTTCTTTCTTATTGTCACATGACTGTAATGCAGATCTGGCCAATGTGTGTTGGTGATACTGAGTAGGTGATCATGAAGCTTGGGTTAAAGTCACTTGGACAACATCCTATCACTAACAGTCTGGACCATATCCAATAGACCACAGCATTTTAGAAATCTGGATGTCCTGATGAAGTTTAGGAAGTCTCTTGGGAAGTTCTCTTTTAACTGCTGAGAGTTTTAATAGCTCTGTTGGGGTAAATTGGAGATTGCTATTGTAGTGTGATGTCTTGAGAAATCCCTCTACAAATTTGCCATGTGTAATCAGAATGTTGTTCTTGTGGGTTCTAATGAGTTTTTTTCCTGCAGGAAGTATCATGAAGTTCATCATCTTTCAAGAGTCATCTTTTCTTACAGTAAATATCCACAGTGAAACGAGCAAGTGAAACCAAAACAAAAAAACCTCCAAAGAAACAAAAGGTTGAAGAGGGGAGAAATATATTTTTCATAAATGCAGATTTTTAAAAAAAATCTTAGTTTTGTTATTTTTTGGATGGTTGCACTAAGACCTTGACAGCATATCTAAAAGAGCAATGATACTGGTTTGTGAAATACATGTGGAAGAGGAAAGTCAAATCTAAACTAAATATGCTAGCAATGGAATGGCAGGGTTATAATATTGTTACTCTAAGAAAATAACTATCTGGTGAGTACATTCTGGCTTAATTAAGCATGAGCTAGCATGTAGAGCTGTATATAAAAATTAAGCAATATATTAATTGATAAATAGCTGTTGTGAGGAAGTCTTCCTTGAAACCTTGGCTGAAAGTCATTTAAGACATAATCCATACAAATATGAAAGTACTATATTGAAAATACTTAGAATTGTGCAGAAAATCTTGAGAGGGAAATCTTCCTTCCACTTTAAAGGAATTTTCTGTGCTTTTGTTCACTTGTTTCTTGTTGGAATTCTGATTGTTTTCCAGCTGTATGATGGTGTTGGCTGCACAGATGTGCTTTTACAACCAGATTTCTCTAACAGTCAAGTTTTATGTCCCTCTATGGGCCTTTAAGATTAGAACTGGTGTTATTGCTAGCTTTAACCCATGTAGACAGTCTGAGTATGGGGATAAAATAATCAGCACCATTTGCTTCTTTCAAAGTATACATAGAGAACTTTTCCTCACTTCCTTTGTTCTATGTGGCCTTTTATGAAACTGTTTTTTTTCTTAGTGTTCATATTATATTTGTTTGCAACTTGTTATCATCAAGCAGAGTTTCCCAATTTTAAGCCATTATATAGTAATTTTACAGACTATACTATAGGCTTAAGTGTGTAGATAATAATTGTGCAAAACTGCTTAAAAATAAAATGGCATGCTAACTAACTATAAAGAAAGGATTTAATAAAGTCATTTTGGGTTTGACTCTCCTCTTCATACACTAGAATAGTGTTCCTGAATTCCAGTGTGCAGTTTGTACCAGGAGAAAGTTAGGCAGTACTGAACTTGATTCGGTTGTCTGTTTCAGGAAGAAATATTTCATATTAACTGGACATGCTCTGAGTATGCAGAGGCTTATCAGCTGTTTACACATGTTTGTTAGTTACATGAGTTGCTCATCCTATAGCAGTGATGTATTTTAGCCACAGGAAGACATAATTATTCTAAGATTTTCATGATCTAGTCTTAGCTGCATATGAATTTTCATAATTTATATGTAAGACATGTAGCTCAACATTTAACATAATCTATAGTGTATGTTTCCAATTTTCTGCCATGCAGAAATCAGCCGTGCACAAGTATTGGCCATTTTCTCTATGTTAATGGCATATGTGTTTGCAAGACACCAGAAAACCGGAATGAAGTCCAGGTATCTGCTCTGCCTGTATGCTTCCCAAACTTTTCAGCATGTGGGACCACTGTCCAAAGAACAGGCAGCTGGAAGACTCCACACATACTGACAGTTCATTTGGTTCTAATGTGCAACATATGTTTAATGTGATTACTTTATACTCAGACATATTTATAAGATAAACTGTCAGAAACCTGTTATGTAAGCAATCAGATTTCCACGGAATTTTGTTTTCATCAGGACAGCAAAGATACACAATTTCCCTTTAATTAAAAAGAATTCATTTTTGCATGGCATACATCTGGTGAGAGAGGGAAGTCTTGTTCTTTCGCTGTGGCTGTGCTTCTAATTTGTACCTAATTTGCACCAGCAGTGTAACTGATCTGTTGATGCTGTCTGTTCTTGACCTGGCAGGGACTCCCAGTGATGAAAAATGAGTCTTCAGTCTACTAACAGAGTAGGTTTTAACCTAGGCTAGTGTTAATTATTTTAATTTGCAAGGCAATTTGGGGCAGGTTGTAGGCTATAGTTTGCTGAGCTCAGGCGGTTGTGTTGGAAGATGTGATGAATTGGGAAGATGGAATCAAACAGAATGCAAAGAGATTTGGGTTATAATTTCATCTTTGGCTCATGAGTTTTTTAACTAGATGGGAAAAGTTGGGATGTGGTTGCTGCTCAAATCATAAGTTACGTTACTGATAGATTAGTTCTCTCTGCCCACTTCTGGTATCTGGGTTGTGTAATTAAATAACTGGAAATTTTCCTCCTCTTTCTTCCCGTATTTGGTTTCAGGATGATTGCTTAATCCAGTGTGTTTTGATCAGTATTGTAATTAAATCTCAAGTCGTCAGCCAAGCGTATACATTTCCTTTGGCAACACAACAGCTATTTTCATTTTTTTGTTTCAGGAGAGGAGAAACCTGGTATTCCCATAAACTACAGAAACTGCAATTTGATCACAAATACAAGTCTTCCAAGAATTTTTTTTTCCTTTCTTCTTCTTTTGGATGTGAAGTCATCTCTGGTTCAGTACCTCTTGTGACATCAGAGAACGGAGGTGCCTGTGCTAGAGAATTGCCCTTGGCTCTGGAGATCCAGCTCTGTGACTCCTGGTCTGATGTTTACTTTATTTTGTTAGAAGGAATGCTGACCTAGTCCTGTCCCTTTAATAGTGTGTGTAATGCATTCAGTGCTGGCTCTTTCTCAAGGTTACCTCTCCTTCAAAACTTTTTATCTGCTGCCTGATTCCTTTTGCTTAGCTTATTTCTACTGTTGCTAAACCTTGTATACACATGGTAACAAATGTGGATTTTGTCATAGGCACAGACTTTCAGGGCCTCGTTTATACTAACCAGCCTTAATGGCCCTGACCAGCCTCACCCTGGTGGGCCTCCCTCTGCATCTCTGCTGAGGGGACCAGTAGCTTCATTTAAATTCAGCCCTGGGTCTTCAGCCCTCTTTGAGCTACCTTGGTGGTGTGCCTCTCCAGCTCAGCATCTGGCCTTGGGCCCCCACTGGTTTGCTTCCTGGTCTGTGGACTGACTTCTTGACTGACCTGGGGACATGCCTTGTCTCCACAGACTTATTGGGTGATCTTGAGTTTTGGGTGACCCCAGCTGCCACTCCTGGATCTGCCCTTCTTCATCCTGTGGTGGCAGTGAGACAGAGTCTAGACAGTGAAGGTGTCTGCCTTGCTGCCCCTCTTGGCAAGCTTGACATCTGGCTCCCCATCTCTTTAGAGAGCAGCCAGCTATCAGTGTTTCCTGAGAGAGTTTTTGAAGCTTGACTGATACTGTTTTACTGCTTTAGTTAACTAGTAAGTATGAAAACATTGGCTAGGACTTTCTTTTTCATCTGTAGTTGGCAGGAGATGGTGCTCATTTCTTGCAAATGTAGGTTTTACCATAGTGTTCTTTACATATTTTCCTACCTGCATATTGGACTAGTGTGTGCTAAAGTTGCTCCATTCTTGAGGAGGAGTCATAATGATTTTGAAAGTTCTTCCTAAATCTGTTTTCCCCAGACTAAAAGAATATCATTGTGGCTTTGAGATTTCTACCAGTGTAGAAAATGACAGGATAGGTAAAGTATATGCATGAAAACATGTTCTACAAAGGCTTCCTCTTCCAAAATGATTTCAAGGATATTTCCAAGCAAAACTGAAAATTATTATTGCATTTGCAGTCCTAACTGGATAGCTTTCTCTTAGAGGCAGCTTGTTCCCGTCATTTTATTATGGGATGTAGCTGTCATTTGCCAGCTGGACACCTGGAGAAATGTCTGTTAGCAGTGAAATCTAGTTTTAATGTGTAGTAGTTTTGGACCCGAGAGAAGACTCTTTTTTATAATTCTGATGATTCGAAGTGTGATGGCCTATTGCAACATAGAGTTTGGTGCTTTTTTTGCCAGGACCTCTCTTTATTTGGTTTTGTAATTAAAAAATAAGTATACTTGCATGATCCAGAGACATCACCTTTTTCCTTATTGTATCTTTAAAATACTTCCTGTGTATAGAGTTAGAAGTAAGAGCCTTTATCCTTACAGTGAAATATTTGAAAATACTGGGATTCAAATTTATATTTAGATTCTTTTGCCTAGGAGGAGGATAACTTATCACAGGAAACAGACATTCATTATTTGTGTAATTTATAATTAATTTCGTTTAGATAAAAATTATTAAAATTATTTAAAGTCTTTCAGGTATTTTTTTGTTTCTTTTTAAGGGCAAACAGCTCCATTCCCATTTCTTCTCTTAAATAAAGTATCCATATATAGCAGTGGTACCAAGTAGTTTATTTCTGGTTTTGAGGTTTATTTCTGTTTTTTTCTGGTTTTGAAGGAACAAGTTCAAATAACTTAAAGGGAAAGGCTTCTTTTTTTTCTTCACTTCCTATTTTTTATGTGACTGCTCATTTGCTGCACTTCAACATTAAAACAGATTAAAATGCATTAGGTGAAAGTAGTGTGATGAGATAGTTGTGTTTGGTTTTTATGCACACACAAAAAGAGATGAAATATGACCCACTGAAGAACTCCTTTCCTTTTGGCCTCAGCAGTTTTTGTGTGTAGTAAGAGGCAGAAGACAGCATGGAAAATGTTGGATCATGTGCTATGAAACTAGGTAAGAAAACAATATTAAAATAAAGTGTGAGGAAGAACAGAATATGGTGCTAAAAATTTTAATGCCTTATAAGGAAAACAGAAGACATTGATTAACAAATGCCAAATGCAGAGAGAATTTCTTACAAAATGAATGGTATTTATAAAAATTAGACATTCAAGGCATGGTGTCCACTTGTTCTGTAGTCAAAATGTGGCTTTGGGCAGAGGAAGGAATGCCTTATAAATGTCATCTTATTCTACTTGCACTATGCAACTACTGTCTGGGGAGGGAAAGAGGTGCTTTGAGAACTTGGGATAAAAACCAGAATTCTGTCATCAAAATACAGAAAATTGGAAAATGGCCATGAAAAACATGCATTTTAGCCCAGCCCTGGGCAGGTGAAAACCAAGGGTCTTTTCCTCCATCCAGCAGACTATAATTCCAGAGAAGAGAAAGGGATAATAGATTTAATACTGAAGGAAAGATTCAAGATGATAAATCAATTTGGGGTTAATACTCAGCTCTTTGAAGGGAGACCTTTTCAGTAAAGTCTGGCTTTGTAATCACAAATCTGAGCTTTAAGAAGTTAAGAGTAGGGAGAAGAAGAAAGAAGTACTCAGATTTCCTTCCCAGGGTTTTTGTCTAAAAGCACAATACACTGCCAATGCCATGAAGGGGAGAAAAAGATGATAATGAAGATTAACACGTTATTACTGAAGTAATCGACAAACTTCCAGTGATGTCAGATAAGATGGGACAATGTAATGATATACAAATGTGTATTTGAAACTTACTTTCTAATGCCATTTCTACAGGATGCAGCAATACCTTTTTAATGGTGCACTTTCTAAACTGATCAGATCTCTATTTCCTCATAAGAAAGAAACAAATAGATGAGAATCAGAGGAAAAGGTAGGACTCGGAGTGACTTTAGGTAAGAAACAAATGGAAAAATGAGGATTGTTCAGTTTAGAAACTGAAACGAGCAGAATGATAAGTTAAAAGGTGGTGGTTAGATAGTGGTTAACCAGAATAACTAAGAAAAGCATTAGTAAAGACACAAACCAAACTTTGTCTCTTCCATAACTGTACAGTAGAATCAAAAATTATTAGGCATACAGATAAGAATTTAATAATAAGCTTCATTAAGTAAGATGACAGTGGAAGTCATGCTGCCCCATGCAATGGTGTGTTCTGGTAGCCAGTCAGTATTTCAGTTTTAGCAGGAAGTATTTTATGGGCATAATTAATCCCCTTAAAGGTTTATTTGGACAAGAAGTTACGTGAAGTTAGTTGTTTTCTTAATAAAAACTTGGAGCAAAAGGCTACAAATAAGAGTCTCAGTTACTTGGAAAAGAAATACTTCAATTGAGTTAAAACTTCAACCAAGAAGAAATGCTGAGATGCACTGAGCTTCAGTCTGAGGCTCTGAGTGCTTAGTGCTGGGTTTGCTGTCGTAGAGCTCCATATACATAACCTTTAGGCTGTAATACATAGCTCACACTTCGGCTTTCTTCCCAGGGTTTGCTTTTGTTTAATGGCATCTATGACAGTACAAATACTCCTTCTCAGTCTTGTTCTATTCTTGGTCAACTCTAGGTAGAGATGCTGATGAAATTCAGATTGCTATTGTGTATGAGCTTGTCTCTTTTCGAACGTATTGCAATAGCAAGGAGAAATGCTTTAACTTTAGAAGGGAGAGTACAGGAAAGAATCTCTTGCTCTCTTTCTTCACCCTGTTTTGTCTCAAACTTGGAAACCACTGAAGGAGATGGGAAAGTCTCCATGGGTGTAAAGGGAAAATGTAGTAGTTTTATTTCCACTTGAATTTAATTTTGTTATTCATCAGCATCTCAGGTAATTTATAGTAAATTTCAAGCACATTCAATTCAGCCATTTTTCTCCACTGATAAATTTTTACATGGAACAGTGAAATGAGAAACCTACACCTTTTCACAAGTAATAATAGAAAATGCAGTGTCTACTTAAATTGCTTTTCCTGTTAGTGATTCCAGGAAGGTGAGGTCTGGCCAAAGCAAATTAACAGAATGTTACTTCAAATACATGTTTTAAGAATCTGTTACAGGGCTTATTAGTTATGCTGTAGCAGCAGACTTTTTTCAGCCTTTATATTCCTTTTAAACAGTTCATCAGTTTACATACTTCAGCTTCCTACCAGCGCGTATTTCAGTTGGCCCTCAGTTTCCTTCCAAATTCAGCAGCGTTGATGTTGCACCCATAGTGATAAAATGTGAATTAGACTAAGGATTTTCCTTGTATGTATTAATACTTTCTAATACACAGAAATAATAATTTTCTTGTTCTAGAGTAATTCAGCCTGAAATATGTAGTTATACTTCATTTTTTCTTGCTTTAAGAGTTTGAGAGTTAAGCTCTACAAATGTTAAGGATGTAGAAAGTACAAAGGATGTCTTTAAAATGTTTTGAATCATATTTTCTCTTGTTATTACTTTTGTATTAGGAATCTTCTTAATATAAGCAAATATACCCACTGTGAGTGATTTTACCTGATCATACTGTTCATGATTCCTGTTCATGAACAGGAAGGCTGAGAGACATGGAAGAGAATTTGCTTGCTTTTGAGATTTCCCGTGTGTGAGATTTGGGTGCAGTGGCCTCAGGAGGTAGCTAGTAAGCAAACTTCATAAAGTCATTGATATTTACAAAACCCTTGAGACTGACAATTTGTTCACAGAGGAAAGTTGGTACTTTTTAAATGTGAACTTTACTGTCCATAGATCCATTGTTTGTGGCTTTTAATTTCTGAGAATAAGAGGTAGGAAATTTCTTCAAAAGATTCTGATGTCCTCTTCTGTTTTAAAAAAAATATTTTTGGGTTTTCTATTTAAATTATACAACTTAAAAAGTTATGGTATTATTTTATTCTGTGTGTTTCTAAGTACAAACAAGGATTCTTTTGTATTAACATTATATATATTTTTATTTCTTCCATTTTAGTATTGTAAGGTATTTTAGCTTTTCTATCTGCTGCTGAAGAATTTCATATCTGAAAGAGCTCTTCATTAATAAGCTGATTTTTTTCTGTTGCACCAGTAGTTCTGTAACCTGTAGTATAGTGGTTGTTGAGGTTTGCAGAGAAATTCTGATCTTGGTTGCAAGATCAGTGTTAAGTTTCAAGTTACTTTGTGCTGCAAAAAAGGCCCTGGTTGTGAACGTGCACAGTTCCATCTGGTTCAGTTGGATAAAGCTTGAAAGCATAGTAGCAGGTATAAACAGGTCTCTTGTCTTAATATGGAGAACAGCAGGTTCTGGATTTCAGGGAATTCAGCCTGTATTTTTTTTTTTTTTTTTGTAGAGGAAAAATTAAAAGCATATGGAAAGAATTAGTTGTGTGACTTATTAAATGGGAATGTAGTACAGTTTTCTGTGCTCAGAAACTCATCCTAATAATATTCAGTTAGGCTTTGATAAGGTTTTTTCCTCTTTACAGATGAGATACTGTTTTATGGAATTAGGCGCAGAGGGCAGGCTAAAATTGGTTCCAATTTATTTATTTTTTCTTTAAATTTTGCTTACTTCCACCTAACATTTAAAAAGAACTGGTTGGAAATTTTGTGCCTATGTTACATATTTATTCATAAAAATCAGCTCGCTTTGTGAAGAACTGCAGAAAAAGGCCAAGCTTTTTTTAATAGAAACAGTAGTAAATTTTCATGAAGCAACTTTCATCACTGCAACATCTGAAATAGTGTATTCTTTTCAAGCTTTTTCAAGCACTGAAACTGTAGTTTTAAGTATCATAGCTGGAGCTCTCATGTTGGAAGTGTTTTGAACTCTGATTTAGTTGGCAGTTTGTTCAGTATCCTTTTTCCTTTTGTGGTACATCTAGATATTTCCAAAAAATATGGAAGGACAGGTTGGCTTCCTGACAGGGTTTTGATGGAAAATTTCCTTAAGTTTATTTGGCTTTACATTTTCAGTCCAGAGATTTTGCCATAGGCAAGCAGTGTACAAAGTACCTCTAATGGCAGCCTCTACATTTAGCTGTCAGCACAATGGTATAAACTGCAAACTTCAGCTTGCCTTAAGAAGGGAGAAAATGCTTTTTTCATTTAGGTCTTGAAGGGAGGTGTTGTATTTGCGAGATCAATGTAGCAGTATGGAGTTCTGGATTATTTTTGTCAGAAAGTACTATTAAGGTTATAGTGTCAAATTTTCAAGAATTGCAGGTTTAGCTGCCAGTCTCCATTCTCACAACTCTGTGGCTGGCTGCTTTAAAGAGCCCGGGTGAGGGCTGCAGCACTGACCTCACGAGGGGCTTTTTAAAGCTTTTCAGCTTGTGCTGTTCCGTCGGGGGAAGTCACCTGAAAGGGAGGGGGATTCTTCTGCCATCGAGACCCCTGGTTCCGCCTGGCCCACACTGCATTGCTTCCCACCTGGCTCCCTCGCTGCATGCAGTGCTAGCGGGTGTTGGCAGTAATGCTGCCAGAGCCACCGTGCTGCAAGGCTGTGTAATGACAGGGGAAAAAAAGGTTGAGCTGTGAAAGGCACTCTCTTGATTTAAGAGTCTGAAAAGGTCAGGTTTTTTTGTAGCTGTAGCAGGTACACAGCGTTGTGAGTCGGGTTAGGAAGGAAGAGAGCACTCTTTGAGGACAACAGGAGTAGCTTGTGAAAGGAAAGGCCTGAGCAGGAAGAGGCTCCGTGACAATGACATCTAATTAATACAGGTCAGATGTTACTGTGCTTGAGACCAGTTATCCAAATCAAGTGCAGCAGATTTTAGCATATGCTGATTTTCTATAGTAAATCAGAAGTTGACTGTAATTGTAATTCTGATAGATCTCTAGTACTTTGTTGCCATGATTTGTTTGAATATTAAAAAGAAGAGGGAAAATATTTGTATCATTCACCTCTCATAGCAGAGGAAAAGAATGGCTGGTAAAGCTAGTATAAAATAAGATGTGGAGTCTGACATATTCAGCTGTGTATACAAAGCTTACCAAATCACAGAAAGAAATCTTATACATAGTAATGGTATGCTTCTCAATTTCACCAATTTTTTTACTTCCTAACTCCTAAAATCTTGAGATATTTTCAAGTACCTGTGTTCTGAATTTATGTGGTTTAGTGTCTGACATATGAGACCAGGTTATTCTTGGGTCATATTTTTGAGATTTCCCCTGCAACCATGAGGATAGGAAATATGTATCTGCATGAAAGATGAGAACAGTGTGATTTCTTGAATTTGGGAACTGGAACTTTAAGAAAGACATAATGTCTCACATTTCCATGACAAAATACTTAAACAGGCAAACGAAAACTTAGAAGAAGTTAAAAAGTAAAATGAGAAAAGGAATGAAAGAGAATACAGAACTGGAGCATTCTGTATATATTATAAAACTGGTGTTGGCTCCTGTTGTTGAATGTGATAGATCAATGGGGATCAAAAGTTCCTTTATGTTCTGTATTTTTTTAATGTTGGTTAGTTTACCATATGAAAATGTCTGTTGCATAGAGATTACAATCAGACATACTCAAGTAAAGGGAACCTCTCCAACTTCTATAGCTCCGCTTACAGGTCTACTCATTTTGGGGACAAACACTCAGTGGTCTGCTTGAGAGATGTAATAATTCAGCTTTGTATCAGATTTTTAATATTGCTTTATTATTTACTTGAAAATAGGTCTTGCTTATCCTAAAAATTCATTTTCAAAGGCTTGCACTGCAGCTTGCTTAGTCAAAACAGGTTACTTGATGGGCTGGACTGCTATAAACTATAATTTCTTCTATTCACTTAGAATATGAAAGAGAGATTACATTCATATCCTGCTCCAGGATTATCCTAAAGAATGGGGGTCCATTTCAGGAAGCAGTGTGACAGTCTGTAAAGCAAATGGACACATGGGTTCCCTGTGGGCCAGGACTTATAGCCAGCAGATTCTAACCAAGTCCTTGGCAGGATCAGGCCATTCAGGTTGCAGGGTTGTGCTGATGTGGGGCTGGCTTTAAAACCAGGCTGTTTCCTGGTTTTATTTTAATTTATCATTTATTATAAACGTCTTCAATAAAAGGAGGTGCTGTACCTTTAAGTAGCACATGCCGTCTAACCATCAACAGGCATCTTTTTGCAAGCTGCTTTAGCCTGTTTCTCCAATCATGCCTGCCTAAGTCAATAACGCATTGCCAAACCTCCTCGTGCATTAAAGGTTACCGTTCAGCTTGTTCCATGAATCACAGCAGATGCATAACTTGGCAGTGACCATTTCTGTCCCTCCCCTTCTTTTCTTCATACTAACTACAGCCCCCCAGCTCATTGCTGGCTGAGCCCCCTCCCCCAGCAGGGAGAAGTCATTACATGAAGAGATCAACTTACCAGTTGTCTTCAGAGCAGTGGCTGAGAGCAAAGCTCCTGGTCGTACAGTGAGTGCGATAAAAAGGGGGAGAGGGAGAAGGAGTCGTACCTAGAAGAACTGAGGGCTGTGCGACTGAGACCCGAGTGCATCTGCTAGCTGTTAGTACTTGGCAGAGGGTTTTCTCCTGCAGGGTAGCTCTAACTTTGGGTAGTAATGTTTGTCAGCTACCTGATACTAACGTTGCTCTGCTTTCAAACAGCAGTGTTAGCAAGACCTGGGGGTGAGGTAAGCAAAGCATTATATCTTGTCAAATACTGTCAGAGTTGTGTTTTCTTCCTATCTGTTAAGACGGGTTGTGAATGATTCTTATGTTGCTAGAAATATTAGAATTGCATTGTTTGATTCATGTCTAAAAGTGATTGTTTTGGTTACATTGTTTTGGCTTAGGGTTTGGGGTTTGGGTTTGTTTTTGTTTTGTTTCAGGCTGTTCAGGGTTTGTTGGGTTTTTTTGCAAAACCTGTAGGTACTAAGGGGAGTAGTTGGAAAGTTAGCTTCTTTCAGTTGATACACTATGCTTTCTGTAGAGACATGACTAGTTTGTGAATTTTTCTTTACTAATATACTGAGAAATATGATACTTCTTGCAGCAGTACATGATAGTGTTCTGTTCAGATTTTGTACAAAAAACCCCATGCATGATTCGAAAAGTTTTTACAAAGGATATTTTGAGGATGTGAGCATGTAAAAACTCCAGGCTTGGTTACTTTAATCACATTCTTTTTGTGCAAATATATGTAATGGTTAGCATGTGGCAGGGCTGAAAGAACTTTATATTTTAAGATTCAATCTCACATTATTAAAAAGGGAATTTCTGCATTTTTAATATGAAAAATCTTAAATAAATGGAATAGAACAGTTCTTGTTACACTCTAAAAAAGTTGCTATTTAATGTACAAAGAGCAATTTTCCAGATTTTTGTTCTCATCAATGCAGTTTTTATTTCATACCACAGCAAAAAATTTCAGCTTCTTAGTTGTCATTTAGGAAGTAATTCATCAAGCACAGTACTATTAGATCTGAAATATTCTAACTAATGAAATTACTAGCAGAAAACACATTTAATACTCATTCTCCTTCACTCTCACTGAAATGTGTTGTGTAGTTAAACATTTTAAAGGAATCAATGGGTAGTTTTGTTCCATAATAAGCCTTCCTTCAGTAAATCTTCTGAAAACAGTGATTCTGCTTTAGAGCTTTGTCTTTTTTTAGTCCTTAGTTTTAAGTTTATAGTAGTCTAATAAACTCCAGAGCAATTACTTTCCCTGGCAAAAGCAAGTGGAAGTGAACTGGATAAAACACCTTGTGGTGGTGTGTGTTTGAAACTACCTGTTGCTTGTATGTCTATATATAAACTGTGTTTTGAAAAGATAAGTTCTAATGGTCTTGATTCAAGAAAATGTCTCAATGTAATCTTGTACCACCTTTGATCTAATTAAACCATGGGAAATTTTTCAGCAGACACTTGGGGAGTTTAAATGGATTGATGATCAGGGCAACTGGAAGCCAATCATTGCCCTCTAGTTGTCACTGAAGTTTTTAACTTCCTGGTTGATTGTTACTAAGCACAGAAAATTATAGGTGGACTCACCTTGTCCAAACACAGGGACCTTAAAATGTGTGGTGGCTCATATGGAAAACATTTCTGTTGCCACTGCATGCACATGTGGTCTTCAGAGATCCATATAAAGAACAAATCTAGAGCAGCAGCAGTGTTGCCTGCCAATTATCCTCGTTAGCAAGTAAAATAAAAGCAATGCTGTGTTCTTACCTGGAAATTAATTTCTGCAGTAAAAGTGCAGTGTGGAATGTTTTAGCACTGTGATCCATATGCCGAGGACTTTAAACTGTACTGCTCTTACTTTTTCAGCTAATACATCAGACAGAATATGAGTAACAGCCTGTTAATTTATCAGTGAATTTTACATTGTAGGTTTTAGTAGGTAGTGAGAAATTTTCTCTTTTATTATGTTCATATGGCTAATTATAAATATTATATAACTAAAAGATGCTGTTTCTACTATTATTAATAGAGTAATTGTTTTTCCTGTATTGTAAGAGACCACCTGATAATCTTGTGCATTTCCCAGCTCCAGCTGCAGAACCTTGGCTATATAAATATTATTTCTCTAGGAAATTGCCCGTTAAGATTTTTCACGTGGTGGACAGACAATGAGTTGAAGACAGGGAGGATAAAGGAGAAACCATTTTTTAATTGAACCTGTATTGTAGTTTTGAATTGTTCTGTTTACTTCTTTGTATATTTTAACTGATTTATAGGATGTATGTTTAAAAGTGCTGTTCATAAAAGTGTTCATTTGTGATAGATTACAAAGTCAATGGCAAGCTGCTTTTCTTGCCAGCTTGTTCTCTCTGTATTTTAATTCTGCAGAACTTTGACCATTCAAGGAACAGAAAATTACCCTACTGTTATGTTTTTACTCTAAGAATTCTTAAGAAACTCCTAACACTTGTTCTAATGTGTTTATAATTATGTTCTGCTTTTCATTTGTTGTTGAGTTAAGGAATTACTTGGCATGAAGTCAATGGAACTGCATTGCATCACTTTTCCATTCAGGAGGGAAATAAGGTTGTATAGCTTTGCAACTTACACCACATTTGCAGTGGCCAAGACCAAAAATGTTTTTTGTGTGCTTCTTTGGAAATGAGCATGACTCTGCTCATCCATAGCTGGAAGCTCCTTCCAGGATCAGCTTTGCTTGAGGATCAGTGTTCACCTTCCTTTCTGGAATGTCCAGGAGCAGCTGTCCTTATCAATAGACTGTATTGCTGTCTTCTGTGCCTGAGGGAGCTAAGCCTAAATTGGCATCAGATGAAAAAATCTGAGTGATAAGGAGTTGGGAAGTCAAGATGGACCAGGGCAAATACAGTGATAGTATAGTGATAGTATGCAGAATGCAAGAGGTCTGAACTGCTGATTTCAGAGCAATACTTAATCAAAGTTTCCTCCTTCACACTTCTTCTAATCTGGTGGTTTGTAATCATCTCTAGCATGAAGACTTTTGGTTTGACTAGATACACAGGGCTTGAGAAATTTTTGTACAACTAGAGAGCCTTCTGAGGAACAGCCCATCCCCGTATTTTTAATTCTGCCTAAGCACATCGTTGTTCTTCCCTCATTGTCCAACAGGTAGCCTTTTGAATATTGTTTTCTCAGTATACTTGGCATAAATTTGTATCTTGAAAAAAGAATTTCACCTTCCTTGAGATTTTAGCTGTAATGGCCTCCCATTGAAGTACCTTTAGTCTTGTGCACATTTGCCATGAATCAGTGCTGTTAGTACTGCTTTGAACAAGTACTTGTGTCTGTGAAGCTATGCCAGTGTAACTAAGTAACCACCCTGGCCTCCTCAGCAAAAAAGCAAAATCGAATTGTACAATTTTGACTTTTGTTTGTATTGTTTTCTATGAGCACGAAAAAAAGTCCAGTCTAGCTGAAAAAAATGTGTGGACAAAGAGAACTGTGCCTCACATGTAACTTAAATGTTGCTTTGATCTGTATTTTAATGTGGCAAGTAATATAATATGAGTAATCATAAAAATGTATCATATATGGCTTAACACAGAACTTTTAATGGTTTGAGTGAATAGGAACTGGTTTGTAAAATTCCAACCTAATTATTTTCACTTCTTGAATAGTATTTGATCAGCTAACAGGATGTTTTGCTATAGATAATGTAGTAAATAAAGTTATTTATGGAAATAACGCTTTGATTTAAATGTTTGGATACTATTTAGCTTTAAGAATACTACATACTAGATACTGTTTAGCTTTCTTCATAAAGCAGTTAATATGAAGTGTAGGAGCCTCAAGGTCTGTTTTAATATATTTTTATTATAAATACTGTGTTTCTTTAATCCCAGATGTGAAATGCTTCCTTTGGGGATTTTTTTTTTCTACCTGCTAAAATAAGTAAGGGAGTCTGAGCAACTTTGAGTCTGCAACTTCGTGTGCTGCAGAATCTGCTGGGTTTTGATCAGCAGCTTGTGAGCTGATACTGGGAACCGTTGTTTTACAGTGTCCCAAGTTGCACAACCAGAAATAAACACACAGAAATGCAGAAGACCCTCTTGTCATTTCTGCTTTTGCAGTGACAGGAACCAGGAAAGCCAAGTGAACTTGCCAACATTTAAAAAGATCATTCAGTTCTAACAGGTTCAGGTGTCACAATCCCCACTACACAAATGCAAGCCACTGCATCACTCACAGGCTCAGAGGATATTCAACTGGAAAACTGACAAAGGAGTTATTGACAAACTTTAGAAGATTCAGTTCAGATATTAATACAAGCTATACACACCTTGCACTCAGAGGTCAGGTTCCCTTTCTGGCCAAAAGAAAATACAAATTACATGAAAATGAATACTTTTGACATTGTCTTCGTAGGTAAACTGATTTCATGCATGCCTAGAAATATATATAAATTGTTTTGGATTCAGAAGAGACTAAGAAGAGATTCTGTTAGACCTGAATCATATATCCTATTTCTAATTATTATCTTACCTTGTCAAAGACCTGTGATCCTTATTGTAACTTGTGATTTTGCTTCTAAAACTTTGTGTGTGTGCATATATATGTGCATATATATGTATAGAACTAATTCTGTGCTCTGCTGGGCTGTGGAAGAAAAACTTTAAGAGAACATTTAAAAACATATCTTTAGGGTATGGTAGTCCTGTGTGGAATTTTTTCCAAGCTCCCCAGTCTGTTTCTGAGGTTAGCTAGGCAGTACAGCTCATCCCAGCATTATGCCTTGTTTCCATGTTGTGCAATATGAATGGAGCTTTCCCTTGTTCTCAGAAACAGACTGCATAAAGAAGAGGAGGAAAAAAAAACCCCAACAAACAGCTTGAGATCAGGGTAGTTTGGACACTGTTTCTTGACTAACTTTTTTCTTCTTGAGGAAGAACTCTTTTCTGCCTTGGAATGAGATTTCTGACCTTAGTCAGCAGAATCTTCTGGTGTTATATGGTCAGACCAGAGGCATGTGTGGCAAATGGTGTGTTCTTGTGAAAAGGCATGGGAAGGCACATCACACAAGAGCAGGGCAATGACATTGCAGTATACTTCTGGAGAAGGACAGTGTTGAGAATGAACATGGCAATGCTAACACTACATGACTGTTAATGATTCTCATTTATTGCATTCAGCTTTACATTACCAGACATATTGGCGTGACCTTAATTACTGCTTTATCTGGATTTTGCTGTCAAGTTTCTTATCCTTACAATAGTCCTGTGAGGTAGGGTAGTACTGTTATACAGCTATGACTTACAAATTCCTGGGCCACAAAGGTAAAACACCATTCAGAAGCTCAAAACAGTTATCAGTAAGAACAACTTTTAGATATGGTTCACAAATCAGCCTTTCCAGCACCTTAATGGATTTGTATCCTTGCAGTGTCTCAAAGAAAGTATGTATGGACAGGAAATGAAGTAGTTAACCCACATCTGCTCAGTCACCAGGCTGCCCTTCCTTGTACAACTTCTTCAATTATAGGTAGGGAGTATATGATATGACCCAATAAAACAAACATTTCCATCTCTGACTTTCACGGGGCCAGCATATAAGAAAACATAATTTCTCCCACTGACATACTGACAAAAGTAATTTCTCATCTCTGTACCTGAGTATTCCCATCTGCAAGCCAAGCCTAATAGGGCTTCCATTGATTCTCCTGAGAAACTGGTATGTCACCTTGACTATATATTCCCATAAAACATCACACTCAACCCATCTGTTTATGAAGCATGAGAATGTTTCAGAGCCTTTGTGGACTGGTAACTAGGGGGAGAACCATTTATTTATTCAGCATGCACAAAATAGAGTTATTTGGATTTACTTTAAAATTACCCTATTCTGAGTTAGAAAAAAAAACCAACAGATGATAATTTACATATGGCAGTAATTGCTGACATCACCTGTAGAATATCTGGAAATGAGACATGCCATAGTTGAAAAATAATCCTGTCAAGTAAGTATCCACAGACATAGCCAAATTATAAGAATATGCTCTGTGCTGCTGCTGTAATTACTACAGAACAGGTTTATTGGGCCTCTGGCATTCTTGCCTCACTCTTCGTAGCTTTATTATCTGTCTCAGCTGTGGTATTAGTAACACAACCCTATTTTGTTTTAAAAATTTAGTGTATTAGGATGTTCTGTTTAAAGTTAATTACGTTCTAGAAAAATGAGTCAAAGTGTATTCCAATCTTCTTAATATTTCTGTAGGGCTTTTAGTTCTTCCTATATTGTGTGTCCTTGCCTATTCTTGTGGGAAATACAGGACTGAAATACTAGCAGAGCAGTGTGTACTGGCAGGATCCCTGTAAGGATCCCTCCTTAATAGCTCTCAGATCATAGGCCTAGATCCAAAGCCTTTTGACTTTGGGCTCTGGTTCAGGCTATGCTGAGCTTCTTGTTCCATGCTATAAACAGCTAAAAGACAGATTGAGGGCTACAGTAATTCCCACAGTAATTACAGCATCATGCTCAGTCCTACCACAGTTAAGCTAAATTCATTAAGTCATTACTGAATAAATGGTTACGTGTGATGGATGAGCTAATTTGTTTCTTAGACATGCTTCACAGCCCGTTTTCTGGAAAGCTGTCCTTGAAACTTGTTGGATTACTTCCTAGATAGACGTATGTTTTAAAGAATTTACCATGAATTTTAAACCTGGAAATACCATTTTACCTAGAAACTAACAGTTCAATAAATACTTTCTTTGTCATATTTCATTATCAGTTTCAGTTCTCTCGATTTACTTGCTTTATTTTTTTTTCATCTTTGCTTTTTGAAGTAATAATTTATTTAAACTTGAATGCTAATGAATGTATTTTTACCACTGTAATGTAAATGCCCTTTCTTCTGACACAGTATTTATCTTGAATTTCTTATAATGTTATATTTGTTCCAAACATGAGCATACAACTAGAGCAATGAATTTAGGTGGGTAGTTTATACTAGGATATATTGAAAGGTATTCACAAACAACAGAAAAGGGGGGGAATAAAATCTAGTAAACAAAATAAGTCCCTCCAATTGTTTTTAAATCATAACAGCCAATATATAAATAGGTTTTTCTTCTAAAGAAGACTTTTTTTGTTTTGCTTTATTTGCCTATCTCTTTATTGTAATGTTCTGTGGCTCTGGATTTTTTTTAAAGTGCTGTGATATATAATAGGGCACAGGAATGTGTTCCAAGACTCATAAAACATTTAATTAAAAGAATGGAAGTTCTTGTAAACTCCTGGTGGTTGCCTTTAAGTAATATCACTTCTTAAAACACTTCCACCCTCCCACCACCCACCCCCCAGCGTCTGAGATTATCTTTCCTTTTGTGTACAACACTGTTACGTTCTGCATGTGGATGATGTACAGGCTTTAAGGAAACCAGCTGATTAATAGAATTACCCAGTCTCCTGCCACCAGGGCCATTTTAGAAATGAGACCTGGCACAGAAAAGAGTGCTAAGTAACAGAACAAATGCCCTGCTGTTAAAGTCAAGGATGTAACTTTGCTACAAGCTTTCCTGCATGTGTGCTGCTATGGATGGATTACTAGTAGTGCTCACTGAGCTGTGGCTCTCAGCCTTTGAGTCAGGAGTTGGAGGGAATTATGCAGTGCTCAGGAACATAAAGCAAATTTCCGCAGATAGAAGAGAGCTGGTATGTGGGGACATATCCTTATCCTTACTTGATCTGTAGATTTTTCTTGATTGTTCGTGCCATATCACTTGCTATTCATCGCTGCCAAATGTACAGCAGCAGGGATCAAACATCATCCACTGGTGTGTTTGAGGACCCAAAGGCACCAACACAGCATTTGTATCACTGACAGCAGCTATGTTGCTTCTCTTTAAAGACCCTTTATAAATGAGACACATGAAAGTGGAGCACAAGAGAGTATTAAATTCAAGGTTTCCCCCTGTATGATTGCCTGAAGCTGTCGATCTGTTTCTTCATGGCTTTCAGGTATTATTTTCCCCGTGTGTGGGTTGTGAGCAAGGTTTTATCAAGAGACAGAAGTTTTTGACAAATTTCCACTCCCACCTATTTGGCAGACACAGGAGAGTGAGGTGAATTAGGAGTCAATAAATTAATCCTTCCAACCATAACTGTTTTTTGACTGCAGCATAATGTTTGCTTCCATTTTTCATGATATTCTTCCTAAAATGTCATGAGTTAGGAATGAATCCTTTAACATTTTTGACTTGAAGGAAAAATCCTTTTGTTGCTCAAATACATCAGTTAGAAACTGTTTCTTTCATCAAAAATGTAGAAAGTTTCTTAGCATTGCTTTTTGAAAAGATACCAAATATTATTTAAGTCATCACAGGCAGAGGATTACAGAGCAATAGAAAGATTGGTATTTTAATACAAGATTTCCATTCTTGCTCCTTGAAATTATAGAAACAATGGTGAAAACATGTGGAAATGCTGCTTATTAATCCCAAGCAGTTAATAGATTTACCATAACAAATCACCCTCTCTAAGGGTAGATCTCTTCTTTCTCTTAATGTAATAATTTCAGTATGCTTTTGAAATGAGTTTTAAGTAACTGCTGCAGAGACAACAAAAGCCCATTTGATAACATTCAGTGCATGGAGGGCATATTAACATCTGTACATGAACAGAGCATTTGAAGCACGTGTTGAGCTCTTGCTTGTAAGTACTTGAAAACTGAGATTTATTTAGGGCTTGAGTGAGCAGGTGACAGTGAAGTTTTCTAGCCAGGGGCACCAACTGTTTTGATGTTTGCTGTGAGCCAGTATCCTCTAGAAAAGCACAAGGACACAATAACTGTATAAATTACTTTTCTTACTTCTTCATTAAATGGAAAATTAAATTTCATTAAAAACTTCATTAAATGAAATGCTAAAATTATGTTGTTTGAGCCAATCTGTTGAACTGAAGATGGTTTTTTAAAGTGTTTACTTACGTATCCACCACAGATTTTCGTGGTACTGGTGAGGAACCAGAGGAGAGAGTAAGTGAAAGAGGCACTGTAGCCCCACAGCAATAAGGATAACTTACACATACTCTGCTCATGACATGGGGTGATTACATCATCATTTGCTCTGTGGCTGCATCTCATCGTTTTGAAATGTTCAGGTCCTGAGGTGATTGTCTAGTATTTCAAGGTTAGCTGTTCAATGTTATCCTTAGGCTGCCTGAAAGAACAAACAGTTGCTCCTAATGTGATGCTCTGTTACTGGTCATATGATGCCACTTGCAAGAGCAATGCATTACCAAAGAAACCAGTAATTAAGAATGATCAATGTTAGAAACAGAGATGTTTCTTCAGCTGTTTTACTATGGTCAAGGAATTTACAAAGCTAGAGCAAAGCAACCAACTCTACTGTCAGAGCATTCTGATAGAGGCAGTAAGAAAAAAAATAATGCATCCAGCTGTCAGTGTGGCTGTTGGGGATTATCTCTGCTAAGACTAAGCCATCAGATACTGGGTGATATCCTGCCTTTTCATTTTTGAATGACCAACATTTCTATTTGTCAGATAAGAGAGAAATGCTGGGGGTGACAGCTAAAACCATGATACTTGACTTGTAATGGTGGATGTCAGTTTCTAACTGCATAAAAAGGGTTCATAAAAACCATGAATGTAAAACCATGGTTTTGGTTCAGATAAAGGCAAACAATTGTAACAACTTATTCAGAAGAAATTAGAAAGATAAGTAGTCTAATTAGTAGTCCTACTTTTAAGTATACTAACTACTTTTTACACAGCTTTGTCAGTACCCAGAGGCTTTAAAGGAACATTAGTCTCAGTGAGAATTGGGACAGGAATCTATCAAGTGCATTTCTGGTTTCTTCTTTGTTCTCACTCCCAGAAAGCTGCCTAAATATCACTCTATTTTAAAGGTGATAATAAATGTGATGTTTTTTTCTGTCCATCATTTTCACTTTAGTAGTGGATACATCAAGTCATTGGCTAATTTTAATTTGTCCTGACTGCAGTATGTTCTGCTTGTGAAAAAATAACTCTTTTAAAATTTTCACTAAGGCAATTTTAGGAAATAAGAATTGGTACATATCTCAAGACAAGATGAAATGTACTGAAAAAAATAGGAATTCCTTGGAAAAGTTCAGTACCTTTTTCCATGTTGTCAGAAGTCAGTATTTTGATATGCACAAGTCCACTAGACCTTGGAAAGAATGGCAGTTGGTGTGACTCCAGCTATGTATGTTGATTTTAAGAATTGATTGAGAGTAGATAAGATCAAAAGTTAACATCTGCAGCTGTTTCCAGCTGCTAAAGAAGCCTTTAAGAGCTGGTGAAGGTGTATTTTAGTGAAAGAGAAGCACTTCAGAACTTATCAGAACAAATTTTGATGCTTACAGCACTGGTCTTGCTCAAGTTTCAAGACTGGGTTCTTCTCTCTGTTCAAGAGAAAGCTTGGAGTACCTAGCAAACAAGTTAAAATCTATAGAACTTTCAGATCTCCCTGTAAAGCATAAGAAGTTCATTCTTGGACAACAAACTCATGTTGCTAGAAAATGCTAATACTTCTGCTTCAAGTCAGAAGGAAATTTCCAATTTGTCATCAACAGTTTGGCAAAATTTCAGAAAGTAAGAAGTGAATACTAGTGCTTAAGGAGTTGTTTGATTTAAGGGATTTTGGCCATGGATCTAAAGGGAAATAAGGAAATTACCTGAAAAACAATCATCCTTGTGGAAACTATTGGAAACTTCATTAGGGAGACGTTGCAGGAAACCAAAGGTGGAGGATCAGCATTGGGAATACCAAGGTGAAGTCTTGGCTCTGCTGAAGATGATGAAAGCCAAATTGTCACTGATTTAAAACTCACCTAAATTGGGTTTCCTTCTAAGCAACTCAGGATTTAGGAAAGAGATGGCATTAGCCAAAACCTGCTGCCTTAATTAGATGCAAGTTTTCCTATATGCATTGAATAAATATCTTTACAGTGGCTGAGTTGTAAATGCATTCGTTAGGAGGATCTGGAAATAAATTTGATAGCCGGCAACATACGGAAGGAAAAAACATCTGGTGTGGAGCATATCTAAAAATATGAGTGATATGAGTGAACTCTGTGCAAACCATTTTAAATTTTAGAATGACAATACTGAAGGAAAAATGCTGTCCCATTTTCATTTGTAGAAGGGCATAACTTGCAGTTGTTTTTTTTAATTTTTTTTTTTTTTTTTAATAAAACTAATTCTAAAAATTGTGAATAGGTAGATCCTGGTGAATGGTCTCTGTATCAATTCAAAGAGCATCCCAGAATGTGTCTTTTCTCCATCACATACAGCTCAAGCTCTGCTTGCTTAGCAAACTTCTGCCAAGGGCAGGAGAATCAAACTGTTTCAGTCTGGTTTAATGAAACCAGTCTCACAGAGTGTTATGTTGTAAGCTGGATGAATATTTAATTAATAGTACTGCATGAGGGGGAAGGGTGTTATTTCAGCATTATTGGTCATCTTTTTCCTGGATGATAAATGTTGGTGTGATAGAACTGCTGTGTGCGCCATCAGTGGTGGTTACTCTGAAGTTTTTCTGTTGTCTTATGTCCAGACTGTATGTGATGTCATCTTTGTATGCAGCTTCAAAGGGCTTGTGATTGATGAATTCTCAGGCTAAGTCAAAGACCAAAAACAATATTTTCCAGTTTCATGTTTAAGAAAAATAAAACCATTTGATTGTGCGCTAGCACTTTGTGGTATTGCAGTAATTTTTATGGGATTATCCCATTTTTCCCTTTTTGGATTCTCTTTTAACTTTTTAAAAAAGTTTCTTCTATCATCATTACAAAGGATGTTTACATGTATTGGAAAAGATGGTGTCAGTGTTGTGATCATTTTCCTGGTAGTGTGTTTGGTAATCACGACAGTTACAGTTAACTATTGGAGATTATAATTTCTAACCTTTCAATGTCAGATGTGATTAAGAATGAAACAATATACCACAAAATTTTGGTACCCCTTTATCAGACAGGACTGTTCAGCAAAGGACTTGAACATATTAACAGGTGCAAGCATGTGACAAGTTTCTTTGAAATAGTGTGCATGAGTCTTTTGCTCATACAGTACCGTAGTGAGGATGACTTTTTGAAAATGACAGGAATTTCAGCACAAAGCAATGGAACTGTGTTTCTAGGAGTGTTAAGGCCACAGTGTTACTGGCAACTAAGGAAAAGTTAGGAGTGAAATGATTTGGGACTTGCAGGCATGACTGTGAAGGATTCTTTCTAAGAGTGTATTACTTATGCAGCATCTTGAGACATCAGTGTTATGGTAAATGATGTCTTCAGACATGAGAGATTTACGCAAATTTAATTAGGTTGAGAGTTCCTATTAGTGCAGATACTGGGAAGTAACATTTTTCTGTGCTTATTAGTGCTGAGATTAATGTTGAAGACATTGTTAAGAGGGACTTTGTAGAGATGTTTAAAGATGAAGTCATAGCATCTGTTCTCCCTGTTTAAAAAAACTCTTCTTCCTCAAAGGAAAAATAAAAACTACTCATTTCTATGCTTGGGAGAAAAACTATCTAATAATTCGGTAGTTCAGGGTGATAAATATCAGAAGTTAAACAAGTTATTACTGAAGAAAATGTTAATGAGTTTTATTGCTTTGATAGTTATTTATTCATTAACTGACTTCATGGATGCAACTTTGCTTGCCCAGACAAGAATCAGGATTCTTTGGTTAATTGATCCTCATTCACCACTGATTTCTGATTCTTGGAATTAATTAAAGCCTAGCCAAAAAAGGAAATAAACAAGATGCATCCTTTTTTTGTAAATTTGTCCAATAGTTTCCTCATCATCATCATCATCTTAGTGTGTTAAAGTATTACTTTCATGAATTATTTCTATTATACTTGTATCCCATGAGTCCTCCCTCCCAGAAAAAAGGGGAGAAAAAGAAGTCAATGCATTATTCACTCACTTCAGTTTGAATTGTCATCCTTACAGATATGAAAAGCTAGTTAATTTTTTATCTGATCTGAAATAATGTGTGATAATTACCTGATAATTACAGACATCTGAGACATCTTTGGTTGGATACTTCAGAGAGTTTCAGTAATGATGGTAAAAGGATTAAAAAGCCTTCCATAGCTCTAGGGGGGGAAACATTTGTGGAGGAGTGTTTGTTTGTGTGGTTTGTTTGTTTGTTTCAAGATTTTGGGCTTCTGGATGACAAGAGTAAAAGTTCAGAGTGTTATTCAGCTAACAATAAATTGTTTTAGATACCTTCCTACAGATTATAGTTTTGGTTTTCTGTTCTTAGTGATTTTATAGGCAAAAAGGCTGAGAGCAGAGACATTTACTTCAGTGCAGTAAATATCTGTGGGGTTTTTTTTTCCTCCTATAAAATTTGCTTAAGACTTGAATCAAAATTCTGCATTTTAATTTACTAATAGCATTCTTCTATTTAGGAGTCCATAGATATGTATGCCCAATATAAAGTGAAGTTTTCACATTTTGTATATTTTAATAGGTATGTGTTTTCCTAAACTTTGTGTCACACAGATGGATTATTATAATACTAAACTGTGAGAGATTCGTCTTAGCAGGAGGCATTGTTTTACTTTGTTTGGAAGTAAACTTAAAAAACTTGGATAGCCTGACTATTTGACAATTACCCAGAAAATATGTAAGGTCATGAACATGTCTGTAAAGACTTTGCATTTTCTATTTAAAAACTGGAGTAATGTTGGAAACAGTTCTAGAATAGCAACTAAGAGAAAAGGCAAGCTTCTGATGTGTTTTTTACTGATTTGGAATGTCATCAGGATTGTTTTACCAGCTTTAGTTTCTTCTTAGCAACATAGTAACTTCTGTTCAGTTTTGATGGTACATGCCAACCCTGATTTGAGAGGTGTTTCCCATAGGGATCCTCTATCTTCTAGTTAGTCAGGTATTTCAAATAAAATTTTTCTGAAGTTGCAGTGTTCAGAGCAGGTAATTTCTGTGTGGATTCTCTAACAGAGGTAAGATGGGATCATCTTTTTCTGACTGAGAGTGCTAGCAGGATCACTTTCTTCTACATATTTTTTTACCAGAAACATCTCAAACATACAGGTAAGTTATTAATGTTGTCAGTGTGTTTAAAGCTGTTCAGATCTTGAAACTTCCCACTGACTACTTCCTTTTCTGACATATATTTATTTTTTTGCCTTCACTTTACTTAAGTAGGAATATTCTGGTAGTGTGCAGCTGCATTAGTGTCATATAAGTACTGCTCAGCTATAGGTATTCTTCCCTAGTAAACTCTTCTTCGTGAGAATAACTACAGTCTTAAGGTAGGTTGCTTTACCTGCTTGTCCTTACTTTTTTCATCTGTGAAGTAGGGATAACACTAAATTGTTAGATGGTAGAATGCCAACAATGAAAGCTGCATGTCATGACATTCTGAACATTTTTTTCAAGTCCTAAGTGACACTCTCTTCTCTCATGTTCTGTTCACCTTGACAAACTTCACCTGGGAATCCTGAGGTAAATCGAGGGAGTCCCAAAGCACAGGGCAGCATCAAAGTGTCCACAAATAGTCTTAAAAATTGCTGGTGTCACTAATCCCTTATTAGATATAATGAGGCCATAAAATTTCTTTTTGAATGGCCTTCATTAACCTGAGTCCTGTGTAACTTGGGTAGGCAGATTTTAAATGTCTTTGTTAACATAGCAAGAGAGGTTATTAGAGGTTAATCCCTGAAGCATGACATTTTTTTCTATGCAGCTATAAATTTATTTGTGTACGTTCAAATACAAATGGTTTAGAGTTCAGCCCTTGCAGTCTGTCTGGAGCTTAACTCAATGCACAATCGTGGCAGATTTCCAGGTAGTAGTTGTGCCAGGCTACAGACTTGGTTCCCCTGTAATGGTGAAGCTGAAACCATCTGACTCCACATGCTTGAAGCCAGTTTATTGTTGAATTGGCAGCAGTTGTGGTCAGGCTTCAGTTGTAAGAAAATTCTTTATGACTTCCAAGTTTCCCTTTCAGCAAAGGACACTTATAAGACCATAAAACTGTCTGTGTCTTTCTAACATCTATCATGGCAAGCTGGTAGGACAGAATCTCTTTATCATCTGAAGATTTACTGGTATCCTGTTTCATAGAAGTCTGAAGTAGTAATGTTTATTTGTCCCCTGTCTTGTTTCCTCTTGCTGTAAGCTTTGTCCCTTCTGAAATGCACTGGCCTGTGTCAACAATGTGGAGTGTTTTGTTTCTCTGCTGATTTTAAAATAGGCGGAGTCATAATTGATGAGAGTATCTACTGCTGCATAGTTTAGTACTATTTCCAAAAAGAAAAGGAGAAAAGTGCCACTCTGTGTAAATTGGCAGAAGTTGATACCTTCTTCCTGTCGTAGTCTCCAAGATAAAACCCACCCTCTCTGCTTTTCAGTATGGTAACTCTGCATGCTAATCCATTTTCAGGACCATGGGACTTCACAGGTTCTGTGGACTTCAGAATACCTTCACCCAGATTTTTTTAGGAAAGTGCAGCAGTGGCATCATAACAGATTACCACACATGGCTTCCTTCACAAATGGAAAATCAATGTGTTAGCTTTCTTCATGTGAACCTGAGGGAAAGAATCCCTTCTGTTCCCATTACTTGAAAATATTCAGGGTACAAAGACAACATTTCTTTTTTTTTTTTTATTGAGGACCTTCCACCAGTTAGTTTCTCTGAAGTTCACATGCAGACAGTATTGCAGTTTATATAAATCCTTTGAAAAACCCCACTGTGTGGTTTCATTGTGATAGAGAGGTAGAATACTTAGTCTTGGTTTCTTACAGGCACAGAACAGAGAATACTGAGGAGAGGTGGGAAATTAGTGTGCAAGAGATTTGCATGTTTCCTCTTGCTTTTTAAATGTAGCTGCCTGGGTAAAGCCTGAATCATTGAATCTTCCATTTGAGGAGGGAGGGAGAGGTCTAAATGTCTCTGGTAGCTAATTCCAGGTAGCAGATCCATGTTCATCTGGCAGAGCAGAAGAGTAGGTCTCAGAAAACATCAAAAAGTTGAACATGGGATATTAGATTTTTTTTACATTGCTATGTCATGCAGTCTTATCAAGGTCTCCTGTTCAAAGACAGCAAAAAAATTCAGTCATTTTATTTATCAAAAGTTGAAAGTTGCTAAATGTTGAAAGTTAGCTAAAATTGATTTAATAAAATTAATGCTTTATTGTGAAGTTTTTAATCGTTTAACCTCAGTTTTAACCAGTTCGCTCTCTTAAATCCTTATTAAATTCCCCACATCTGTTTTCTCAAATACTGTTCAGGGCTTTCCGAATCTTAAAATGTAAACCAAATTCACACCAAGTGCACAGTGTGTGACGGTGAGTTACTCAGGCCAGTGTAAGCATGCTAAGAGCTTTGGAGACCCAGAATGGACATGTCACAACAGTGATATTCTGCCTGTTAAGCTACAGTGTTTTGTTTTCTATCAAGCATTTATCTGAATTTAAATCTTTCTCTATCTCAGATACTCTTGTAGTTTTCTAGTGAGGCTGAGACATACTGAAGAATAGTAGTCCCTGGGTTACAATAGGACACAGATAAGCTAAGGTACAGGGCTTTAAGCAGAGCTTCCCACTCATGAGGCAGACAACTCTAAGCAGAGCTGCAGACTCAATTAATCATTGCCTGCATTTATTTGAGGAGTTTTTATTTTAGGTCCCACTTTTTTTTTTTTTTTTTAGTAATGATTGCTAATTAAGAAATTGTTCTGAAAAGCTGTAACTGCACACAGAATTAGTGTAATAATGATCACTTTATCAGTAGTGTAGAAGCCCTTCACAATTCCTTTTGTCCTATGATTCTTAACAACATACTGTAAGTAATATGAAATTATCGAGATGCTCATTTGTGTATTGTAAAGCAATTTGTTATTTTCATGGATAGAAACATGAACTACTTACATGCAGGATTGACTTTGACTCACATTCTCCTCAGCTTACAACAGAGCCACGTACATTCTGAGCCAAACCCAGGAGCTCTTACCCAGGCTAAACTCCCACTGATTTCACTGACTTCAGTGGGAGTTTTGCCTAAGTAAAGATTGAAGGATTTGGATCACCAAACTTACAACACAGAGTTTTCTATAATCTTGGGTTGGATTGCACAGAAGACAGTGGGTGTTTGAAGGAAAAGGGAAATACATTTTTTTATCCAATAATTTCAGTCATGTTAGTGATGAAGTTAAAAGCATTCCTTTTAAGAAAGCCTGGCTTCTAAACTCTGCCAGCGTCTGGGGCTGGGGATGTTAAGAATTACTTCTGGAATTCTCTGTACTTTACTGCCAAGTTTAAGGAGATACTCTTCAATGAATTAGTTAGCATTAGTATGATTGGTGTTTTTGTCATGGGGTAACAGCACAGATGTTCTGTGAAATATAATGGTGTAGTTGCTCTTTCTTTACTTTAAAACAAAGACTGGCAAATGTGCCACAAGTGTAAAAACCTTGAATCAAGTCCAGGATTTTTATTTGTTTACCCAATACAATCAACATATAAAAAGTCCGTCTTATAATTACTTTACTGCTTGTTTTAAAGGCTTGACTGGTAAAACACAGTTTTCTTCATTACAGTGTTTGCTGCCCAAGTACCAAGATGAACATACAGGTTTTACAGAGCAGTGCAACATAAGTGTTAAGTATTAACAAATCAGAATAGTAGTGTTTTACACCTACTTTTCCCTAGTGCCTGCATCCATGTAGAATTTTTCACGTGAAATCAGCTTTTTGTGTTTTCATGCTCACAGAGGCTGGGTATGTCATAAATGCCTACTGAAATGATACTGTGGGCCAAAGTGGTGGTTGATAGGAACTGCAAAGAAATGTTTGCTTTTCTAGGAGCAGTTTATCTGCTCCCTTCCTTAGTGGTTAGATTAGGCGCTACAGTAGCACTAATCTGTGGTGTTCTGCATAGCACTGGAGAACATAAAGGAATGTGGAAACAGAACAGGGAAACGTTGAGGAGACCTCATGCTGAACCCTGGCATCCTGAAACCCTGCCTCTGGATATAAATCCTGCGGTGTATCCTGTGGCCAAAGCTAGGAGGAAGGGAAGTCTGCCAGTGAGGTCTGGAGCCACACAGGACTGTAGAGGGGATGGAAGGGCTGGATCCTAAACCATGATAATTTAGTCAGGCCTACAGATTTCATAGTCCCTTTTAAACAGTGTATGTCAATCCAAACTCTTTGTTAATGTTAGGCAGGCTTTAAAGATTTTGTGTGAGAATGTAAAAATGCTGCTAATTTTGTTCTGGGGTAGACAGTATTTAGGCTCTTTCTTATTTCTAGCATCAGGTTTCTAAAACTCTCTACAATATGACTTTTCTTTATAGCAAGACTGTATGCATTGTATCCAGAGTAGTAGAAATCATTCTTTTGGAAAATAGTCTTCACATATGGGAAAACAAACTTACATCCTGATTTCTTTGAATTCTGATCTGTGCATAGAGATTTTCAATAAATAGATAATAGGAAACATCATTCAGTGATTTCTTTACAGCTTCAAATGAAATCATGGTTTCAATCTGCGATAAGTGCTTCAGAAAGAACATATTTTAAAAGTACTATGGTAAGTACATAATAGGCCAAGATCTGTGGTCATTTTAAAGTTTCCTGATCCTACATTTTGCAAGTCTGTGCTCCTTGCATAAACTCCTTGAATTTCCTGGTCATTGATCCTGCTCAGTGTAGTGGGGGAGTGGAGAATTACTTTTCCTCCTGTCCTGTTAACTCTGTGCAGGAGTATCTATTTGGTCTTATGCTACAGAGCACAGAGTGGTGGAAAGTCTTGGCTCTGCTTCATGTACAGAACACAGAGTAGTGGAAACTCCTGGCTCTGCTTCATGTTAGTTTGCACTTCAGGCATTTTATTTAGCACTGACATTGGATTATATAATCTTCTTTTCTAGCATGCTATCTTTGCAGTCTGACAGGTACAGCAGTCCCCACTACCACATAGCTCACCATCACCTTTTGAGCAGGAGGGACGTTGGCAAAAACTCGTCTGGAATCATCATGCAAAGGTCTGGGAATTTTAAGACTGTCGGGCAGAATTTTCCATTGAAGGAGAGGCACTTCACGTTGTGACTGTCATTACCACAAGCACTGCTGTGCTTTAGCCATGTGAAATAACAACAACAAATTGATAAAAATTTAAAAGTAACTGTTTCGGGTAATTACTTACTTCTACTAGTAGTTGATTACATTGTCTTTTAAGTTGTCATTTGTATATAACACAGCAGTTATTTATAATAAAGTGATTAAAAGCTGGATTACAAAAAAGTAAAATCTAGCTTAAGTGTTGAAGTATGTATCCATAAAGGATGAAAAAGGGCAAGAACATCAGTCAATCAGGAGATAGCCAAGCATTTTTGCTTTTTGCAAAATCTGGTGATACTTGGGAGCAGTCATTGACTGTTCAGGAAGCAGTGATGCTTGGTGAACCAAAGCAAAATAAATAAGACTTGAAGTCATTCTCCAAATAGAGGCAGATCGTGGAAAGTTATCTATTAATCCACAGACTTGAAATTAGGATTCTTACAGAGTCCTGACTGAATTGAGAACTGTGAGATAATGAATCTGGAATTGAGCAGTGAGCAGAATTAGTTGATGATATGCTTTGTATTCTGATCCTTTGGTAAGACTGAAGTAGTGATTAACTTAATGTCAGAATTATATTTAATGACAAAAATGCATTCTAATTTTTTGCTGCTGAAGCATATTTTAATTAAATTCTTTTAATATTTAATTTAACTGCCAGTGGTCAGATAATTCATTTGCTTGCCCTGTCTTACACATACTGATTGAGAAACGGGTGGTGAAGGGGGAGAGTGTTTTCTGTAAATACTTTGTTTTAAGACTGATGGCTAGCTTGATAACAATAATGGATTTTCAGCTTCATCAAAGGTAAGGAACAGTCTACAATACTAGAAAAATATAGTCTAAATTTTGTTTAACAGAACAGAGGTTTGCCAGGTGTAAAAATAACAAGAACATATGGCTTGCTGTGGAGCTTACCCTGCAAATCTGAAGATCTCAGGGCTTAGTGAAAATTGTCAGCAGCTCATTGTGAAATAGTAACTGTTGCAAATGAGTCCTGATTATAACTTCTACAGAAACATTTTCCAGTGTGACTTACTTGTTGCCAAGTGGCACTTGGTGTTAAAGGATGTTTAAAGGTAAGTCTTTGTGAGGATATTTACCCTAGCTTTCTTCAGTTTAAACTTCTCCTCTGGAGCTCAGTTCCTATCTGCTGCTTTTCAGAAGTCAAGTGTTAAGTGATTACAAATGCAACAACCCGTGGCAACCAGTGTAAAATTTCATAGAGGCTGAAGATTGTTCCACGCTGCCGCATGAATAGTTGATGAAGTCTGTCCTGCATATGAACTGTCTGTCCTGTTATTTCTTTTCATTCCTTTCTTTCACTAAGGCTGAGATTGAAAGGCTTAGAGATAACAAAGGCAATTTCTTCATCAAACTCATGAACACCAATACCTCTTTTACTCGGGCTTAAGCCATGGAAGCTGATTGCCCGTGAAGAATGGTATGCATCTGCCTTCATGAAGTAGATTGGTTTTTGCTAGAATTTTGAACATGTCCTTGTTAAGTCAGAACAAGTGCATAGCATATGGCTATGACTATGTTTCATTATTTATCCGAATGCTGCATTTTACCAATATTTTAAAAGTAATTTAAATCATCAGATTATGTTCCCACCATTTATTCTTGCAGGGAACTACTGGGAAACCCAACCTTCTATGGTTTCTCTGTGGTTAGAGAATTCTGCTCTTCCATGTATGTAAGGTACTCCCATTGCCTAGAATGGAGCTGTGTTTCTTGAATATTTACATAGGTACGAATGCAGAAAACAGATGCTTGCATGAGTGTTGGCAAATTTGATCAGGATATTGATTCAGTATAATGGCAAATACAGCTGCCAGAATTCTGTGCTCTGGACTACTTTATGAATTTGTTCCAGGTGGAAAGTCACCCTTCTTCCTTCTCTCCTTTCTGGGATAGGAAACCAAACTGTGTGTTCCCTTGGCTGGTTCTTTCCTTGCTTGCCATTGGTATTTTGTTGGCTTTTTTCAGCTGATTTTCCAATTGGAGCAACCTAAGTTTGCCAGAAATTGTGTTAACGCTGTACTTGCTTTTGCAATTATGTGCTTTGTGCTAGGGAGAAGAGCAGAGTTTATATTGCACGTTTACCTTGTGGTTTGTTTGTTTTTTTTGGGGGGGGGAGGGTTTTTAGGTGTGTGTGTCCGTCCATAGGTGCATTTAGTGAGTCTGGGCATATTGCAGGACTGGAATGAGGAAAGTAGTCTGGTATTTCTTTTTTCTGTAGTTGTGTCAATTAATGTGGGTGCGTGCTATACCTAGTCTCATTTTTATGAGAATGCATCATTAAGCTATTCATAGAATATCAGTATGAGATACTTTGTGGATACCTTGTGGTGGCTTACATTTGGGTAAGCCACCTTCACTTCTAAGCTCTTAAATGTAGTTGTACATGCCATAAAAGCATAGATTAATAATTTTCCTCAAAATGGATTTTAATTCTGTTTTGATTACTACCACAAAAATTATTCCAGAGTTTTTGAGCTGTGGCCTTCTAGAAGACAGAGCAAACAGAATGTTCCCAGACAGAACAGTTGTCTGGGGTATCTGGCTGGTTGTAAGAGAATCTGCACTGTTCATACTGTGATGGGCATTTGTGTTTACACTGAACAGTTGGCATTGCTCCACCAAGCTGCATATTAATCAGAGTGCCTGCTGGTTGTGTAGGACCAGTTGAGTAGATCAGAGTCCAAAGGCACTGGGAAATTGAGCTAGGTAGTACACTCATCCCATTAGCTGTTGCTGAATAATGCTGTGGAAGATTGATCTGTATTTGCCACAGAGTTTGCCTGGTTGAGAAATATTAGATTTATTTTTTCCAATAAATACAGTAGTGGAATTACTGTGGACTTCAGTACCCAGATGACGTATTTAGAAGGTTAAGTAAAACGTGTTTTATAATTTCTTCACCCACCTGCCTCCTCCCTACCCATACTTGAGTGATAAAGGAGAGAGAAGACTGCAGAAAAGCATGCAGGTTTGAAAAAGGAATATGACTCTATGGCTTCACGGCAGCTAGCAAATAATGGTTTTGCCTTCAAGCCACAGTAGATACAATAGAGCTAAGTGAAAGAAATCAACAGTTCTCTATTTCAAAAGCACTCACTGGTAGAGTAATAAATTCTAAAAAGAGAGAATTAAATGGAAGAAAAGTCTCAGTTTA
The DNA here is from genome assembly GCA_038090715.1 of Florisuga fusca. Lineage (NCBI taxonomy): Eukaryota > Metazoa > Chordata > Aves > Apodiformes > Trochilidae > Florisuga > Florisuga fusca. The sequence continues at coordinate 11,348,933 of JAAWXA010000028.1, read as the reverse complement.
GGGCCAGAGGAAAAATTGTATTTATTTCCAGCAAGAGCCTAAATGTAGATCTGCCTTGAATGGAAGTATGGTGTTTCTTTGGCTTACTGTATTGTACTTTATCAGGTGTTTGGAGCAGAGAGAATAAGCTTGAAGAGTAAGAGCTCTAGAAAAGTTTTTTTTGTGATTTTGCATGGCATCAGGAATGGATGGACTGTGTGGTTAATCCTACCTGTCATGTCTTGGCACAAACAACATGTAATGATTAAATCACATCAGTGAGTTCACTGATAGTTTGTAGTGAGAGATTTTGAAATGTCTAAAGTACAACTGAAATTGAGATGGTGTGTAATTGGTGCCATACAGTGTATGAGTGAGAATATAACCGAATCCCTGAGGCCAAGCTAATTTACTAACAGATGGATTGTACATTTTAGGAGTGGAAATGCTCGGGAAAAGATGCATGTGCCTTGCTGTTAGCATGATAAATGTAATAGATTCTGGCTTTTAGTGTAGGAGACAAGCTAGGAAAATACTTTCCATTAGTGAATATGGATTTCTGGAAAGAACAGCTCAGTTCTTGTTGCTGCAGCACATCTGTGCTTTTGAGATGCCATCAAAGCAGATAGAAGTACTGATAGAATTTACTTTGTCTTTTCTGGGTGGTACTACTTCAGCTTAGGGAATGGATTCAGTCCCTTGCTTCTGAGTAGCAGGGTGGCTTGGCAGGTTTGTAATGCAGGTTGTGACTAAATTAAACCACAGTGTGGACAGAAATGTTGGATATATATAGACAGACTAAAGGTGAAAACAGGGTGAAATAGATCCCACTGCTGTTTGTGACTTCCCAGTGTTTAAAGAGCTGAAGTGTTCCTTCAGAGGAGGGCTGAGATTAGGCCTTAGTAGTCGTCTGTAAACCTTCCCCAACATACACAGGCCTAATGGTATTGTGGAACCATGGAAATATGATGTAAATGAGTGTGACCTTGGAGCAGCCAAGAATGAGCAGTAAGTAGGAAGCTGAGAGTACTGCCTGCCTGCACTCTGCCCCATTTGAAACTCAGACACTGCAGCCTAGACTTGGTACTGCCTATTCCCTTTCAACATGCCCTGGGCCAAAAGGGCATTAATTGATGATCTTACCAGGGAAGTGGCAAGAAAGATTCAATATAATCTTTAGCATTTTCTTCCTAAGTAACCATGTTTCTTACCTGCTGCTGGTGTCACCCCACGTACTTAGTATGGGTGTGGTTTCAAGTTATGTCTCAGCACCTCTGTGTTGACCTCCTGGCAAGGGTGGGGACTAAAGCAATGACAATGCTTTGGTATTGTCAGTTTCCTGTGTTTGGAACAGTCATAGGAGCTTTCTTGTTTTTTTAAGAAGGAAGCTGCAAACTCCTGCTCCACCCCAGACGTCCCGTCATGAAATAACCTCGACTGTCAGATTGGTCAGCAAGTGTTTAAAAGTCATTAGATGAAAAGCTACTGGATATCAGCCATTTGCTGAACATCTGAAGTGTTAGGATTCGGAATCCTTTGCTACAGTTTCTGCAGGTTCTAGCTATAAACTCCTCACCCACTCCTCTTTTGTCCCTGAAAAATACGCTTCCGTGCAGTTGTGCCTCAGCTTCGGTTCTTTTGTCCTTACCACCCACTGACTGTCTCTGCCTCAGCCACGTAGAGTAAAATACACTGTTTCTGAGCTGGCTTTACTGTTTCAGTGATAGCTGTTTCCATGCACTTAGCTTTATGACAGGAGCAATTACAGGCAAAGTCTTGAATTTACTTGAAATTCTGGAGCATGCACAGTATGGCTGGGGTATTTTTTTTAGTGTTGTGCTGCCCAATACATAACAAGTCTTTGCTGACTTGATGCCATGGTGATACTCAGGGGCTTAAATCTTGACTAGGTGTGTCTGTTATTTCTTGAGAAGAGAAGGAGCACATCCTTGGTATTGTCTCAGACAGTTCTGAGCCCCTGATCTTAAACGAGAAAAGTACAAGAACCTCCTAGGAAAACAATTCTAAGGTTTTTTTTTAAATATGCACAAACCACAAAATTTTGTGTAATCCTTATTTTTAAATAAAATAGAATTATTTTGGTGTTTCTTTTCTTTGAAAATAAAGGAAATTTTCAGTGTGAGATTTCAAGTTTTGGCAGAGCTATAGCTATCAAAAAGCAACAGAGATTATACTGGAAAGCATTCGAACTATTAGCCTTTACTATACTTAACAGCTCTAGCTGTATTTGGTTTTTTTTGGTTTGCTTTTAAGCTAAGTTGTAGCATGAAAGATTGCTGGAGATGAAATTGCATCAGTGAAAGTAGTCTCTTGGTGGAGAGGAGGCAAAGAAAAAACCAGGTGGCTGGGGCATCAGAGTGAAGAAAGGTCACAGTGGTAGTTGGGTTCATAGGAGATCCCCGTGCATCAAGTTCCTGGTTGTTGCTGCTGTTTGGGCCATGCACCTCCTAGGTCTCAGCAGCACAATTCCAGGTCTAATAGGCATAAATAAGGCACCAGAGGGGAAAAAAAAAAAACAACAAAAAAAACCCCTGAACACTTGCTATAGAATTTCCAATTTTATTAGAATAAAGGAATTAATTAAAGCTGTCCTGGGAGATAATAGAGAACACTGCTTTCTTTGCTACTTTTCTATTGTGAGCAACATAGTGGATAAAAAGAAATACACGCACTTGAAAGGGAGGGCTGATGAATAAGTGTTTATTGCACAGATATATTCTGACTATGTTAGCTGCTGTTTCAAGACTAGACATCTGTCCTTAAAATATTTTGCTGCTTGAACATTTTTTCTTTACCTTGAAATAAAGCCAAGTTTTTCCTTCAGAGAGGAGAACACTTGAATAAACATAACCCTATTATAAAGCCAGTTGGGACTAGTCTACTGGCAATGGCCTCAGTTCTTTTCACATTGGGAATTATTAGAAAGACAGTGAATCTAACTTCCCCCATCTCAAGGGTAACTCACCCAGTCTCTGTTTTTGACTTCTATATTATTAAGCAGTAAGGAAGAGACTGAAGTTTACAGGGTTATTACACTAGGCCACTCTAAATATCATTGTTATTTTCCAGAAAATATTAAATGTTTATTTCATTTACCTTTGAAACTGTAAACCTGCAAGTATTTGTTAAATACTGAGTACTCATAGTGACACTTACTTACACATACCACCCAGGTAAAACTTGTGAAGCCCCTTCCTTTTACAGAACAAAGAGAGCTGAGTGGCTTAGAAAGCTGAGGTTTGTGTATTCTGGGGAGCAGTGCTGGCACACGATGGTACTTAACTATCAGTTGGATTCTGCAGAAGTTTGCATTCCACAGAAAAGAGCTTGTAAGAATTGGATTCTCTGAAAGTTAGACCAGGTACAGAAGCTGTAATGCTAGTAATGGCTGAAACAAGTTATTTAATTCCTGTGTCATCAGTTTACCTGTCTAAAAACTGTGTGCATTGTAGCATCTGCCTCAAGGATTTGAATGTCTGCAGTCCACTGAGAACTTGGGTTAGGTACCAAATCATTACCTGTTAAAACTGGAATTTTGCTATTTTAAAAGATTATGTTAATTTAACTTATATTTTGTTCTTCATTAAAAGAGAAAAAGATCGAAACAGGTCTCTCAGAGTGGTAGAATTTGGATTAAAAGTACAATGCTTACATAAATTCTACCACTCTGAGAGACTTCTACCATGCATTTATGTCTGCTTATCAGAGGAGTGGACTGTACTGAATCCTGAGGAATGAACACTGTTGTAACAGAGACTTCAAGAAATAAAATAAAATAAAATAAAATAAAATAAAATAAAATAAAATAAAATAAAATAAAATAAAATAAAATTAGCTATGACATTGCACAGGCCCGTCATTCAGGCACATCTCTTATCTGAACCTCGACAATATTGGTTTTTTAATCTTTACTTTTTATTTCTTCATAGTTACCTACACATTTCATATGAGTAGCTCAGCACTCACTGATGCCTTGTGAAGGCATTTTTTTAAAAGGCATTCAAAACCAAAACCTTGTTTTGATCACTATTAAAAATCAATGTTTCTGTCCTAGACTGTTTCACTTGTGCTAGATATTGATTCCCTGTGTAAAGGAATATCCAGAAGAAGAGACACTTCATATATTATATTTGACCTTTAAAAAAAAATAAGTGAATAAGAAAACAGCTTTACTATGAGACAGAAAACACTTAGGGTGAGCTTGTCTCCTGCCTTGATCACAGAAACAAATCCACCTAGTGAGAACTGGGTCAAATCTTATTACAAGATCAGAATGAACAAATGGATAATAATTTTTTCATATGTTATCCATTCAGTCTGATCATATGTTTTTCTCACAGTCCACATAAAAACTGTGAGTCTGGGTGTGCAAATAGTTGTTGGTGGTTGCTAATATGTGGTTTTGGTGTGTTGAAATGGGTTTGTATCAGCTTTAGAGGGCATAACCCAGTTCCACGTGTGCAGCTGGGTACACACACCTGTAGACTGACTTGTTGGAACCTGTGATGAGAATATTTAGTGTGGTCCCGAGAGGTTCAGCTGTGGAAATCTGGGATCTCATGCTCTGCCTCACTTGTGGTGCTTGTACATTGAACAAGCAAACAAAATAATGAGTACATGTAATGAAGCTTTTACATCAGCAAGCTAACTTTGGTTAGACTAGGAAATAGAATTTAAAATAAATCTTGATAGAATAATTTGCCTTGGACATGGGAATTTACAGACACACATTTGCACAGAGAAGAAAAGCTACCATTTTCTTATACAGACTTAGAACTGTGACCTGTGTGTTTACTGATTGTAATAGGTTGTACATGTAGGAGAGAAATGCTGGGGCAGTATGAATAAATCTTACAGTTATTTTTTGTTCTTCTAATACTTTTTTTTACTCAAACTGAAAGCATTACTGATTTGATTCCTATGTTAACATACAAGGCCTTCAGATATGTTTGTATAGTGGGAAGGTGACAAAGACTGTCTGTCAGAGGAATATAATCCTTGTCACAGTAGTTGAATGAAGCATTCTAGGAAATTGAATATGGTGTATGAAATAGTTCTTCACTGAGATCTGTTGCATTGCAGGTTTAGGGAATGGAAGAAAGTGTCTACATAAAGAACAAAAAAGCCCATGAGAAAAGCACTTGGAAATAAATTAAAAAAAAAAAAAAAAAGCCAATAGGCAGTTCCTTGCTGCATTTCCATTATCTTTTCTCATTATCCTTTCTGGTTTTGTTTGGCTAGTTAGTCATAAAACTTGCTTTGCAACTTCTTCATAAACTTTTTTGTGTTATGTGGTCTTCTAATTCAAAGGTCATTGCTTTTTTCATTCCAGTGCATCCATCCAGGAAACAGAAATGCCTTAAAGGCACAGAATCATCAGTAGTCCTCTTTGGAGATGGGGAAATATAAGGACTGAGAGCTAACAAATGCTAGATGTGACACAGTGTACATCTTATCATGGAAAAAATACAGATAGTCCTCTCTGTCTACTCTAATACCTGTAGCTCTTTGGGAAGGTAGCCTGGCTCAGACTCTGGTGCTTCTTTCTCAAATGTTCTCGAATATAAATATGTACATACAAAACTGCAGTGAGGGGACAGATGGATGACTTCCATGTCTGAATACCTCGTGCAATCTGCATCTAACTCCAGAAGCAGGCCAGTGGCCATGGTGCCATTGTAGATACTTGTAGTGCAAACCCCATCTCATGTAATTTTTCAAACTGAACCAGCCACAAATCAAGCTTGGTTGTATCCTAGTGACAGGTTGTGTGTTAATGTAGTGGTGGTGATACAAAGGACAGAGCAAATACCTGGTGACTATGTGGTGACCCTGGGCAATAAGAAACAGAAGTCAGATTCCTGAAGTCTGACCTTTGATGCGTATGTATCAATTTTCTATTAATCTAGGAGACATAGTATTACATTCCTTTTAGCTGTTTTCAATAAGGTACCTTTGTGTTTGCAATTCAGATGTAAGGGTTCTGTGAGAACAAAGATATGTGGTTAGGGATGAGGTTTAGTCACGGACTTGGCAGTGCTAGGTTAACTGTTGGACTTGATGCTCTTAAAGGTTTTTCCAACCAAAATGATTCCATGGTTCCATGATATTTGACATAAAAAAACTTAAACTCAGATCAGGGTATTTGAACAGCTGTTGAGTCCACACTAAGGAGATTCTCAGATGCCCTTGGTTTCCCCAGCCTGACTCTCACCTCATCACTAATAACCAAGGAAATCTAAAATAAATCAAACCTGAGGTCACTTTTGTGATCTCAGATTGTCCATTATAATTCCAAATCCTGTTTTGCATTCAGGCATAGTCTGTTACTGTGTGCTGCTGCCTGTGCATTCTGCAGCATTTACAACTGGAATATGGAAGTGGAATGGAATTTTATAGCTCAAAAGTTGGCAATTGTTTATCTTTCCTACTGCACAAAATATGTTTGAAGAAATGCATGAATCTAGATGCAATTCTTTGAACCTAAGTACTCTGAGGAAAGAAATAAATCAGCCAACTTGAAAATCAGAAAAAAATCCAAATGCTGACTTTTACAGGGCATTCCAAGTGGATGATGCTCTGGGGAAATTTTTCACCTTGTAAAACTGCCTGCAGTTTTCATATCTATTTTGACCTGTCAAGCTATCCAAGAAAGAAGAAAAAAAAATGTTGAGAAATGGTTCCACTGAAACAGGGAAACAGTGTTCAAGATCAAGCACTCAGAAATTATTTTAAGAAAGTACTAGCAGAGGGAATTACCTTCTGAAAACATTTTAAGGCAAACAACACAGTAAGAACACCACACGAGACAGCAATGGGCTGACCTTGTAAATAACTGGATCAATTCTGGTGCAGTTGCATTAAATTGCAGGTATATCAGATAAAACTTCCATGAGTTCCACCCTGAGAAAACACTGTGAGTGTGGTTTTGTGGCTCTGTCTGCACAAAGCTTATAATGATATTTAAAACAGGACTGAACTTCTGAAAAATGTAGGTTCCCAAAAGTGTATCTCAAAAACAATAAGATTTTTAAGAAGTATGAGACATAAGAGCCTTCTGCATAAGTTATATTTGAAGAATGAGATTAAAAGAGAAAGAGAATTAAATTAGTCTGTTGCAATGAGCATAACAGACATGCAAAACTAAAATAAAATAATCTTTGAATTAAAATTTAAAGGTGAATTTTCCAGAATCTCTGTAATGTTTAGAAACTGTTTCCAAGTGTTAGTAATCCTCTCATGTATAAACAAATAGTATGTCATAATTTATACCTCATATGGCTTGTTCTGAATATGGTCCTACGGTCTCTTAAGGGAAAAAAATTAAATCCTTTTTAACAATGTGTATTGGCTTAGTCTTAACTTGTTCAGCACTGTTAAGGGCAAGTCATCAGAAGAAAAGATAGTCCCAAACTAAAAAAAAAACTGTAAGGATAGTAAACTAGTTTCCTATTCAGAAAAAACATTTGGATTTATACAGATGGTTTTATGAGAATGTCAGCTCGCTGTAGAATAGGAAAGGACTATTCTGTAGAATAGGAAAGGAGCAAATAAATTAGGAATTAGGGAAGCAATGGAAAACAGAAAAGTTGTTCCGTGTGTGGTTCTATGTGTATGTTTAGTCAGAGGAACATATATGCAACACATGTGCATCACAAATGTGTCTCCCCACCCTAAATATGACCATTTAGAACTACAGGAGGTACAGATAAGGCAGCAGAGATGAAGAGGAAATGGAATGGCAGGAGCAGCAATTCCACCAGTGGAACATTTCAATCTGGAAAAAATAGATAACGTGGGTGAGCATGACTGTGAAGTCCATAAACTTCAGAGCTCATGAGAATATGAAGAGGAAATTATTGTCATTGTGGCACTGGCAGAGATTACCTAGTGTTAGTCTCAGAATGATATGGCATCCAGTTAAACAGTGGAACTCACTTACATAGGGATTAGGGCTGCTAAAATTTGGGGAGGAAGCTAAGCATATTCAGTAAATACTACTAAATGATACAAAAGACATTATATCAGACTGAGGAAGTCTTTCTGCCTCAAAAAAATGCAGGCTGGAAAAATACACTGTCAAAATAGCATGTATTTTTCCTGGTTTTAGGATCTCTTTTATGGATTCATTGTTTATGCCTGTGAATAATGGACTTTTGGTCTGACTTGACTTTCGTATTTTTCTGAATACTTGTACTACAACTGAGGAGTTTTGGTCACTGAATTTAATTATTCGAAGGTCCTGATGATTCACAGCCTTGACCTTCTGGAGCTCGTCATAGTCAGGCTATTTTACTAACCTGAATATCTTAACATTTCCAAGAAAATACAAAGAACCAGGAACTTCTAGTACAAGTCAAGGACAAAGTTATTATTACAACAATGGTGAAGCTGAACAAACTTTTCTGAGGCTGGCATTAGGCCCCATTTTTTCCCATTTTATGCCACTCAAAGAAGAAATACCAGTTTTCCTTACTGTGGGTCGCTTGTCATGGATGTTGTACACATCTTCTTTCTCACTAACAGAAATAAAAATATTTGAAAATTTGCAGCATTTGAGTGCCTAATGGGCTGTTATTTTCTGTAAGACAGGAAGAATGTCAATATTCCAGTTCTGCAAGCTGAAATCCTTCACAAGGATAAAAGCTATTTTGTTTCATTTATTGAAAAATAAAAAACTTGAATGTATAAATTTGAAAGAGGTGTTTTCAAGTATCTCAGGTACTGCTCCATGTAGTATGTAGTTGCCTCAAAAAGAAAAAGCAATGTTATTTGTGCAAAATCACCCATCTTGTTTAAATGCATATTAATCAGGACAATAGTGTATAGCTGTTCAGCACGAAGGATGCAGAAAAGGAACTGTATTGAATGGAGGCTTCCACTCCTGGCTGTGACTTTGGAGATGTCTGCTGTGCTGTGGAGTGGCTGCTCTGCCACTTCTGAGATAACAGAAGGAACAGGTTGTATGTATCATTCAAGTGGAAAATCTTCCAGTCCATTTTCCTGTCTTCTGTTCCTACATGGGAGGATAAACCCAGCAGCACAGCAGTCATCACAACATGGAATCTTTCCTCAAACACTTGAATACTTCCCGTGGATGCAGTGACTGTCACTGCTGTGTGGGTAGAGGTGGATGTTAGCCTCTAAGTGCTCAGAAGACTTTTCTAAACTTAAATCGTAACTGAGACTATTCATGTTCTTCAGCTCTCTTCCTGATGTCATCTCAAATATTATTTCTCTTTGTTTAAACTTATTATGGCTTTCATCAAGCAGGATGTGATAATGTGTATTGTGAGAGTTCAGGTGAAAACTTAAAACAGAGTTTTTCAAGGCCAGGAAGGAGTAGGTATGTTATACTGGGGAAACAGCCATATCTTTGAATGGGTTATATTGTGTTTTACACTTGTTTTCTGAAGTATCAAGCTTTTGAAGAGAATCGTGGAGACCTTTCATTTAATCTCAAAGTGGGCATAGTACTACTTCCCAGCAATAACACTGAGATATGACCAGGATGCAGACTTATGCATTAGCTTTAGCCATTTAGATAAGAGGTGTTTAAGAAGGCATAGAGTTAACTGCCATGACATTAATTTTATTATTTAACTCTTTCTTTCATTGCTAACAAGGTCAAATAAGGCTAGATTTTAAGAACTGTGAATTTTCGGGAAGCACTTTTACTGGATTCACAACATCTGTAGATCCAAGTCCTGTCTGCATTTTTGAAGGCCTTAATCTTACAGTCCACACTGTAAACATACACTTCATCTTCCAGATTCTAGAAAGCAAGATTCCATTCTTCAGCAACTATAATAGGTGGAGTTGGTATCAGACCCTAGATACTGAAATAGTTTTCTGCTTTTCTAATTGATTTGTATAAACAGAAGCATAAGGTTTGCTTACTTGTCTTGCTGGATCTGTGATATCCAGTAAATTGTCGTATTTTTAGCAGATCAATATATCCCAGCACATATGACTGCTTCATTACATGTGATTTGGAGTATTAATTTCAGATTACATTTAGTGTGGCCTCAGGCTAACTTTACTATTTCTATGGTTTTAAGTTTTCTGAAGTGGAAAAGCAATGGATCCATTCTAGAGATGCACGTACCACTTGAGCCTGTTGTACTTCTCGAGCATTAGAACTTTCTTGGGTATGGAGCTTCCAGTTGCAGATGTAATGTTCAGATAAAAAAATAGTCAAACTTTCAATGTCAGGTCCTTTTGGGTTTTGTTATCTATCACAGTATTCACAAGCTTAATGAATGTGACAGCTTGATACACTTGGTATTGTGAGGACACAAATTGAAGGCCCAGGGCCCTACCTGTGCTTCTGAACGCGACAGTGGCAGGTAGGTATGTGAACAGAGTGAGCCTAGGATCCAGGCACAGTGAAATTAGTCTCCTTCTATACTGTGGTCACATCCTTGTGATTGGATTTGGTGCCTAGAGGCTCCTGAATGGTTAAGAACAGTTTATTCTAACCCAGGTAGAAATGAGTGCTGCTGTCTGAAATCTGCATGAACAAAAGGCCTACAAGCCTTGCTCTCACCTTCAATATAAATTTCCCAGTTTCCAGTGGAACATATATATTACGATGAGGCATGTTACTCGCCTTCTTAAATAGTACTAACATGGCCACTTTAAACCATCTGAGTAAAAACTTATTTAATAACCTGTTTGAAGACTAGAGGTCTCGTAAGTTGAATAGCTGTCTTTACTGAGGTAAGGCTATAGCCAGCAATGGTCTGTTTCAATTCCAGCTCTTTATTGCTGCAGTATTGCTGGCTTGATTTCATACACCTTAGACTGGTCCTGAGTATGAGAGAGCTACAAGTCCCATTTACAGTAGCTTTCCTTAGAACCAAAACAGTGTAAGATAAATTGTTTTTTAACCATCAGAGGTATCAGTGTGAGGTGCATGCTTTATATTTTTAGTCCTTTTTTATTTACTATTCCTTGTTTATATCTTTAAGACCATCTTTCACATGATTACTTTTCCTGGATGGCTTTACTTTTTCCATTGTAACAAGAGTAAACCTTTTTTCTCTCAAGAAGTTCTCTAGCCAGGAAGAAACCCTTGAATGTCTTAGTGAAAGGGTCTTTATGTGTCTTTATGTGCATAGCTTTTTTTTCATTAATCTGGCACATATCTAGATACTATAAATGTCATTTGGATTCTTAAGACTGTCAAAAGCAAATGTTTTTTTTCCTTCTAGCTGCTAAAGTTTAACTGAGAAAATGAAGTTCAACATAGAGCACAGATAGGTAATGAAAACAGCTATTGTGCAGGTAGAAAATCTGTGATTAATTAAGCGGGCAGTGTCTGGATGTGACTGCAATCTGTTTGTGCAGGGCTGTAAATAGCATCAAAGATTTGTGAGCATTAGGTCTGAGGACAGCAGGAAATATTTGAAAGCCAAAGTAGGATCAAATGTTTCGGTAAAAATTATGGTTATAGCTTACCACAAATCAAGTGAGAGTCATTAGAATGTTGTTTGTTATCCTGTGGTTGAATGTAAATTCTCAACGTTTCTCCTTTGATTTGTAAAGCAAATGAGGTTTAGGCTGCAACCTTGAAGACATGCAAAACGTTCAAGTAAGACAGGGAGGCTGTACTGCTTTTGTTTGGCTCTGCCTTTGGAAGTTCTCTGAATGTATCTCTTGCTCTGCAAGTATAGGCATTGTTCCTCCCTTTGTTGAACACTTGGTTTATTTTGTTTCCACTGAAGGACATGCGTCACTGAACCTTGCACTTCTCTTTGTTACATGTTAAGTACCTCATACTGTAAAATGCTTAAAAAGCTTGCTGTGTGGTGTAATTCGCTTGCTGGTCTATTACAATGATATGAAGAACATATATTTTGGCTCCCTAAGGGATTAGCAAAGCTGAAAGCAGTTCCTGGAAATCTATATCATTCTTCTCATTTACAAATAGCTTTGGTGATGAAGTTGTATGTTTGGTGGGAATCCCACTAGGAGAGGGATGTACCAGCATGTGCTAGGTATTACTCTCTAGCAGTCATAAAAACTTCTCACTTAATATCTGTCACAGATAGCAATAAAAGGAATAATCTTTATCTAACTGTAGGAGTTAAATCTGCAAGTTCATATGTGAAGGTCAGAGAAAACCAGTATTGTTAGCTTTAGCTTCTTCACATGTTGAGGAGAGCCCAACCAACCTCCAACCTCTAGGTAGCCTTGCTTAGGCTTGGGATAGAAACAACCCAGAAAAAATCGGGTGCTCTGTAATGGAATGTAGAGAGATGAATCAAAGACAAGAAACTTGGAGTAGAAGTGACAGAAACTGTCTGTCTGCAAAGGGAATATAAGTGCAGTAACTCAAACTGCAATTGCAAAAGTTGAGGAGCAAAAGCTTTCAGATGCCAAAGCAATAGATGCTTTCTTGTTACTTACCTAATTTACCTCCTGCCTAGAAGGAATTATTAAATTAGTGGCACTTCTCTGAGTTCCAGTTGAGTGAAATTAGTTAAGTTGGGACTGACTTAGGATCTCTTGTGGTGCCTTCTTTCTCCAAGCTTCCTTGTACAAGTTTTAAAGGAGAAATCTAGGATGTAAACACCAACCTAAAGCACGTGTGCAAATCTTAATGACTCAATTATCCTCTCCAGTCCAATATCATCAATGAATTTGGATATGAACTAGTAACTTCTGGAGCTTGTCACGTATCTTTGATGTGTTGCCCTCATAGACATAGCTGCACATTTTGTTGTTGATCAGTACTTTGCTCATTCTGGTTTAGAATTCTGTTAAGATCTGATTTTAGTTATGTTTATGTTCAATTCTATCATGCAGCTTTTACCTACATTTAAGTGTCTGATCTGGGAAAAAGGTATTCAATTGTATGTCAAAACTGCTTTTTCATATTCTCTCTGCAGTACTGTGCATAAAATATTTTTAACTGCATTGAGAAATTCAAAAGATTCAAATTGCTTAAGCAAGGCTTAAAAATCTGTGTCAGACACGTATTTTAATGTTTGGATTTGCTTATTCATTAACTAGTTTTACTGTTCCTCATTAATTTTACTGTTTTACTTCTTCAAATCTATGTGTGTTTGGGTTTTGTAAAGGTATATTCACTACTTGCTGTGAATTAGAGCCATTAGAAACAGAACATGCTGATGGCCATGCATATGAAGAGAAGGATGTAGATCTTCTGTGGGGTACAACCTGAAGCTGAGTTTATACTGATACAGACTCCTGCAAGTTGAAATTCTGAGTGAATAGAGTGGTACAAAGGGACAAACCTGAAAGTTCATATTTTCTTGCTCAGATTTTTCTTTTGATAGCCATTACTTAGGTAAAAAGCCTTCTCAACTTAATTTTGATGGTGTAACTTGTTATAAAAGTAGGAGTTCTTAGTCATAAATATTTATCTAGAGAAAATGAGCAATAGACTGTTTCTGCTAAACATCCTTGGCCATTCCTGCAGTTCAAACTTTTCAGTTTATTGCTTCACTTTTTAATTTTTTGTGTTATGTCCATGATACAAATTTGTCATCTTACAACATGTCCAGTGGAAACAGCTGATAGCTGCTATTTTTTAATTTTTTTTTTCTTGTGGTTTCACATTTCTTTGTGTAATTTCGTTGTTATTTTCGCTCATTTTGGAGGAGGCAAAAGTGGACTTGGGTAAGGAAAACAGGAAAAATAGGAGGAGGAAGGTTTTCCTCTGACACATTCAGGAGTTTTTAATGTTTTCTCTTCAAAAACATTCTTAAAGATAAACGCCTTGTACTGAGAGCCCCAAATTAGATGCTGTTCTGACTGGGGATTCTTAGCTATCAAGTAGAGGGCATAGTCACCTTCTTGACCTGCTGGTTACACCCTTGCTAGTACAATCCAGTATGCAGTTGCTGTCTGTGCTGCAAGGGCACACTGCTTGCTCATGTTCAGCTTGTCCACAAGGACCTGCAGGTCCTTTTTTGCAGTGCTGCTCACTTGCCACTGAGCTCCCAGTACTGATGTATGGGGATGCAGCATTTTGCATTTCAGCTTAATGTGGTTCCTGTCTGCCCATTTCTCCAGCCTTTCAAGGTTCCTCTAGATAGCAGATACTGCTTCCAGTATCTTGACCACTCCCTGCAGTTTGGTGTCATCTGTACATTTGATGGCAGAACACTTCTCTGGTTGTCCAGGTCCTTTAGGAAATGTTGAACAATATTTACTCCAGTAGGCCTCCCAGAAGGATGCCACTACTAACAGCTTGCCAGTTGAATTTTGGAGCAGTGATCACTTTAAGTCTGACAATCAAGCTGCTTTCCCGCCCACCTTATTGTTGACTTACCCAGTCTGGATTTCTCCAGTTTGACTTTAAGAAGTCAAAGAAGCGGGAGACTGTGTTAAACTAGTAGTTTAATCAGAAAAGACAGTAGCTTGTTTAGGCATGACTTGACGTTGGTGAATTCATGGAGGTTGTTCCTAGTATTTTTTTAGGTACTTCTTATGCTCCTTCATGAAATGACTTCCAGGAGGATTTGATTTACACTACTTCTGACAGCTGGGATTAGGATGACAAACCTGCAGCTGAGCTTCAGGTCCTCCTTCTTGCCCTTAATGAAGATGGATGTGGCATTTGTTTTTTCTTGTTACTGGGCATTGCCACCAATCACCATGATCTCACTGTGGTGTCATCAAACTCATTTGTCACCCTTGATTCCATCCCGTCTGGCCCCAAAGATTTGGGTACATAAAGTTTTGTCATGTGCTTCCTAATCTGATTTTTCTTACTCATTTCTACTGATTTGGTGGGATTTGATTATACTTTACACAAAAATATGAGTAGGAAAAGCTAGAACATAGACTTCTGTTTGAAACACTTCAATCCAGAAGTCCATTAAATCTGTTAGTAAATTCTGGACTGAAATAATTCTGCCTTGTTAAATCCATAGATAGGCTGATTCCTTTGACTTGGCAAATTTCCATTTGATGTCAACTTTGAAGTCAATGAGGATTCCTTTTGAGGAAAGAATGCAGGATTTGGATTAAAATATTTGTTTATGATTGATAAATGAGGCTCACCTGGTCTGCAGACAGGGAGAGACAGATGATGCAAGAAAAATCCATTTAAGAGTTTCTCTTGTGTTTAGATTTTGTGTAGCTTTTTTTTTTCAGGTTAAAACACCTCCCAGAACAAAAGAAATCTTTGGCTTGACTGATAAATTTTAAGAACATAATACTGATAACAAAATAACAGGAGTTTTAGCCCGTATAGTAGAGGCTAATTTGAAAAGAAGAGCAAAACAAACTTTGTATTTAGGTTTAATAAATTAACTTTTTTCTTTGTGTAGATCTTTTACATTTTGATTTCACAAGGATTTTAAGTGCCATCTTGTGGACAAAATTATTAATCTTGTATCTCATTACAGGTCAGAAGATAGTGAGATAGGATAGTGAAATTTAGTTTCAATTTCTGTGATAGAATTTCGTTACTTTTGGAGTGGGCCTTGGAGGATTTTGATTTATTGTAATTTCCAGTGTCGTTAATTGATATTCTGAGACTTTACCTTCTTAAGTAGAGTATGAGTATTCTTTAAGAAATTTCTAAAGCCAAGGAACGTATTACCATTGGCTTCAATGGCTGCAAATAAAGCCAAACTCTACTAGTCTTTCTGTGAAGTCTTAATACTTCATGATTTTTGCAGTTCTTGCTGAAATACCTTTGTTGATCACTCTCACATCCTGAGTGCTAGCTTGTGTGGATCACAGACCCGTATCGAAGAGGAACTTGTTACATGATACGTAGATCTTTAGTAAGGACTCATTGCAGAAACCCAGATCTTTAAATTAGAAAATTTATCTTTTTCTCAGCTACACAAGCTCTAGGTTCACTTCAGATTCCCTCTGACTGTCACCAGTTCCCTGTAGTGTTAAATAATACAGCTTTTTGTCTAGTAATTTAAAACCTTTCACTGGTTTTTTTTTTTTTTTGTCAAATTTTTAGCATTCCTAGATTAAGAAGAAAAAGCAGTGTTTTGCCTTAACTGTAAAAAGAATGCAGAAGCATGCAGGAACAGATATTTTCTGCATTTATTTTCTTCTTATCACACATTACTAAGAGAGAAGGTGAACCTGGAGCTGAGAGTCACAGCAAACCAGGCAGACAGTGGCTTTACCCAAAAGGGTGTATGTCCCCAGAGCAAGTCAAGAGCAAGCTGATGGTTGCCAGACTCAGAGAACAGTCCAGATGCCAAGGCCAGTCCCTAATGATGAGCCAGATAGTACATCAAGCCAGAAAACCAAGTCAGCAGGTCAGGGTCAGGGTGGTACAAGATCTGTCAAGGGTGTACCTGCAGTGTAGATTAGAGACCAGTGGTGAGGCTCTGACCTTAGGCACCTCCTGGGACAAAGGAGGTCAGGAGGCATCTCAGCTCTGCATTTCAAGGCTGGATGGCTGCATTTTGAAAGTTAGATTTGAATCTGGGCAACTAATCTCTCAAGAGTGGTACAGAGGGTCTGAAAGAGGGAATAAACAAAGCTCAGCTTTGTCAAGTTCAGAGGCTGGGAAACCAGGCTAGGGAGGCTTCGTTCTGCCAGTACCAGTCTCTGGTTGTAATGTTTCTGGACACCTTCCTGGGGAGTGCAATGCCAGAATTTCTCACCAGTCTTGCTCAGAGTATCAGATGCAACTGCAGCACTGGAATCTTGGAGATTCTCACTGTGTATTTGGGAAGCAGGAAGCCCCTTTTTGTAATCCTGTTTTGGTCATGTGATACTTACATTTTTTGGTTTTTGCAATGTGAGCTCGTTAACCAAACCATGTTACTCAACTTATGTTAGACTGATGTTGATACAACTGAAACTGAACCTAAGCAGCTTCAGGCCAAGAACTGGAAACCTTAAATGAGCCAGAAAATATTCTGGTTTCACTTTCTGCTCTCTGGGGAGTTGTCTTACTGTTGAGTTTCCCAGGATTTTATCCAACATAATTATTTGCCCTATTTTCCTATTTTCAGCTGCAGTAGAATTGGGTCTCGGTGATGGGCATGATTCTCCAGGTCTTCCTATATATGTTAAATGACACCCATGTTTTTTGTGTTGCTTTGGGGACCAACAGAACTTGCTGCTTTTTTGTGGGATCAGTGAAGAAGGAATTGATCCAAAATGAGTCTTCAGATCAAAAGAACTCTAATAAAAGGACTTCATCATAATTTTCTTGGTCAAAAACCTAAACTGGATTACATGTGTACATCTAGATGTTATCTAACCTAAATGGATAATTGCTGGATGATTAACACATGGATGAAATATCAAAACTTGTGTTCAGATTTCATACTTGTTTTAAAGTGGGTATAGCATTTGTTAAGTAAGTTTAAATCTTGTATCAGTTCTTAGAGACTCCTGAGATAAATATAGTAGTTACAGTTCTGCTTATGTGAGAGAGAATGTTGTAAATAACAAATCTGCAGTTTGGCCTCAAGAGCATATGTGCAGACTTATGTTTCAGAAATTGCAAATCAGTACTGTGAGGAGATGACAGAAAGGGGAACAGATATCATCACTAAAAATGCCTGTGAAAGCTTCTCAGACTTACAGGAGAAAAGTATAAACCCTAAGAAAGCAATACTGGCATGGCTCTAAAAAGCTTCAAAGGCAAGATCTTAATGAGGGAAGCAGTGTGTATTTACAGCTTTAGCTTGAAGCCTCTGTCACAGAAAGGAAGAAAAAGTGTGTATTATAGACAACAATATTTACATACTAAATGCTCTGCTACAAGTCAGTAATGGTGTTTGCAGATGTGAATTTGACATTGAGGTGGGTAGAGCTGTTTGGTAAATTGGGATTTATAAAAGAAGTTATCATTTTCCATTGGCAAAATTGTGAAAACGATTGGGTATCTATGAAGCAACCATTGAGTATAAAAAGCTCTCAGTGTTAACGAATTACATTTTTTAATTTGTATCATCTATCTTTTTGTAGATGTCCTGGTGGGCTTGAGGTTTTTTTACCTAGGGTGGAATTTGAGGACTAGACATCAAAATCATAAACAAACCAAGAAAGTAACAACATTATGTTACTTCAGAATTTAAGACCTTGGTAAGACTAAGATACAAACAAAGAGTCCCCATGGAGACCTCCGAAGTTACTGTCTGGGGTGAGAGGGCTCTGAAAGCACATCAGGCTGCATATGTGGTACAATGAATCCCACAACTTTAAGCTGAAAATCCTCCACACTTACAATGGGCCATGAAGTAAATTGTGATTTCAGCAAGCTATTCCTGGTTAATTAAGAACAGTAAATTATACTTTTAAATTATACTCTTGTGTCTTCTGTAGATGGAGTTTCAGTGGAGACTAAAGCTAATGCCTAGACTCAATTCCCACCCATTTCAAAGGAAGTCTTTCCTGATTTTAGTGGGATTTGGATGAAAAGCAACTAATGTAATACAAGTATGTTTCTCGATGAAGTAGATTTTGTTGGACAAATTTAGGAATACCTGACCACTTAGTGCACATATACTATACTTATTAAATGTGTGGGTGAGGGGGAGGATTAGAAGAGATTCAGAAGAGAACATTCTTACTAATCCTTTCAAAGCTCCCTGTGTATTCTTGGCTCAAGAAACTGCTGCGTTCACTTGGCCAAGTGTGTCTAGACTGGTCACGGAGTGAGACATTTTATATGAAGGTAATGCACCATTTTTTTAGCACAATTGCACTGCAAGGGATCTAAAAAAAGAACAACAACAAAAAAAAGGTCCACTACATGCTGCATCCTGAAGAGATTTGGAATATTCAGAGGAAGGAGAGCTGGATACTGCATGCAACTCTATGTGAGAAAACAAAACATCAGCTTTTGGAGCTGAGTAGCTTTATGCTGCGACTGATTTCATCCCTGCATGGTTTTTTGAATGAGAAGGAGACAGACAAATCCATTTAAGTATTTGGGAGGAAAAACAAAGAGTTCCTGTAAAGGTGGAGGGCACAGTAGTTTCTGAGTGTATAATGGAGCAGACTTCTGTTTTCTGGTGATTTGTCCTGAGTAAGACATCAGTGGGATACCACAGAAGTGAAATCCCAGATGTCTGGTAATTTAAGAAGCAAGCTCTTTATGTCAAGCAAATTTGGGAGAGATGTAGTACTGTTAGCACATAAAACTTAATCAGCAGTAGCCTCAGCAATTTGTACAAGTAGGATTTATTGGCAATATACAGCTCCCCCACCAGTAGCCAGGTATTCTTCTGCTACTCACTGAACTTCTTTAGTGTTGTTTTAGGCCATGCACCTTGCTTGATTACTCTTCTGACATTACCCTGCTTAACATTTCTTTAGCAGCTGGATCAGGTGTGTTACATCCGTAACTGTCCCTTACCCTTTTCTTAGATTTTTTTAACATACACTTAAATATGACTTTTAGTAAACATGCTGTTAATGTTTACTGCCACTCATAACTGTGGCTTTCCTACCTGATAATTGCAGCTAAAGCAAAGGAAGCAAGTTACTGTCATGCCATATTATTTATGCTACTCTAACACATAGATCATGATTTTTAATAGAATAATTTAGTACTGGAATTGTAACATCTGTTTTCCATTTCGAGGATCAGCACTTCATGTTTTCAGATGCCTGGCACCAGCCCCATTCTATTGTATACATAGTCCTAAATCCCTATTAAGTCCACCACTGGATATTTCGTCCAGATTGTCCCTTGTTTCTCTCAAGGGTCTTTATTTAAATTAATTTTGGCATATAGTTGGCTGTAATTCTTGAACATTGTCTTTCATGCTAGCTCGAAACTGAAAGAGTTTCTTGGACTACTTTTAAAAAAAGAGTTTAGTAATGCAGAACATGTATAGATTCTAGTGCAAGTCAGAAGAACCTTCTGAGAAACAGCACTTTACAAGAAAATGTTTCAAGGACAGATGTGTTCTAGACCTTTTCATAGTTGCCAAGGAAGAGCTTGCAGTAGTCCTGTCCAAAATCCTTTTGGTGGACAGAATGCATTTACCTTTGTCTTCTCATTTGCCTGATATTTGCAGCCCTAATGTTTCTAACTTTACAGTAGAAAGTATAGTATTTCATAACGTTGTGTGTGATGTTGCTTGTCACAAGTGGTGTCTGCTTTTGGATTCCTTAATTGTGTATTATGTGGTGGAGAACAACTGTGAATTCTTCATTGGCCAAGGCTGCCTTTCACTAGTGTGAGTGTTCTGGGCTGTTGAGTGCTGATGTACCTGGCACCTGTTTTATATCTAAACCCTCCAGAGCTGTACAAGGAGACTATTTGAGATTTCAGACCTATTTGCTTATCTAGCAGAATTTCTGATCTTTATCTATTCACATTGTTAAGATTTATTTATGTTCCTACATCAAATATTGGAAGGAACAATGATTTCAGTTTGCATCACTTCTTAACATCATTTTTGCTGTATGATGTATGGGAGTGTGTTAGGCAGTGTGATAAGAGCATTTCTATTTGCTGTGTATACATTTGCTTAAATGTAATGAATACCACATCCTGAAAGAAGTTGGAAGTTGGTACTTATTTTTATATGAATGTACATTAGCCAAGTAAAAAGTTGGTGCTTCTTAAAGTGATAGTCATAACAGAAAAAAAAAAAAAAAAGAAAAAATGCTGAAGTATGTGTTTAGTACAGTTGCATGGATTCAGCATTTCTTGTTAAGTTGGGTGAATTCTGTTTACCAGCCTGGTTCTAGAAAGATGACTGCCATTCCAAATCTCTGCACAGTTTCAAGCAACTGTTTAAAAAGAAAGTAGACAGGATCAGCTTGCCAGAAAGGTTGTTTCTTTCATCTTTGCAAAATCACTCTGGATCAAGGCCCAGGGCATCCTAAATACTGAGCTCTGGACCAGTAAGAGGTGTATGGTCCAATATATCTAGGAATCTCTGCATTATACAGTTAGAAAGGGAGATTCCCATAGAACACATGGCACTTGCTATATGATATTATTGCTGGATCTGGAAATTACTCAGTCATTTTTTATGTCTACCTAAACTATATTAAGCAAATGTCAAGCCTTTCTAGAATGTATTGGTTGTAACAGGCCTTTTCTTCTGAAACCTATGCAGTGTTCATTTTTAAAACACGTAATTTCCATGGAAGCCTTGGTAGATGCTCCAGCAAAGATCTTTGATTTTTCCTTACAAAATACCTGTTTTTTTAAATGCGTATATGAATACATTCTGCACGATATATCTTGTTTATTTATATTTAATTATTGATTGTATTGATTAATTTATTTCATGTTATTTATTTATTATCTTATTATTTATTTATCTGTTGTACTTGTGATTTTATGTTTTTTTCCTTGTGGTCTGTTGCTGGTTTCAGGTCATTAGGACCTTGCCTTCAGTAATTCATTCATTGTATCTTTCTCAGCCATGTCTGTGAAACAGCATTGAAACATTACAGGGGCTTTTTGTGACATAGGATCCTGCAAGCCTAAATGGGAGGAATTCCACATAGGACAGCCAGAGAATGATAACTGTTTTATATGTCAGTTAACCTTTGACTAAGAGTGACATACAAGTTTGAAATACATTTGACATTTATTTCCTACAAAGAAATCCCATTTATACTGAATGGTTGTATTTTCTTCTGTGAAAATTAGTTCTGTTCAGACTGACCCTGTGTTATTGCCTCAATGAATAAAACACACATTTCTCTCTCCTTTTATTTGCTAAGAGGTAGAAAATTGTACTAACTTGTGTGGGACTCAATAGTGATGGAGATCACCATTAAGCATTTATGCTAGCAGTTCATATCGTATAACACCTCATACTTGAAAGTATTCCCTCCATAAAACAACTTGCTGGCAGTGGAAATTTCCTGAAAGTCACTGTATAACATAGGCTGGTGTTAAGTGCCACCACATTTCCATCCAAAAAATATATGGTAGAGAAAATATAAATACTCTCAGCACAATATCCTTCAAGGAGGACTAGTAGAGAGATTAATCACTCATTGAGCACAGCTGTCTTAAATTTAGATCACTCACATTTTTCAGATTGTTTTAGTAGGTCTGAAATCATACTGCATGATTTAGTACAGTGATGCTTGTTATTCTTACGTTTAAGCAAATGCATTACTTTGTTAGTAATAAATGCTTTTTGAGGCAAAACACAAAAATGTAACTCGTGTGACTTTCAATGCAAAAGCAATGCAAAAAGCAAAATTAAACCAGGTGTTTCTATTTGCATCCAAAATCTCTTTGAAATCATGACCCAATCTGCTCACACTAGGTTTGATAGGAGGGAACAGATTTTTAATTACCAGGTTATCCTACCGTGAAACACGGGGTGCTCAGGAATCTTCTTCTTTCTCTTACTTCATGACAACAAACAGGTATAATTGTCAAGCTCCGTATGATCCTGGCAGTTATGAGTTAGACGGTTTGATCTGTGTTTCTTGGATGGTCATAAAAAGATACTGGGTGTTAAATATTTGTATTGGAACTAAGCAGACTCTGGCTTGCAGTTTAGAACATTTTTTGCAGCAAAGGCCAAACATTAATATTGAGAATAGGAAAGAACAGTGATGCCAAGACTAAAGATATTCCCTGTGTTGTTAGTAGGTAATATAAAAAAATTATTTTTCTTCCCCCTCTTACTTGGATGTTTGCTTCCAGGGAAGACCATAAAACAGTAATTAACCACTTTTTTAATCAAGAGTTTTGCAAGAATTTATAAGTATTTTTGACAATTTGAAATAATCGGATAGTACCCTGTCATTTACTTTGAATGTTTCCATCAAATTACTATATTTCATAAAATATTTGATAGGCTTCTGTTCTACTGGCTTTGTATTTCTGTCACTATTTCATTCTTACTTGAATGGGAATGAGTTCTGTTAATCATAGAGGTAGATGATAATTGGTGAGCATAAATGCTATTTAAAGTTCATAAACACAAAACAGCAAGATCAAAAAAGAGAAGTGTTTCTGACACTGAGAAGTGACTGACAGTCCCTGCAGTGTGTTCACTTTTAAAGTGCAATTACTTGAAAAGATTCTTTTTTCAGGTTTGTGTAAATTATTTAATGTTCTTTTGTGCTCTTTAGTTTTGGTTGGTTTTTTTTCCCTATTACTGTATTAGTTGAAAATTTTCTACTCGGTTGAGGATTTCTTCTTAAACTGTCCAGATACAGTATAAGACTTTTTAAAAACCTCTTTTGGTGAAAATTGCCTCAGTGCTCAATTTTAGAGGAGAATAAGGTGACATTATAATAAATTAGTTCTGCTTTTGTGAAAAGGCCATTTTGTATTGTAACAAAATCATAACCACCAATTTTCTGACTAGCAGCTACAGGAGCTGTGTTGTTAAGAGATTTCTTTTCAGATGAGGAGATTATAATAGTAATGATCAATGCATTAGTGTTCTTTAGTATGTTCTTGTATTTCTGGTAACAGACTGTAAAAACCTGTTAGCTAAACTGAATTCTCCAAATCTGTGAACCCTCTTTATTATTGCCTTTTTGCTTGCAGAACAAGTTAAGAAATAGCTAAAACACTAATTCAGGATTGAATGTTCTCAATAATACAGTCTTTTGTTGTTATGTCCAAACACTGCAGTTCTAAGAACTTGGAAAAAGAAATCTTATTTTATTTTGCAGAGCATTGGCTGTGACGACTACCTGGGTTCAGACAAAGTGATTGACAAATGTGGAATATGTGGAGGGGACAACACTGCCTGCAAAGTTGTGTCTGGAGTTTTCAAACACACGCTAACAAATCTTGGGTACCACAAGATAGTGGAAATTCCTGAAGGAGCTACTAAAATCAACATTACTGAGATGTCAAAGAGCAACAACTATTTGGGTGAGTTGCACCTCAGTGAATAAAGTATTCTTTCTGCACTAGTGCAACTGGGTGGAGGTTATGCCAGGAGAGGCATTCTAAACAGTGTGAAACAGATGTCAAGAACAAGAGAGGGGAAGATACCAAAAAAGAAAAAGAAATAAGTCATGAAATAGGCATTTTGATCAGAACTAACTGGCAGCTTATAATTCTGGCTTGATCTTACATGACGAACACTGTAGACCTGATACTGTATATTTCCCTCTCCATATGACTTGGCTTTGGTGTTTCCTATTAGTTGGTTCCACTGTGGTGATTACACTTCCCACATCCTTACCCTTTTCTGAGTGGTCAAGTATCCAGCCTAGTGGCATGTTCCTCATTTATGTAAAATGTATTGAGGCTGCTGGAGGAGGACTTTGGGCTACTTGCCTAAAAATTGCAAGTATATCAAAATTGTATTGAGATAATGTGATATTGAGGTGACATTGTTAGAATGCAAGGTTGTTTGTACAAGTGGTTATTCTGTAGCTTCCTAAGTTCTAAACCATAGAAGATACTGGAATATTTATTTTAACATCACAGCATTTTACAGTAGATTTCTAGATCTACCTAGTGTGCTTGAAATTAGAGACTATGTAGAATTTCTGCAGATCTGTGTTGCATTTGTGTGCATTTGTGAAGACTGTGCTGTTCCCTGTTGCAATCTCTCATGTTCCCAGCATGCAAAGCTCTTCATAGACCTTTGATGTTAGCCTGGTGTGATTATTAGTAGAACTGTCTTACAGTACTGGAAATTTCAAATCCCAGTACTCTTGTTTGACAGCTCCTTTATCTCCGTTCTGGCTGGTAAGCCTCAGGTTGTACTCAGCTACTGCTGAAGTACAAGAAAGGAAAGTGCTGATTATTGAGTCACTTCTCTTCTTTCTCCCTCTTTCTTCTCCTGAATTTCTGCTGGCATTGTAACTAGTTCCACAGAAACATTTTCCTGTAGGTGGGAGTTTATTAAGGGAACAGTCAGATCTGTATTGTAAACTCCATAATTTTACCACGTGACTCATTACAAGTGAAGAAATTATATAAGCTACCCACAGACCAAGAAAGCCAAATGAACTGCATCTCCTACAGTCTTATCAGATCTAATTTGTCCTTCATCCAAATGTATTTTTGGTACCTTATAGACACCTGTATACACTAGCATTCTTTTTTTTTTTTCATGTGAGCAGTTGTTGTAGCATCCATCAACACTGACTTGGTTGGTGATGAAATAAAATAATTTAATCTAAAGAGCTTCCATAGATACTTCTATGTTCAGTTGAAAATGGGTGAGAGTTGCAGCTCACTTGACAGGACAGTGAAATAGACACATTACTAATATATAAAGTCATGGAGCTGAATGTAATTTTTCTGTCAGAGTTACATGCTACCATTTGAAAACAGCTGGCAGAAAATTCCCCATAGCTATGTTAAAATGTTCTGAACCTTTTTAGAACGGGCAGAACAGAATAACATTTTTTGCTTAAAAATAACCAGGCTGTTGGCATGCATGGGAACGTGGCACAGTTCTTCTTTCCCATGCTACTCCTTGTCTCCTTATCCTCTGAGCTCTTGGTTTATGCTATCAACATTTCTTTCTTTTTTTAAAAAATCCTTTTCATATGTTTCATTTTAAAGCTGCTGGTATGGATTTAGTCTGCTAAATTTGCCAATTCCCTCCCTTGTTAGGAATTCTTTAGGCTGTAGCTCCAGCTAGGACTCCATCCTCTCTGCTTTCACCCTTGCACCCTTACATAAACTTGGTTTATTGAGGCAGGTGAGTTGCACCAGGACAGGATTGAACATGTTCTAAAAGAATGGAAAGCTGAAACTAGAGAAAAGCTTCTCAATCAGTTTATTAGACAAGATAAATGGTAATTGGGAGGGGGTTTTTTTGGCATATTTGTGGTTACAAATTTCTCACTTATAAAACAGCATTCAAAATTTAGACATTCACATCTTGTAAAGCACATAACGTTGGTAGAACTGGGAAGCTTGAAAACTCAGATCTGGTATTTACTGATTTCTCTATGTTTATTGTAATAAGCAGAACGCTTGAACTTTAAAAACAGTTTTTTAAAATGTTAAGCTCATTTTGTGCTGCAGCAACAAGAAAAGCAAATCAGCAGTAATTCCTCTAAGCATGTAGTTGAGTGCTTTGCAAAACTGAAATTTCAGATCCCCGTTCTGTCACAGCAGAGCTGCAGCCATCAGAGCTGCTTCTAAGCAGCATTCTTCTTCTTGCAAGGATCTTAAGTTGGTTGCATTTGGTTTTCCTTTCACTTTGCACATTTGGTGGTTTCTTTAATGCAAAATCATAAGCTAGCTCAAGCACACTAAAGTGTTTCAGATGACAGTGGATGTTTCTGGGAATCTGAGTTGTGCTGCTCCTTTTTAAGGAGGCTGTTCTAAGTTCCATGGGGCTTTGTTAAATAATTTTTACAAAGCTCCACACCTTTTCACTGCTTCATCAAAAGTAATAAGCAAATAAGCAATCAGGAAAGTGTGTTCTCACGAGGAGATATTCCTGTAAGATCAGGCAGTGGTGGAAAAAACAGGTAGAATGTAAGGTTTCTTACCCAAAGAAGTTTCTAACTCAGCTAAAAGTTATGTAAATGTTTGAAAACTTCTCCATACTGCTTTTAAAAAATTTTTGTAGTAATTTATTGCTCATTATTGGTAAACCTGTGACCCTCATAAAAGGCATAGTTATGAAGATGCTGAATATGGTGGTAGCTTATTAAGGTTTACTGATTTTAGGCTTAGCTATTTTGGGGTTTTTTCACACAATTCAGAATGATTGCAGAATAAAATAAAATAGCAGAAAATTTCTTTCTACTTGAAAACAGTAAACAAACTTCCAATACCTCTGTCATGTTTTTTTCTTTTAGTTTTTCTGGAACATGTCATTATCTGGGTAGTCAGAATGTTGAGATTAAAGGAGATAGGCTATTTCAGTGGCTGTTCAACTTTATAATTAGCTTTTCACACACAAAAATTTATTTATTGTGCACAGCCCCAGCTCCCTCAGCCTCTCCTCATAGGATCTGTGCTCGAGTCCCTTCACCAGCCTGGTTGCCCTCTTCCTGCTCCAGACCTCAATCCCTCCTGAACTGAGGGGCCCAGAACTGGACACAGTACTCAAGGTGTGGCCTCACCAGCGCTGAGTACAGGGGCAGAATCACTTCAAAAAGAAAAAATATAATCTTTTCTTTTTCTTCTTGCACACCCCACCCCAAAAAATCCTATTAGATTTTCCATTTCTTGAAGATTGATACTGTAGGAAGAGTATCAGTCTGAAAAAGGTAAAATTTTAACAGTCAAATTGAGCATGGCCAGCAATATTAACTCATGTTTCTTAGGGAGCCAAAATAAAATTTCCCCAGGAAACACTGTCTTTTTTCTTGTGTGTGTGTTCAGAAGAAAGCAGTTCAGTTTCTGCCTGCTAAATAATGACTAATAATAATTTATTAATCAATCTGTATATCTAGTGAGTTTTTTACAGCTAGAAGCAAAAGCTGCATTATTACAGTTAAGGTTTAGACTCTATAAACTCTAAGCAAAGCAATTGGCTGTTGTACAGTCCTCAGCTACATACAGAATGACTTGCTTCACAAAGTAGTTTTCAGCAATATTTTCTTACTGGCTGATGTGTTAAACCTTTCAGCAAGAGAACTGCTGACCTTGTACAGACTTTTCCATTGGCAAAGCACTTCTGTCACATGCTGCTCTTGTACAGACAAGAGACAAAGGCATACTTTTTATCCCACTGGTCATCATCATCTGGCCAGTTCTCATATGCTGAAATGGGAAGCTTGCCACTGAATTAAGCAGGAGCATAATACCTTAAGTGGGACCAGTATGTTACAGTACTTTTACTGCAAAAAATGTGGTTTTGAGTATGAATACTTAAGCATCTTTGGGATTGGGGTTTGGGATAATGGCAAAATTTTAAAGTCGAATGACATGACTCTGAAGTGATTATTTGGAAACTGCTTTGTTACATGGTGGGTGTTGAGAACCTAATTCAGGGATGCTCATTCTTACCCATATCCTCAACAGCAAGAGAATCTGATGGGAAGGAGGCACCAGTAGTAGAAATTAAATTTTAGCTTAATACAAGAGTGAAAGATACAGTTATTGAAAATGCATTACTTTTGAAATACACTTGCCATGTGTAATGAACCTATTCTAACTGCAAAGGATCTGCAAGTGTCCAGTAACTCAAGCAACAGTTTGTTCCTGCAGCAGTTTGTTTCTATGCATTAGAGTTGGAGTGTCTCCCTCTCACATACAGCATACTGAATACATTACTTATAAACTATGTAATTACAATATCTGGATTAGAATAACTGTTTTTCTTACCTTTTGTCCTTGGTCCTCCTGCCTGTTCTCTGCTGGAGTTAAACAACAAAGACATTTCTTTGTATAGACAACTATGTGCTCCAAACTGTGAAGAAAAGATTTAAGGAATCACTTCTTAAATAAACTGAAATTAATCATAGCAAGTTCACACCATAAGGAAATTCCATAGTAAATTATTGATATCTGAAGAGGCAATTAGAGTCTCTGTAACCTTAACCACAACATTTTAAATAATATTCCTAAAATATGCCTTTTACTATTAGGAATCCTTGCAAATCTGTTGTGTAGTTATTTCCTGAATACTGAACTGAGGAGTCAGGATATATTATACAGAAAGATGAACAACTTGGTTGTTCAGAAAATGTTTGCAAAATCAAGTGTTCCTATAAAACTATAGTAAGGGTGGTATCAATCAATAATTCTTTATTTGCTTCTGCCTTATCTCCTTGTCTCCGCTCTGATACTTTTCCTGCAGTGCTTCAGATTTTACTTTTGTTGAGGTATTTTCTGACTCTACAAAACCAGACATTGATACAAGCTTAACCCATTTTTGGCCATATTAAAATGTTCAGTTCTGTGTCAGCATTAGAAGAGACCTGATGAGCAGGAGAAGATTCTGATTTTTTTCTATTTTACCTAATCTAGTTTAGTTAGCATTGTTAGCTTAATTGTAGATATACTGATTATCTGAATTAATAATAATTTGAATTAGTTGCTCTCTGCATGGCCATGCTTGAATTCAGAACTAACACAAGTCTACTAAGGGAGTAGACTCTTTTTTAACATGGATTTAAAAACAGCCTCAGTAGTGCAGTGTCTAATGCTGGCCTACCCAGGAAAGTGCCTTTCCACACTTTCCACTTGTTGTTTTGTGCCCAAAAGCTTGGAGTCTGATCAGACAGACATGCATTTTTAGCAAATACCTTGCACAGTGCATGTGAGTTAATATTAAACTAATTGCTGACTGATTCACTTCAGGATTTACCTTCAGACTACATATGGTGGCCTGAGACTTCCAGTGGGTTACCTGTCCTTAATCTGAAAAGTAAGCACAATGTTTTTGTTAGTTGGTTATGGCAAAACTTTACATGAGTGGTGTTTGCTCATTTCATGTCCGCAGAGTAGTTTTAATGGGTGTGGAGCCTACAATCTACTCTTATTTTGGGTAACAGCAATTACCTTTAAGACAGCCAGTCTGGCTACTGCATTCTGTTTGGTGGATTCCAGACAACGGTGAGTAGGCATGAGGAGTCTCTCTTTTGTGCCTGGAGATGACAGAAATCTTAGAAGCATATTCTGTCAAGGATTTTTGTGTCATTCTGAGTTTGGATCTTGTCTTCTGTCATCATTTCCCTGTCACAATCAGCATGGTTTTTCCTTTTTAATAAGTCATAGCTAGGAAATAGTGTTCACTGTGTTACATCTGTCTTTTTACTTTCTTCTGAATATTAATTGCATTATTGATAATGCATTACTCTTTTTTTAGGACGTTACGCTTTGCTGACCATATATTTTTTTCAATGCTGTTGTTGCATAAATAATAACATTTTAGAGTTTCTGGCAAGGTTATCTTATTATAGTAAATTCCAAGGTGACCTTTTCCCTTCTTACTTCATCAAACAGCCAGCTAATATCTAATATTCTTTGTAATGGTCTGCAGGCTTCCAGGCATGTTTTGAAAACATACAAAATAAATGCTTTTTCAGTAGCTACTTTCTGCCCATCTGGGTGATGAAGTACTCTTTCCCCTGGTCTCAGAAAGGTGGTTCTGAGTTAACTGAAGTGCTAACTCAGCAAACTGTCTGACTTAACTTTTTGATCTTCAGCTTTTTACCACTGTCTTACCAGTCTTCTGTATGTTGTTTGCCTTTGGTGTTTTCACTTAAAAGCTTCTAAATGAGTTTCTCCTTTGTGATTGCTTGACATCTGCTGAGAGATAGCTCTAGTTTGGGGTGCTGAGCAAGTAGCCTGTGTGCCTGGCCTGGGAGACAGGTGACATTCCATATGATCTAAATCTCAAGAAGAGTTCTCCATGTTGCTGCTTTTCCAGGTAAACAGTGTGTGGGCCTTTTTCATCTTTTCCCTCTGCATCTTGAAGAAGAATATGCATGTTTCTTTCCAGCATCCATTGGCTGGGCTTTTTGGCTCGTGCATGTTCATTGGCAAGAGCAGTTACGACCAGTTTTGGAACTCATAGAAATCATGTTTTCATTTCCTGTGTTTCCCAGTTGTCATTTGACAGAGGTGTTGTTATGTTTTGGTTTTGCCATTTGTTTGTAAGCAATGTTCTTAAGAAAACAGCTATGACTACATCAGTGCACCAGATAGAGCCTGTTGTTGCTTTGATGATCTGCCCTGCAAATACATCATCTGAACAAGAGCCAGCAGCAATGTGTCCCATGGAGGTGCTTGTTTCATAAATTCTCTATTAAAGGAATTGGTTTTTTTCCTTCCTTTGAAATATGGGAAGGTTGTTTTGAAAGGAAGGGAGAGGGATAAAGAGAAGTATGCAAAATAGTGAGAGAAACTCAGAAAGGCTGGTTGTTCAGTTTGACTTGTAAAGCACCCAGCAATCTGGTTGCTTATATAACTTTGCAAACCCCCTGGGTCTGGAAGCCTCTGGAGAACTGACTGCAAGATTTTCAGTGTTTCCTGCTTCTTGTCAGACCCCAAAATCTTTAATTTCAGCCTTTCTCTCTGTGATTATACTGAGAGAAGTATTTAATTATACTTCTGTTCTCAGTTATGGAGAGAACCAAGGAACTTCAATGCAAAATTTCAAAGAAAATGCATTAAAAAAAATCAAAGAGGTGGGCTGTTTGAACAGTCTTTTCATGAATTTGAACCCGGTTAATGTGAACTATTTAGATCTCAAAGCTTTGAATTATTTTTGTCTTCTAGTTGATGACAAAACCATCAAGTAGTTTGCATGAAAATACTTTTTTGAATACCAGTTTTAGCACACAACATTTGGAATATACAACCCCTGGTTTGCTAAAGGCTTCTTGAAAAATCTAAGCCCTTCTGAACAATGTGTGAGTTAAGAATCTTACCATGCATACATTTCATGGCAGTGACCAATATTCAGTAGCATGGATTCTTCTCTCACTAGTGCAGCTGGCTTCCTGCTTTCACTCTGTTCCTCCTTTGTCTCAAAAATAGCCACCAAGGGACCCTTTTGGAAATGTATTCTTTGGAAGTCATTAGCATTGACAATTGATTAAAGTCCCTTGTATGTAATCTGTTGCTCAGTTGTCTCTTCACCTGTGGGGAACACTACTTTGACTAAGGATGTTCTTCTTTGAAGTTGTGATCAAGGTGTAGTGATCTTACCATGCTAGTCATATGTCTGATAAAATACTTTTCTCAATTTCATCTCTTACAAATTTTAATTAAAAATTAATTTTGTACTCTAACTTAGCTACAAATAAGGAATGACCTGTGTCAGTCCAAGTTCATAAACTAACCACAGGCAAATTCCCAAATCACATGAAGTTGTATTTTTTCCCTTTCTTGCCAAGAGGAGAGCTTGTTATTTAAATGGTTGTTTGGATGCTATGCAACAAAACCTGAAAAAATGGTTTGGAACCTGATTTCAGTTGTCACAGGTATTTCTGTACGGCATTTTTTGATTCCCTAATCTTATTTCATTCTGACCAAAATTTGGATGGCAAAAAAGCTTTCTTTGTTCCTTAAGCATCCCTTCATCTAGTCAGACTGTGTTCTTACATCTTCATCTGATTCTGTAAAAAACCCATATTTTTATCTTTTTTTTTTTCTGTTGCTTCTTTTATTTCCTTGTAAATTTCTCAGTTTCAACATTTTTGTTTCTTACCCATTCTGAAGTCTCTTTTAGTAAAATAATCACCCAGTAGAAATTGTACGTGATTAGTGGCTTCATGGTTGGATCCAATAAAGAGATTTCCTCTGCTGAGAATATTTTTGTATTGCAACATTAAATTCCAAAAGGAATCCAAGTCTTTTCTAATACAAAATTCTAATACAGGGGTTTAAAAATTGATTTATAGACTATGTGATTATGTTAGTCAAGGGAGATTAAACCTTATTCTTTATTTCTTGCCCATTTCTTGTCCTTGTTTTCTCTTGAATGTTACGTCAAACTCGTGTGAGAAAAATTTGAGTGCTTAGAAACCTTAGAGAACCAGTCTTCCTTTTATACTTATACCCCTGACAGCAGTAGTTACACCACAGTCATTGCTCCATTTATTTTATATATTCGTGTTATAATCAGACTGCTGTAAATCTGAAAATGCTGGGAGTGTGGGGCAGGTGAGTCTGCTGTGAGACTGTGAGCTTGGTTTTAGTGAGCTAGTTAGCAAAGGTTACCAGTTCACACTGCACATCTAGACATGGCTAAGTGACCCTGAAGTAATAAAATTTTCTATCTGTTTACCACTGGTAACCACAAAATACTAATTCAGGGACTTCTTAGGGGGATGATAGTCCAGCTGCAGCTGATCTGCATTACAAGATTAATACCACAGCCCATCTCTTTCACCTCCATTCACCTGCACCAGTGCTTCTACTGAAGAAGATAATACACAGCTCTGAGTCAAGCATCAGTGAGTTAGCATGAGTGATTAGTATGGCATGAGGCTACAGCTGTTCCCTTCCATAGCTGGTAGAGAGCAAAGACCATCTGTATGTAACTTAAAATAAGGAATCTGTGTAGCAGTTTCATTGAAATTGCAGGAGGTAAACCTGCAGACCCAGGCAGATACAACATCACTGTGGAATGAAGTCTAAAATTTTCTTTAGTGTTTATACATCTGAGGATATAGATTTTCCTGCTGAATTTAGTATCTTTAGTCAGGGACTAATGGTGCTTTCTTTTCATGTGGTTGAACTGTGCCATTTTCATGTACTATCTTCGAATTTTCATGTCACAGAGTTCAAATGAATTAACAAGACTGAACAGTAAGCACTGATGATAGCATCTGCTCGTATGCATCTGTTGCTCCTTTGTTCTGGTATACTTGTGTCTCAAAATTTGTTCAGTATTGTTTACATAGAGTCAAATTTATGTTGGATTTAGATTTTAACAAGAACTGATAACTGTTATAAATTGCCACCTGTTTGTTCTTTTTCTTCCTCCTGCAGTATAAAGCAGCCATCCTATGCCTTTCTTCCCTTGGAAAATGAAAAACAGCTTTTAAATGTCCAAGTTGCAGTTCTTGCCTCTTTTCTCCTTCTAAGGCACTTGAGTACTGCCTCTCTCAAGGGGGAGATTTCTACTCTCCCTAATGGTGCAAAATAATGGAATTCTTTAGGCCTGCCTAGATGCTGACACTGGCAACTTAAAACCTTTAGAAGTATACACTATGGAGGTGAGGTTTTCAAGCAAATGGCTAATGCTGATGTGTTTAATTGGTCTAAGGTACTTAAGTGTCTGAAGTACAGATTCTGTTTTGGCATGTTGCACCTTGGATGAATTATAATAATCTTTTGGACAGTATTTGTTTTTGTAACAGAGATGAGAGTGAGGGTGCTGCCAAAAGTGTTGCATACTTGCATCTCCAGCAGAAATGATGCTGGATTCGAATTAAATATTTACTTTGAACCTCTTGACTGTCTGATAATCCAGCTTTCTCAGAGTCTAAATCAATGTAAGAAAAATCCTAGAGCTGATCTTGTGAGGGAATGCAGTAACAGATCAGACCTTACATCTTGTGCATGGTTTTTGCATATGTATTGCTTCTGCATATAATCAGAGCCACCAAGGGTTCTTATCCCTCGAAGGACTACCAGACTTTAATAGAACATTGATATTTCAAAAGTATTTCAAGACACTGCCTTTTAAAATTAATACTAAATAGCAATGTAGCTGTTCAGCATCTAAAATGGTATGGTAAAGCATCTAAAATTCAGTATGGTAAATAGTCCGTGTATGTGGGAACAGTGACTAAAACTTCTTGCTGTGCAAGGCTGCCCTCCTTCACCTTCTCTCAGTGGTGTTTTCTGCTGAAATTCACCAGTAAATGGGTTTGTATTTCGTGCCTCTGTCCAGAATTTGGCTGTTGAAACAAAAGCTCTTTGGTTCTTTGGGAAAATCATAAAAAAAAAATGTTTCTGATCTTCAAAGTGTTTTTCTGACATTAATTAATTGGATCCTCACGATCCTGTGAGGATGATAAGAGCGGCCTGAAAATGCCTGCTAAGTACTACTGCGATGAACTGTATGAAGCACTTACAAAGCCTAGCTGAATGAAGTGTTTTTTCTACTGCCCAAATAACTTTAAAAGTGTTTGGAAAAAAAATACACAAAAATTAAAGATGCTTTTCAACATTGGGCTGACTTTTATGCCTACGTGCCTGTGGACGTAGAAAAGCTGCTGTTCAAACAAGCAGAGGCAGATCTTCAGCAGTTTCTAAATTACAATGGTGCCATTGATGCCATTGGAACTGGGCTGCCTTAGACAAGCTGAAAGACCTGGCTCTTTGCTTGAGAAGTAAAGCAATAGGTAGTAATACCTGATTTGAATAAAGAGCTTTAAAACCTAACAATAATAATAGTAATAACA
Organism: Florisuga fusca; assembly: GCA_038090715.1. Taxonomy (NCBI): domain Eukaryota; kingdom Metazoa; phylum Chordata; class Aves; order Apodiformes; family Trochilidae; genus Florisuga; species Florisuga fusca. The sequence goes on along the minus strand of JAAWXA010000028.1, from coordinate 11,314,214 downwards.
CCTGTAGTGAAGATACACATGCAAACACCTTGTATAGATTTTGTGTGAGACAGAGTCAAGATAAAGATGCATTAAATTAATGGAAACAAAGGCAAAACAAAATAAAGTCTGCAGTATTTGTGGATATATCCTAGTATGAAAATAGAAAATACTTTAACTCTCCACTAAATTACAAAAAATTCCTTTATTTCTCAAGGGACCATTATCCTAATGTGTGTGACACTAAGGCATTGTGATGGGAATAAATTTGGGGTTTTTTTGGTATTTAGGGTGGGGTTTTGTTTCTTTATCCTCTGAAGTTAATTAGGAAATGATGTTAACACCTGAAGTTGTTATGTGGATTTTTGTTAGGATTGTAAATGAAAAATATGCAGTGTTGGAACTCACTTGACCTGGAATATATGCATATCAGTATCACCCCAAAAGAGCTTGAATATTTACTTCACATTTTCGTGTTTAGAAGTGGGAAGAAACTGTGTTTACATCATGTATTTAGGAAAAGTATTGAACAACTCTTTGACAGTAAAGAAAACTCCATTAGCTGATCAGTGGAGCAGTAACAGGGAGCTTCAGAGAACGTCTCTGTTCAGAGAACAGTATTTGCTGCTTACTTGCTCTGGTTTATGCCAGTGGAAGCCTTTATGTGTGTTGCTCAGTCACTGCATTATTCATATTGCAGTGGTTTGCAGTATTATTCCAGGTCTTTTTATATGTTGGCTTTTTTTGTTTTTCTGCTTGGTTGGTTGCTCTTTTGTTTGTTTTGGTTTTAGTTTGTTGTTTGATTGGGTTGGGTTTTTTTGAGCAGAAGAATCTGTCAGTGCAGATGTATGCAGTGATTTTATTGCCTTGAGTGGAAGAGCTGTTGGAACAGCTGGTTATGGTTTCTTTGGATGAAGTGGTCAGGGTTTGTGGTTTAGTTTGGATTTTTTTTGGCAGGTAGTATAGAAACAAAAATTAGTAAATAGATGAGAGGTAAAGGAGGTGGAGAAAATAAAGGAAAGAAGATGCTAATTACAAGGCAGTATCATGCTATAATTTGGTATAATTCAAGCAAAAATTTACCAATGCATTCTGTAAAATGCTAGGAAGAATTTTAACCTGGATTTATGTATGTATAGGAAGTCATCACAGAAGTATCTGTGGATTGCTGTTTACTTGGATTGGTAATAATTGTCTCTAGACTTTTTTGATTTAGTTAATTTTCTTGAACTTAATCTGTGCAGTTTTTTTCAAATGTAAGTGACTATGTAAGTGAATAGGTTCATGTAAGTGAATAGGTTCATTGAATGACTGATGCTCACATTCAGTTGCTTTGTGTTTTATTGTAACTACACAAGGTCTGCCTTGGTAGTGTTCCTACCAGTTCTGCTGTGTGATATATAAAGCAGTTGCATGCCAGATGCCTAGCCTCTAAAGGAGTCTAAGGCCTCTCTTAAGTTTATATGGTTGACCCTCTTTGCCTTCTTTCTCTCTCAAAATAAATATTCTTAGGTTTTTTTGTCCCTAGTGAAATTGGTTTTGTATTTCATTAGTCAGGAATAAGACGTAAATTGAGTGATTCATCCTGTGCTTCCAGTTTAACAGTTGAAATAGAAAAAGAGCACAGAACAAGCTTGCTTGGTAAAGTAAGAACCATAAAGAAAAGAACGATTTTTAAAAGGTTTAGCTTACTTGAGCTTTCAGTCCTGGTTGTCAACAAGATTTCAGTGGTGTTCTGTCATTATTATAGTGTAATACCACAGCAGCTATTGAACTAGTGCTTACATGGTTGACTGGTGAAGTGAATGCTGCTGGTGGGATGGATGCACTGGGTGAAATCATTTTCTACTTGAAGATGAGGTGTGCTTTACCAGGACCTCCATGCTACAAGGAGGTCACTTGAAAAACTGGATTTTAGTGGTATGTAGGCAGAGAAGGGGACTAAGATCTTCGATCCTTTATTCTGTGTCACTTGGGCTATAAATTATACTAGGGGAGAGAAGAACAGGGGATTGTTCAGTAGAAATTACAGTGCAGTACACACAGTTTCTTCCAAGCCGTGTCCTTCCCCACTTGAGAGCAACCACCCAGCACTTTCACCCCTCTGTTACCTTGCAAACCGGAGTGAAGTTGGGCCTCGCACTGGCAGGGGCTCCCTGATGAGGCATGAACATTCTCCAAGAGACTTCCCTTTGTTCCCTGCAGGATTCTAGGTTGAGCCAATGTATAATGACTGAGCTCAAGCCCAGTGTGGCCAAATTTGTGAAATTATACTGCAAGGCGTTTATGGATCACAGTACCTGCAGATAAACAGCTTACCCATTAGAGAAGTGTTGGTTTGTTCTGTTCATATGTTAGGGAAGGGAGGGGCATCTCTAAGGTACTCACCCAGCAGAACATGATGTGCAGAGAAGTATCAAGTGCTTTGATTTACTACTTGGCAGTGGCCTTTGAATGTAACCACTTTAAATTATAACAATCCTTGTGGTCTAGCACACAAAGAAATGAATTAAGATTGATTTCTCTGTATTTATTTACCCTCTCCCTGATGTAACTCCTATATTTGACTTGAATCAGATTGAAATAGGCCATAAAAAGTTAGAGACTTTGTACACTGGTAAGAATTTATGCTCTCAGTAGCATGTAGTATTTTTCTAGACACGTTTAATGAGGTTTTTTTTAGTTTGTGTTCATAACAGAAATCCAGTTTAAATTACTTTTCAGAGGGTAGGTATTTAGCAAGCTCTTTCTTCATAGTGTTCATAAGAAGACACACATCTCAAATATGGAAAAAATGTTCACAGCTGAGTGTGAAACTTAGGTGTACCTAGATGTATTTTTGCAAAAAACCTAAATTATCAACAGTTAATCTGAACAGTGTGGAAAAAGTCTGAAATAAAATAAAAGTAGATTATGCGTGATATAGGTTTTGGATTAAATTAAAATTAGGGCTATAGCTAATCACTTTTTATAGTTCTGAAAAAGAGATAGTGGAGAAATGGCATTAAAGGGAGAAGATGAAGCTTATAAGCCTTTAATAAGAATTAATCAAAGACATAAGCACAAGGATTTTTCTTTTCTTGGATGGAATTTTGAGTAAGAAATCAGATAATTGCTTCCAAAAAGTTGAATGTTTAGAGGTCAGCATGATAAATTCATTGTGGTCATATTTTATGGTTTAGGAGCATGAACTTGGCTTGTTGTTGCTACTGAGATTGCCCAGGCTCCTCTGGAAAATCTTGGCCTGTATTAATCTACGTATGTAACAATCTCTGCTCAGTGTATTGCAGAACTATGGGGCTGGTAGCAGAAGATCTAGGCAATCAAATATGAGAAATACTAACAACTGTAGAGCAGTTTGCAGGAGATCTATTTGCACAGTGTAGGTGTGAGAAAATAACCAATTGGTAAAAGAGGGAAAAAACCCCAACTTTCTTCTAGATTCTTTCCCAGATATGCTTGGTAAAAACCTTAGGGTAGTTCCTGATGGCAAAATAATTATATCATTTGTACTAATGGTCCATAGCTCACGATCTTCTATTAACTAGTCTGAATGTAGACTCCACTGTTTTATCTGTGCTGCAGACAAAACTGTGCCGTTAATTACCCAGACTTATTTAGTGATCTGGTGATAGGTTTGTAACTTGCACATCTAATTTTTCTTTCTGTGCTTGCATGAAAAAAATTGATCAGAGAAAAATTTTGTTTTGTTAGCCTATAGCTTGAGAATAAAGAACATGATTTGAATGAGAAGTGAAATTATCTGTATTTGGGATAAACCTTTGCTTCTGTTATGAAATAATTCATTCATCTTCTTTGTTCATGGGCCTATAAATTTTAAGCAGTAAAATGAGATTAGTTCCATATTAGTCATGTCTATAGATTTTTGGGCTTACCTAGAGGCATCAGCTGTTTTTTTCACATGCTTTAATAGATTTGTCTAATAAATATCAAATCAATTCAGTCCCAGAGCATCTTTTTTATGTTTAAGTGTGTGTAGTGACATAAACAGTAACATGTATAAAACTTTCTTGCTGCCTTTTAGCCAGAAAATAATGTATGAGAAAGTTGATACCAATACTGAACTGTCTTGCTATTTTTCTTGCTTTCCTCTGAACACCCATCTTACTGTGCCAGGAATTCATCTTCTGGCAAAGTGTTCTGAGGCAAATGCAGACAGCCTTTCACTGGAGCATATATTCTTTTTCTTCACTAAGAGCCAAATACTGAGGATGATCTGTAATAAATTACTGTTGTTTTAAGCTGAAAACCAAGGTATGCTGTGCTGTTGTCAGCTTTTATTGGAAGAGAAAATGAATGAAGAATTAAAACATTTTTCCAGGGCAGAACATGGATAGTGGAGCTAAGTCTGTCTTGTTTACTTTGTGTCCTCTGATGGCCACATCCTTACTGTAATGACCACTGAATTGATCAAAGGCAGTCTTCTCCCGTCAAAGTAACTTCTGATCTCTCTTTGGTCTCCATGCCAGTGTCCTCTTCAGGTGTCCTCTGTGTGCTGGTTCTAAGCTCTGTGAACGCTGCTGGGCTGGGATGGCCTGGGACAGAGCTGTGGTCTCATGCTCTTAACCTGCTTCTCAGTAGCAGAAAAGTATTTTAGATCTCTCCTTTGTCCTGTTGTCAACACTGTTCAAACATTTACTGTATTTGAGACTTCAGCACCTTCATCAGACTTGCCTGAAATCAGACACAAGGTTGAAAAGCTCTCTGGAAAGTGTGCAGGACAGACCCTGAGCCAGAAGAATTGGTGTCTAAGGTAGGAAACCCAACAGTGCTTTGCATCTCACAGATCTGTGTATCTTGAGTCACAGTATTCAGCTTCACCATACAGACCATCCAAAATTCTTGAGAAATTCCACTTGAAATTTGAAACAGCTTAGCTCCAGTTTTTCATTGAAGCTATTTGCTTGCTATTTAGCAAACAATAGAAGCAGTTGTAATTCTTTCTCGTTCTGCTTTTGATTCTCACGAGATGCAGTGCTGTTTTTCTGCAGAGATATCAGTCTCCTGTTTTAACTTAGCTGTCTTACAAATATTCCAACTCTTGGCAATTGTCAGAAGTGCAAGGAGGTAAAAAACATTTTTTGTTATGCCAGCTGGAGAAAAGAGTAGTGTATTTGCACATGTGCATTTCACTAATCTGGCCCTCTGACTGAAGTAGTGTCTAGATTAGACGATAATTCAATTGCATTTATCCACCCATAGGATTTATGCCAAATGTGTGCTGACTTGCTGTGCTGGGCTAACTAATGTGCAGCTGAGCTGTGCCAGAAGGCTCAGCTATCACGTTCAGAGCCATTAGCAGCCAGTCCCATCAACTCCTGAAATATAAGAACCAGATTCTGACTGAAATTATGTAACTAGGGCAAATACTATAATCTGCAGGTTCAGTGGGAGTTGCATAGCTAGAATATCACATGCTACCTTGGAAGTGTATCCCTCCTGGAGACTACTAGTCCTGAACGTTGTTTGTTTTTTCTAAATACTTGGTTTACAGATATTGCCTGGGAAGAGTATTTCCTGGCATTACTGAGGTATGGCAGGAAATATGTTCCTAAAAATCCAAGCCGTGCTCTCTCATTGGGATAGACTGAAATTCTTGTTAAGCCTTGTAAAAGCTGAAGTTCTGAGACTGTCACTTCAAAACTTCAATGTTAGTTGTATCTTGCCTTCTATAGTGAAAGAAGTTAAGGATGTGTAAGTAAGAATGTGCAAGACTTTTTGAAATTCTGTATTGAAAAAAACCCTCTACAATTATGAGTTATATGTATGTTATTTACTGATCAATTCCTGCATCTTTCAGACCACAGGTTTCCTTGAGGTGTGGGTATATCCTGAAGCAGAGTAGTAAGTTTAACATGGTTTTTCTACAGATAAAAGACATACACAATTCTTACTCAATTTCTCTGTTTTTCAGTGCCATCCTTTGTCTTCTCCCCAGTTCATTTCACTCAGTCTACTTTTGTGCCAGCCTTCTGTCCTTCCTCTTGCAGATTTTCAGGACAGACCTGAATGATGCTAAAATTGCATGTCCTTGAAAGCACAGAATATTTGAATGGATTTAAGTGGAACTTGGAATTCAGTCACATCTTCCTGCTCTTTCAACTCGAGGGAAATTTCTGTACAAGTTAAAAGGGAATGAGCTTTTTCTAGATTATTTTAATAGTACTTAATAAAATTTATTTGAGGTATATAATTATAGAGAATGGCAAGGTGAAAATAAATGCAAAGTTTTATCATGCATTCTATATCATATACTGTCATGGTGTAGATTGTGTAAGTCTTTTTAGTTTAGCTCCTTCACAGGACAGGAGGTAACCTGCCCACAATGTTGCCCAGGGAAGTTCTCCATCTCTTGGAGTATTCAAGGCTAGCTTGGATGGAACTTTGAGCAACCTGGTCTAGCAGGAGGTGTCCCTGCCCATGCAGGGGGTTTGAAACTAGATGATCTTTAAGGTTCCTTCCAACCCTTGCCATTCTGTGATTCTATATATTTTCAGTTAACGTTGGAATGATTCTTATCATCAGCACATACTATACTGTTCTTTTGATAACCTGTCTCTTACTTCCCCTACAGTTCATAGAACTTTAAGAAACTACTCATAAAATACAAGGTCTGTGTTTAGGAGTGATGTGATTTCTTACAGGATTTTTTTTTTAAGTGCAATCCAAAGAGTTCAATACGAAGTGGGAATCAAAACACCCTTGGTGAAGAATTGGACTGGTGTATAGTTACCAGCATAGCTACCATTAATGCCTCCACACTTTCCTGACTTTTTAAAAGCCAATCATGCTATAGAGGACTAAGCAGACTTATTTTTGTGTCTTGTGTAAACACAAGGCTAGCATAAATATGAACTTCATCTCTGTTGCTCCCTCTTATTCTTTCATTTGCCTTCTCATTAGTAGTCTACCATAAATGCTTTTAGAAACTTTTGGTATACTCTAAGTAAGCTATTTAGGGTCATATCTCAACATTTTAGGGTATTGCCTCTGCATAACCTATTCCTTATGGAAAGGGAGTAATTTAGATGTTATTAATTCTGTACTTACGAATCATAATATTAAAAGTTATTAAGCACTCAAAAGCACCTGTCTGAAAAATGAGGAAAGATTTCTTTATTAGAGCAGTTTTAAAGAGGGGAAACAATAATAGAAAAAAACTGAAAATTAAACCAAGATGCAATTCATAAAAAGTGCTTATGCCTTGCAGTGGAAGAATTGCCAAATGCCTAAATTCTGATTTGGTTAACCTTTTTGCTTGCATCATCTAATCTTGGACTCCCTTTTTCAAAAGTTCCAGCCCCTATAATGGGGCCTCACTCTTGCAGTTGGGTGAGTAAAAGTATTGAAATAAACCCTCTTATTGATTAATGCTGCTATTTGTATACACTTTTTTTAAAGGTCCCTGGTTAGATTTTCAGTGATGTACACTGTTCCTCAGTGGGAATTGAGCATGATAAGTGGAGAGCAATAGTGATGCTGAAGCACAGTAAATGATGTACAGTGACAGGTTTTGTAGATGTCATATATCATTGTATCCATATTCTGTAGCAACTAGCATGTGCCAGAGTATCAGAAGTTGAAGGGTGAAAATATTGTGGTCAGAGAGAGTGTTTCATTTTCATCCTCATCAAAAAGACACAGAAGAGAGGAAGGGTAGACTAGTGGTTGTGGTTTTGCTTCAGTTGGCCATTATTAATACCAATCACAGAAGACTGCTTTAAAAAAAGTAGGGAAATACTGCATCCTCCTCTGACAGAAGCTGAAGATGCATGCCCTTTTGTAATATGCAGATTAAATCTGAAATTCGTTTGGAGACTTTATCAAAGCTTTTGAGGCTTTGAACCTCCTGTAGTGTCTGGTCCTGAATAGATCATGTGGCTAAGTGACAGATGAGTTTTGTTTCTCAAAGCTGGTGTTATTTATTGCAGCAGTAGTTAATTGTCTGTTCTGCTTTGCTGTGCAAGCATTTTCCTTGTGCTGATGCATCCACGTGGCTTTTGCAGTCAGAAGCAAAGGAAGGAGCAGGCGTAACTGAGTGAAGAGGAAGCTGCATCAGCAAAGCAAAATTAGAGAGCAGCAGTTTAATGAATACTCCAAAAGGAAAATTACTATTGGCTGCAGTGTCAGAAAATCAGCATTTCTCTTTGCAATGATTAAATGTAAAACCTTTACCTTTAAGCAAGTCAATAGTATTTTCTTTTACAGGTAGAAAAAAAACTAAATTTTTTTTGGAGAGCTATAGTGGGATTTGTTGCCTGAGATCATCTGCAAGAAGAGGTATGGGAGGAGCTCTAGGCAAGATTAAACTTCTTTCTTTGAGGACAGTATCAGAACTATTATGAAATAAAGTAGCAATTCCAAAAAAAAAAGGCTGAGACAGGATTAAAACTATGTATGCATCTTTGTCAAATTTTTCTAGTACTTTTGGTACCAGCTCTGTCAGGAAAGGAACAGATGTTTGTGAAACAATATATTCAAATTTTTATTTTGACGCAGTCAAATATGAAATTCAGTCTACATTTTTGAGAGCTAGATCAAAGTTACTAAGGTTCTGATACCACAGAAAAACGTTTTATTTTGTGTCAAAGTAATATTATTTGGATTTTTTGATTTGTCTGATATTGTTTTCTGAGCTTTAACGTCAAGTACAGCTGCAGATAGTGTAGAAAGGGCAGTTGTTTGGGTTTAGACTGCTTTTAACAGTGCTTTGCAGGGAAGCTTAAATTGGTAGTCAGGAGATCTAAAATGAAAAGTTAGGAGACTGCATGCCTCCTCCAGGCAACAAAACATTGGAAAAGCTGTCAATAATTTGTCTTCTGTGACTGCAGTGCTGAAATCACTGACACATCTCTGTGCATAATTCAGAACAGAAATGTGGAGTGCTCAGGGTGTATGGCTAAGGAAGCATAAAAAGCCTTTGTAATTTAACGTTATCAATTTACTAGTTTAGGACTTGCTTGTAACATAGTCAAATACAGAAGCAAAATGTATCAAAACTAGAGGACATTTTCTGGGACTCTTAAGTACTGTCAGATTATTTTAGACCAAAACCAATGTTAATTGAATTAGATAAGGCAGAAGGAGGATGAGGTCTTAAAAAATTACTGTAACATGCATGTTATTTATTTTAAGCATAACCTTGGAAGGAACTGCATTGCTAACATCTCAGTACTATTGGTGTTTGCATGGGATCCAGAAAAGTAGATTGCCTAGAAACTGAGGAAGAACTGTCAATACTGTTTTCATTTATCCTTCTGGGTCTGTTGTAGAACAGTGGCCAAGCAAGATGAATGGCAAAAATTAAGGGAATTCAGAAAGGTTTAGATTCAGGCACACTTGTCTAGTATTAGTAATGAAGATTGTTTTGTCACATCTAAATATAACATAGACCTGTAGTACTAAACTGCAGATTCAGAAAAGCCAGCTTATAATCAGTAATAACATTTGAAGATTAAATTTCCATCAGCTCCATTGATTTCTGATTCACCTGTTCCAGCTTACCATTAAGTAATCTGTTTCCATTCTAACAGTAGATTACATGACTGGTCATCAAATTGATACAAATTTACTAGAGCACACCACCAAAAAAAAAAAAAAAAAAGGCTCTCATAATCATTAGGAAATGCATCCCCAAGATGTCAGTTCCCTCACAACTGAAGTAGCAGAAAATGAGACTTAAGAGAGCAAGAATCACTTGCACTGGCTTCCTTAACTGAGTCACTGTGGAAGGATAAAACCTGCTAAAGTTAGAACCCTAGGATGAACAGCAAAACTGGTTCAATGTAAGTCACTGTTTCATGTTTATTCTCAGATGAAGCAGGAGATTTGCTAGCTCTGCAAGCAAGGTGTCAGAAAAACTCCTTGGAAATAATAGTATACTGGAATTATAATTTCCTCATAATAGTGTTGCAAACCTTGTGGTTTTATCTCCATTTTTAACTAGTTTCTTGAAAATTTGTTTGTTTGGGTTTTTTTTGCCATGGATTGTACCATTATCTTGTCTTAGTTGCCAGTGAAGAAACCAACTACAGTGCACGGGGTGGAGGTGTCCCACCTGCAGAGATACTGTCTTCAGATTGACAGTGTACAGACTGATCCTAATTTCGAGCTCAGTCATTGAACTGCTGAATATTTTCTGATATATTCTCTGTTGGATGATAAGTAAGGGGTTTGTAGGATCAAACTACTAAGGATCATTTTGTTCTTGCTGATTAGGAGGTTCCTTTCCCTACTAATATTTCTTGAATTAAGGTCTGAGTCCTGTGGGAGCTTTGCCACAGTTTAAATTCAAGAGGTCAGAGGCAAATAATACAAACTTCAGTTCACAAGTATGCCAAATTTCTCCCAAATCTTCTGGAACTACGGTGTGTTCTAATAATCAGCAAATATCTATGCTTTTGAAAAGGAGTTGTTTCAGAGAATCCACCTGAACTAATGTGTGTTTTATTATTTTGAGACTGTAGATTATGGAGTCTCTAGGCATTTGGATTTTTTCATCTTTATGCATCAGAGGTACTTGAAGGTACTTTAAGTAGCTTGGTAGCTGTATAGTGTGACTTAGTAGTATTTCCAGATTGTTGTCAATGTTCACTTTGTTTGTTGACTTGAAATTTTTGTGTATTCCATACTGCAGGGTTGACAGGTGTGAAGGCAAGCTGTTTGTTGTAAAACAAAATAGCGTTGTTTTGTTTTGTTTTGTTTTGTTTTTAAGGTATCTGAAATTATCTTCCAGTACTTGTGGAGGAGAGATTTACTATCTGTGCACAAATGCAGTTGGAGTGCTCCCTCTGTCTCATTCACTTGCCTCTGTTGAAGAAATTTATCTGTAATTTTTTACAACATTTTCTTAATCTTTGACTTGTATTTTGAGTGCATCTGCAGCTTGTCAAGTTTCACAGAATTAAATTATCAGCAAGACATTTACGGTTAACTTCAGCAGCACAAGCCTTCACTTTGTTTCCCACTGACCACAGTTGGAAGCATTTACTCCTCTTCCCAGGAGAGGACTACTATGGTTCTCTCTCTGTTTGGGCTAGGACCGAATGAGAGACGCTCAGAGGTTTCAATATATGGGAAATAACTTTGATTCTGTTTGTCTGAAGACTTTATGTGGCTTGTAAAGCAATTAAATAGGGCTTAGGACACTGCTCTCCAAGACAAAAAGGCCGTAGGACAGAAAATACATGTACTGTGTTACTCTTGAGTATTAGTGTGGTTGCCATGTTTGAGAGGTTTCTTTTTATTATTGGTATTATGCCTGTGCGATTTTGGGTGAAAATGTACAGCAGATAGTGAGGTACGAGGCCCACACATAAAATATTTCTCTTCAAATATGAAGTGGTTAGAAAAATAGGAGTCATTGAGCAGTAAGTGTACAAAACAACAAACCACTTATGTGGATGTTTGCAGTTGTCTGAAGCAGAGGTGGGACTTCGTGCTAGGAATAGTGCATGTGGATTCTTCCTGGATCATACAAAGCTTTTAGCATCTGTTTTATAAATCTGCAATGCCAAACTGGACATACCTTATATAATACAAGACTTGTTAAATATTGGGTAGACTGAACTGGAATGTGTACATAAATGGCCTGTCAAAACCTGCGTTTGAGGAACATGAGGATAAATAAGTTGCAAACTTACTTTACCTTGCACAGGGTTTCTAATTGTTGTAGAAGTTGCTTGGTTCTATGAAATTGTTGCTTTCCTTACTCACCCACCAAATTCAAATCCAAGCTAATGGTTTGTTCCAGAAAATCACCATATGTTTTCACTGTCGATATTTTGCTGCCCAAAAGAGTTTCCCTTGAAAACTGTCTAGCATCTTTTCTCAGCAGGTACTCAAAAACAGTTAATTAGATTTTAAGTCCTTCATTTGGGCTAAGCACACCTATAAAATTCAGGGGTTTTTCTTTGCATATGTAAATACATTTATATTAATATTTAATGCTAAGCTATTGCTTATGCTTTGAGTTAATTGTGCTCTTTATTGCAATGACTTGTATCTTTTTCTGTCTTTTCGTGTTGATATTCAGAAGTATTTAAGTATGCTGAATAAAACAGAGACTCTGTTTTTCATGTTTTGGAGTACCTTTAGATGATGGTGTCTGAAGGTAAAGAAAAGTTCCACACATGTAATGTTGGCAATACCTGATACATAAACAAGAATATACTGTAAATTAAGATGTGATACGGGCTTCTGTCCTACTGCTCAAGGTGGTTTTACTTTGTGTGTATGTGAAATTTAATTTCATAATCTTTCATGATTTGGCTAAAAATATTTAGCACCATAAAAATTTTTCAGGGGCCAGAGTTGAGGTGGTAGCTGCAGAGTGATCAAAACTTAAGAGTCACATTTTCCCTTTTTATGGGGAGGCCTCTTTCAGACCTGTCATATGATGTATTTGAAATGAAAGTTTTATGGACTCTCAGTTTCTTTCCAGACATCTTTCTACAGCTTCATTATTAAAAACAATTTAATCTTAGCCAGGTATTTTTCTGAGCTCTTGATAACTCACTTATTATATATGTTGAGTAGCAATAGAAGAAAAAATACTCAGATCGAAAAGTTAAGGAAGTGTTCTGTATTGTAAAANGCAGTGCTGAAATCACTGACACATCTCTGTGCATAATTCAGAACAGAAATGTGGAGTGCTCAGGGTGTATGGCTAAGGAAGCATAAAAAGCCTTTGTAATTTAACTTTATCAATTTACTAGTTTAGGACTTGCTTGTAACATAGTCAAATACAGAAGCAAAATGTATCAAAACTAGAGGACATTTTCTGAGACTCTTAAGTACTGTCAGATTATTTTAGACCAAAACCAATGTTAATTGAATTAGATAAGGCAGAAGGAGGATGAGGTCTTAAAAAATTACTGTAACATGCATGTTATTTATTTTAAGCATAACCTTGGAAGGAACTGCATTGCTAACATCTCAGTACTATTGGTGTTTGCATGGGATCCAGAAAAGTAGATTGCCTAGAAACTGAGGAAGAACTGTCAATACTGTTTTCATTTATCCTTCTGGGTCTGTTGTAGAACAGTGGCCAAGCAAGATGAATGGCAAAAATTAAGCTTTTAGCATCTGTTTTATAAATCTGCAATGCCAAACTGGACATACCTGATATAATACAAGACTTGTTAAATATTGGGTAGACTGGACTGGAATGTGTACATAAATGGCCTGTCAAAACCTGCGTTTGAGGAACATGAGGATAAATAAGTTGCAAACTTACTTTACCTTGCACAGGGTTTCTAATTGTTGTAGAAGTTGCTTGGTTCTATGAAATTGTTGCTTTCCTTACTCACCCACCAAATTCAAATCCAAGCTAATGGTTTGTTCCAGAAAATCACCATATGTTTTCACTGTCGATATTTTGCTGCCCAAAAGAGTTTCCCTTGAAAACTGTCTAGCATCTTTTCTCAGCAGGTACTCAAAAACAATTAATTAGATTTTAAGTCCTTCATTTGGGCTAAGCACACCTATAAAATTCAGGGGGTTTTCTTTGCATATGTAAATACATTTATATTAATATTTAATGCTAAGCTATTGCTTATGCTTTGAGTTAATTGTGCCCTTTATTGCAATGACTTGTATCTTTTTCTGTCTTTTTGTGTTGATATTCAGAAGTATTTAAGTACGCTGAATAAAACAGAGACTCTGTTTTTCATGTTTTGGAGTACCTTTAGATGATGCTGTCTGAAGGTAAAGAAAAGTTCCACACATGTAATGTTGGCAATACCTGACACATAAACAAGAATATACTGTAAATATAGAGACAGTTATTTGTTCCAATTTAATTGTTCTATTTCCTTTTATCCTTTTTTTATGATGTTATAAAAATAATGAGATAAATTAAGATGTGATATGGGCTTCTGTCCTATAGCTCAAGGTGGTTTTACTTTGTGTGTATGTGAAATTTAATTTCATAATCTTTCATGATTTGGCTAAAAATATTTAGCACCATAAAAATTTTTCAGGGGCCAGAGTTGAGGTGGTAGCTGCAGAGTGATCAAAACTTAAGAGTCACATTTTCCCTTTTTATGGGGAGGCCTCTTTCAGACCTGTCATATGATGTATTTGAAATGAAAGTTTTATGGACTCTCAGTTTCTTTCCAGACATCTTTCTACAGCTTCATTATTAAAAACAATTTAATCTTAGCCAGGTATTTTTCTGAGCTCTTGATAACTCACTTATTATATATGTTGAGTAGCAATAGAAGAAAAAATACTCAGATCGAAAAGTTAAGGAAGTGTTCTGTATTGTAAAAACAATGAAAAACTAGTCACTGGTAAATTTTGCAGAAGCTTTTACTCCACAGTAGTTTGACCTTAAAAGTAACAAGTATAAAAAACATTTAAAATAGTGTGAATAAATAAATAACATAATAAATAGTGTGGATGCGTTTCATATTTAATCTACATGGAATAGTTTTGTGAGTGGTGATTTTTCCTTCCAGCCATATATGAGTAATGATGATGCCATTTTCATGTCTGGTGATGTATAAAATACTTTTCAATTAATATTCATGTTATAGAGACTGTTTTGATAATGTGCTGGAAAATAAGACCTGGAGAGCAGGTGGATCTATGATCACTCTTGGGAAAATAAACATGTAGCATTAAGTAAAATAGGATTTCAGAACATGTGAATACAGGGTCTGATCAATTTAGTGTCATAAATTTTTAGGTTCAGTTGCAAGCTAAATATACCAGATTCTTGGATTGCACCAGCTATTTTAGTGCTCTTTTGGGAATGATACAGACTGACTTTGCTCTCCTACCAAATTCCAAAAAGGTGGGAATTTCTCCACTGTGACTCATGTTCGGAGTTCCTGTGGGTGCAGCTCTGTCTAGCCATTCAAATCCACTGAGAGTTTTTCAATTTTGTCAATACAAAAGGTTTTCTTACAGCGATAGGTTACTCAAAGAGTAATGAAGTTTGACATGGTTTCTGAATATGGCAATGGTATTGCACTTAAAATCACTGATTTATATAAAAGAACACTTATGTTTGCAGTGTGGTTTCCTGCTACTGTATTTTTTTTAATCTTTATGTGATGCTCCTTTACATTGATGTTTTGTGACTGTTCCTCATCACGCAGTCACACTGATTTTTCTTACTGGGAAGCCTGCAGCAAAAGCAGAAAGACTGTTTCTATTGATTAATGCAGTTATTTCGAATGTCTCGAATAAGTAAGAAAAAATTAAGTTTCTTCTTTACTGTCTATTGCTTTGGAATTAACAGCATAAAATTGTTTTTCCATCATTTAGGCCATGCATGTAGGCTTGTTTTTTTCCAAGAAGCATCAATAGTTGTGTGATGCTGAGAACATTTGGACTGAGTATGGTAGTTGTGACAGCACAAAGATGAAACAAAATCTGAAATAAATAGCTCCTCAACCCTAATTTATACTTTCAAAGCTCCTATCTTGACTTTGAAATAAAAATTACATTACCAAGCAATATTAGCCAAGAATATTAGTAGTTGTTGTCTGTTTCAAAATCTATATTTAAAAGCAAATTCTTTTGTAATAAAATTGAAAATATTTTTGTAGAGTGTTTAGAGTAATGTTTTTCTTGCAAATTTAAACAATGTCTGATGTGGTTTCAGTGTAAAGATATTACTGCATTTTCAAATATATAATTGCAATAGTGCATAAAGTTACGCATGTGTATGTGGCAGGAGTTTCTGACCTTAAGGATGTAAAAATGCAGTCACATAGAGAAAGTAGAAAGAAGAAGGAACATGTAGAAATCAGTGACTTGCCCCTGATGACTAAAGCAATGAGCTGCATACTGGTTACTGGATCTGTACTTTATCCTTCCCTGGCTGGTATCTGATTTGCAAAGTCTCTTTTCCTTACGTAAGAGGAAGGCACTTTCAGAGAGCTCATTATGAACAGTGTTGCAGATCAAGGCTCTGCAGATGTTCTGGCAAAAAAAAAAAAAAAAAGGAGTAGCCAAATGGCTTCATGGAGAATAGCTGGAATATTTGGCAACCCAGGATACTCAGGCATCCCTAAATTGTTTGGTGCTTTTACATTGTATAATGTTCTGATTTTCTGTATCTGCCTCTGTGTGTTGTTCTATCTATATAGCAAAATAGCCAATTCATTGAGAAGGAAGTGGAGGAAAACCACCTCTTCAGCAGCCATGTGTATTCAGTGAATGCTGCTGGCTGGCTGAGAGTCACTGGACAACCTGTCCTAAACTGCTGAAAAAAGATGTCCAAGCCACCTTTGATTTTTATTTCTTTTCTTCTTTTCTTGCAGCATAAGCATATCAAGTGTTTGGACAAAGTTTTTGAAGTTGTGTTTTGATCTTTTTTTGTTTGTTTTGTTTAGTTTTGTTTTGTTTAGGTTTGGTTTATTTGTTTGTTTCAGATTTTGTTTTGGTTTGGGGTTTTTTGTTTGTTTGTTTGTTTTTCCACAACTACTAATATAACTGTTCTTTTCAGTGCCCACACAGATTCACCCCCTGGAATCAGAGAACTTCTAACAGTGTAATACACCTCTGGGGGATTTGATTTGGCACCAGAATATGAAAGTGACTTCCTCTGATCAAAGTCCTTTCTGTTTCTGTCCTCATCCCCCACAGCCTTGCGGAGCCGGTCAGGACGATCCATCATCAATGGAAACTGGGCAATTGATCGACCTGGGAGATATGAAGGTGGTGGGACAATGTTCACTTATAAACGCCCAAATGAAATCTCCAGCACTGCAGGAGAGTCGTTTTTAGCTGATGGTCCAACAAATGAAGTCCTTGATGTCTATGTAAGTTCCATAGATATAATTTATTGTAGTCTCATGGAAAAAATGGTTCAGTGCATTGGTAACATGCAACACTAAAATTGCCTTCAGTAGCAATATTTGTTACTGGTTTGTTCCTTTAATTTTGTAACATTATTTTTGTTATGTTAATCTTGCATGCTGTTCCTTCTTTCTTGCTCCAGATCAGAGGAAATCTAAATAATGATGAAGCCTTTTTCTCTGAGACTTTACTGACAGGAAAACCAAGATAAAGATTACAAATGTCAGGATTACAAAAAAACCAAATTTTTTGGTTTGGTTTGGTTTGGTTTTTTGGTTTTTGGGGTTTTTTTTGTATGAACTAGATTTTCTCCAGATACTTTCCTACTCAAGCAAATTGGACATAGTTTAATCTTACAGTGAATTGAAGCACATACCTAAATCAGACCAGGCATTTCACAGAGTGATACCATCTCAGTTTCTTTAAGTGAAGCTTAAGTCCCAAAACTAGTAGTATGGCAGTTTTATTATGAAGCTGTGATAGGAGACAGTAGATAATAGTCATCTGGGAAGGAAAGAGATGAGATAAGCTCCTTACTTCAGATGGACAGATTTTACTACACCCAGTTGAAATAAATCTATAAATGGAATTGATTAAAAGTTATTTGAAGATAAATGGTGTATTCTGTGATTATATACTTTCACATGATGGAATCCATTTATTGTTAAGACTAGGTTTTGCCCTTAAGTGTAATATGGGGTGGAAAAACGAGCGTGCTGCATTATTTCACTGTAAAACACAGAGCAGCTGCTCTGATTACTGGACTGGGAAAAGTTAGATGTTGGCAAGGTTGTTCTCTATCTGCTATATGGTGTCCCAATAAAGCAATGTTACAATTATGCAAACATTACTTCTTTTTGGATATTTCTGATTGATTGGAATGTAAGACTGGCAAAATCCTGGAAGGTTAAATAGTTGCTTTCACAGATTCTGTGATGTAGACTCCATGTTTTTAAATATTATTAATAGTCACGTCATTGTGTGAGAAATTTATCATATTTTAATGTTTTGCCATTTTTTTTTTCCTTTTGTTTTTGCAATAAGTGCAAGCAAGCATAACTTTTTCAGTTTTGTTCTCTGGTTGCTACTGTGGATTGCCACATCTAATTTGACTAGACTTTTAGCTGAGGTGTTTCCTGTAGATGCAAGGTTTAGTACAATATATGTATTAGGGTCTGTCAGTTGTTTTGAGAAATGTGATGGAAAAACCTTGTGAACCATTAGAAAACTGCTTCTAGAACCTGGTTTGGGAACATGGGAAATACAGTTCTGCTGAAGTCAGCTTCACAGTGCTCAGTTCTCTCTGGACACACAGAGTGAATTTTCTGGATAACAAAGTGACATGGGAAGGACCAACTCTTTAAAAAATATTTCAGGCAGTGCATTATTAGATGGTTCAGAAAAGTGAATGATCTCTGAGGGACAAAGTTTAGAGGAACAACTGTTTTATTTGGCAAGGGAAAAGTGGTTTTGGCACAATGAAAAACAAAGATCTGAATCCCTACTTGGTGTTAATTGGTGTGATGAAGGTAGCAAAACCTGGAAGCACAAGTGTGCTCTGCTGGGTCATAAAGACATTGGCATAGCATGACTTCTTTCTTTTTGGCCCATGGTTTGTCAGAACCCAAGGTCTAGAGCAAGCTCTGATGTTTCTTTGGTTTTGGTTTGTTTGTTTTTTTGAAAAAGATAGTTAAAGTTTCTGATAGACTAATCTCCACAAAGAGTTCAGAACTTCTAAAGCAGCAGTGTCTGTAGAACCAATACTGAAGCAGTCAAAGCTAAACTAGTGCAATGAGCAGCTGATGACATTCCTGGTGTGACCATGCTCAGGCTCTCAGCAGTGGCAATATAATACAAACCAGTTGGGTATGGCATGTGCTGCTAAGAGCTTTAAAAATTCACATCTTGCTGAGGTGCCTTACAGCTTAAATGAGCACACAAGAAGTGACCCTGACTTTCAGCAGCATGCTCGTGTCAACTCACACGGGCTTGTGCAGTACTGTTCTGAAACCTCTTGGCTTTGTTTTTTCACAATTCATTTTCACGTTTCAAGGAGAAAACCCTATGGTTCCCTCCTGTGTTTCATAAAGAGCAGTGGGAGTCTGTCTGCACTTACATTACATCTTCATTCAGTTGAAAATTAATGTGGAAGGATGCAGAAGGGTTGCATGCTGGCTCTTCTTTCGCTTACAAGTATGTGGGCCTTTGTAATCTGTTCCCATGATCTTCACTGAGCAGTAGTTATGGTCAAAGTGGTGCAATGTTTGTACATGTTGAGTCTCCACTGAGTGGTGCAGAGGTGAGGAAATGAGCGGTTGGACCTGTGGTACAGTGCACGAGAAATAACACGGGTGTGCTGTCTGCATGTGCTCCCTCCAGATGCAACAGGTAAACCTGCACAGCAGCAGCTGGCTAGATGTGTAGTTCAGGGTCTGTGGTATTTATTCTTCTCTGCTTTGTTTCTTCCTTGCTTATGTTTCTTCAGGCATCTGTCAAGCTCCTTTTATCTGAGCATGTTTTGGTGATCCTAGGACCATCTCTTCTGCTGCTGCTGAGGCCTGGTATGAGCCTCTGCTGCCCCCGCCACCGAGAGGCCAGGCTGCCACAGCCACACCTTGTCAGCTTTACATTTTTCAGAGATTTTGAGAAACAGTTTCTACCATTGCAAGCCAGCTCAATTTGCAAACATAGTAACCTGTATTTTGGTATTTTTTTCCAGAAACAAACACATTTTTCACATTTTTTTAGAGTTGCACAGTTGAATGCAATGGTCTTAGAGATTTTTTCCCAATTCTTTGATTCTGTTATTAACCATTGTTTCTATTTTGACCAATGCTAAATACTGTTATGTAGTTGATTGGTTGAAGTACATATTTAAATTTTAATAATGTAACAAATGGAAGGACTGAATGTATGGCTCTTTCTCTTTTTAGATGATACATCAACAGCCTAACCCAGG
Source organism: Florisuga fusca (assembly GCA_038090715.1). Classification (NCBI taxonomy): domain Eukaryota; kingdom Metazoa; phylum Chordata; class Aves; order Apodiformes; family Trochilidae; genus Florisuga; species Florisuga fusca. The sequence goes on along the minus strand of JAAWXA010000028.1, from coordinate 11,294,440 downwards.
TATACATTATGAGTACATAATTCCAGGAGACAATGTCATTAGTCCTCAGTTGCTTGCTCAAAGGAGGCCAGGTAAACTGCTTCTGTTTTCTATTATTAAACACATTTTGTTGCCCAATAAATTATGAAGAAATTTTTACCATTAAATTCAGTGTAAATGCTGCCATTGATAAGAAGGAGGCACAGAATTTCCCCCTAGGTGCTGAAATGGAATACTGCATATATTTGGTAACTTCGATGAATTAATATTGGCAGGGATTTTTTTATTATGTAACAGGGAATATGGTCACATATTTCTACTTTCAGTAACAGTTTTGTTCTTAAAATGTTCGCCATGGCTGTGCATGAGCTGAGTGTTGTAACCATGACTCAGAAATCAGGTAGAACATGATTTTTCCCTTCTGCGTCTGAGACAATTTAAAACAACCCTTCACATTTTCTCTTTCCTCTCCCAATTGGAGAGGATCAAACACAAAGCAGTTACCTTCCCAAGCTAGAATCGTGCTCCTGACAGCTGTGCAGATGTGTTGTGTGCACTGGTATTAAGTTCTGAAGGATGGCAGAAAATTTGCAGGCGAGTTTGGTCCTACTTTTAATGTTCTTGACTTTCCTTGACAGATTTCTAAGTGTGTTTGCAGTCTGTTTGTAATGAGGAGCAGCTGTGCTGGGACATGAGGAGGCACAGAATACAGGGCATGGTACACAAAAAAACACGCTTTGGGAAATTCTGACACTGGGTGCATTAACTCTGTGGTGTGTTTTGAGATTCTTCAGTTCTTAATGTATTTGCTGGCCAAGACTTGGTTGTCTTAGTTTAAAACAACACACTCTTTGCACAACACTATTAGGAGGTCTCTGCATAACAGATTAAAGCTGCTTTCAAATTTCATAATGCTCTGGTTGTGATTACTAGTGGATGAAAACACAGACTGATATTTGCAAATGAGGTTTATTATTTTACTTTTTTGTTACGTACACCAGGTGAGCCCTTGAATGGTCAGTTAGGAATGCCAGAAGGTACAAATCATGAGGATGAGGATTTGCATATGGAGACAGATACTCTCACTGGACAGTCAGTTGGAACATTTCCTGTTATTCAGCCAGGAAGATTCCCTTCTCATCAGCCAGAAAACCAGGTACCTGCTGTGCAACCACCAAGACAAAACCGAGAATACAACTGGAAACAGATTGGAAAAACTGAGTGCACTACTACATGTGGGAAAGGTAAGTGCTTCATACACCATGCACAGAAAATAGATGACACATCAGGAGAATTCCAATGTGGGAGAGGAGAGGGAAGAAGCAGTGTGACTATTCAGCAGCTCTTCTATGCATAAGGCATTGCTGGACCCAGTATCTTCTGTATCTTTTAAGCAGAAGATGCTATTATGTGTACCTATATTTAAATCAATAGTAACAACAAAACAAAAAATATAAATATTATGTAAATTAAAAGACAATACATGGCATTTGTCTCTGAAAGGAATTGTTTTAGGATTTTATGGCAAGTTGCTCTCTCTCACACAGCTGTTTCCCTCAACGTTCTTTGGCATTCTTTGTCCTTCCATTTGGCCTCTCCAGCTTTGTCTGATGCACCCTCAGTGCTTTTTTGTGTCTTTGTCAACAGTTTTCTGATATTTACAGGAAGTTTTCACAAGGATTCCATTAGCCCTATCTTTGCCTTGTTGGATATTGCTGTAACAGCAATAATGTGACTTCAGAATACTGAAGTTTTCATGAGGGAGAAGTGGAAAGGAAGAGGTACAGGAAGGGACTGGTGATGAGTCAGCTTTTGGGATGTGATGGATACACTATTAGCTTGCCAGATTAGTTGTTGCCAGGAGACATTCACAGGGACCACAGATTCAATAATGCATAGCACAAGCCATTATTTGGAACAATAAGTTTTCATTAAAGAGAATTATTTTTTATTATTCATAGCCACCCATCACCATACCTAAAAAATCACAGAGCTTTGAAATAAAGATGTACCAGCGAGGGAACTCGACTGTCACGAGTTTGTATACATGGACAGCTTTTGCTTTCTAGTTAGTTTGAGGTGACACTGAATTTGTATCCATTTTAGAGCTACAGATAGAGATAAAAATATGCAGCAATATTGATACTAGTCAAAATTGCTTCCCAGTATATTGTGAAGACTTTTTCCCATGTAGGAATTACTGCAAAAGTATTAGAGCTAAAAAGCAGCCTATAAAAGTCAGAAGACTTTTTGAAGTCAGGCTTCTTGTGGAGAAAAGGAGGGGATGTAAACCAGAATTATTTTAGTTGGCATTTAAATACACTATGTCTTTTAAAGAAGTCATACAAGCAAAATTCTTAATTGCACCTCATTACTGTTTACAGCAGTCAGTGAGTATCACCTGCTGAGTGTTTATGTTACCATGTATGTGGTGAACTTTAGTATCCAAATTAGGTAATTTATGATACAGTTGCAGGAACACATCAAGATACGTATATTCTTCCTTTACATCATGGGAGTCTTGGTTGTATTTCTTCTGGACACTTAATCATACTTCTGGTTTCTTCAGAGTTCTGGTAGCTATTGGCAGTGATATTAGTGGAATCTGAGTCTAAATGATGATTGCAAAATTGTAGGCAGAACAGAATCCAAAGGATAACTTTAAGCCTCCTATACATGTTACATGTACTCCATGGAATTTATCAAGAGAACTGTCAAAATTTAATGTATCTTTTTGTGTTATTTGGAGAAGGTGTGTGTTCTGATCAAGTTAAATCCAAAAGAAACTGGACCTTGAGGTCAGATTCCTGACACTGTTGAGACTGTATCAACATACCTAGGTATCTTGGTGTGAGAAGCCCATGTGAATCTTTGATTCTTTTAAGGTATTTCAAGTCTAACTAGGTTATATAGGCTGATAAAAAATGGAGGGGAAAACCCAAAAATAAATCTTGTAGTATTCAAGGCTTTATTTTAATTTTCTATGATCCGATATAGGACACTTTTTTCTTTTTTCCATGTTTTCTTTTTTTTTGCTACTTTATTTCTTCATGCAGAAATGTAGATGATACAAGGTCTTCAATTTTAATTTCTGACCTAAAGAAAAAGTGAGGGTAAACAAACAATTTTGACAAAAAATTGTTGGATTTCAGGGCACTTTTCAGCAAATCTTTGGCTTGAGAAAAAAGACTGCTATAATTATTTTTTATTTAAAGTGAAAATACTTCTCATGAAAACTGCCACCAACTCTTTTCCCAGATTTCCATTTAAGATGGAAATGAGCAAAGAGAGCATTTAAGAGCAAGTAGATCTGCTTGAAGTTGGACAGAGTGGAAATTGCTACTGTATCCAGTCAGGGAAGTAAAGCAGCACATTATCCCTCTCTGTTGTCCAGGGAGGAGAAGGCTGGTTACTGCAAATTCCTTCAGTCCTGGAGCCACAGGAACTTCTTCCAAATTTTGTCAGAAAGATCTTAGAGAAGGAGTACTGCCCTTCATCTTTGAGCGCAGCTTGTACCTTAAAACTCCCATCTACCCCTTGGCAGTCACTGCTTCTTCCTGTCTTGCAATTAACATGGAAAAAAAGCTACTTTTCTGTCATCTTTCTCATGCTTGGTCTACATACATTGCTGTATAGAGTGCAGTCCTAAGTGGTAGCTTTCCTTGTTTCAGACAAGAGCAGTAAAAGTGTGAGAAATATGAATTCTGTTGAAAAACTGCTTGTTTAAACCAGCAAATGATTTTTGTTTTTTTAATTCATTCTATTTCTCATCTGAAAATTGGGCATTTGTGATCCTCTCTTCAGGCTGTACACTGTATTTCCCCAAATTCTGAAGTGTACTGTTAGGATCAAGGTCAGTCAGTATAGTTTTACTTTAAAAATACAGCTTTATTCAGAATGATTACACATCATCCATTCATTTCAAAGCCAAAATTACAAGCATGAAATTCTGATAAGGAAAGCATTCCAGAAAAAGTTTGTGGGAAAAAGTGTAAATGAAAATTATTTAAAGACTGACCATTAAATATGGAGAGAAGAAATTTTTAAAGATTCTATAGTCTGCAGTAATGCTTAACCTGTGACCTTTATCTTACGAACCTTTTCAAAAAACAGGTAAAGTGGATAGTATTCTCACGTGTTTACTCAACACATAACTCTAAAGTAAGGAGGCTCAGTCTCTTTCCAGAAGCATGACAGAGGATTGCTATTTTTTTCCCTCTCTCACACCTGTATTGTAGCTACTTGGCTGCATTTTTTAAAGTTGCCTGAATACTTAATATTTTGTACTCTTGGCACAATAAAGAGACAAGCAGGCCAAGGAGCATATTTTCTCAGCCTTTCCAACAATGCCATGTTGTACTTTCTATATAGTAAAGACTTCTCTTAATACTGTACTGTAAACAGTGTATTATTCAGCTCTCACATTTGGAAATTTTGCATAAGAATTGGTCTGTACTTCCTGTTGCTAAGGTATGCTTTTCCTTTCTGCATCACTACTGGATGATACTGTTACGGCTTACACTGCAATGTATTTTTTAATACATCATCTAATTTTCTTCTTCATTTCAGGGTCACAGTACCCAGTTTTCCACTGTGTCAACAGAATCACTCATGAGGAAGTACCTGAGGGTTACTGTGACAGCAGCACCAAACCCATTCCAGAAGAGGAGGCCTGCAACCTCTTCCCCTGTCCAGCTTTGTAAGACATTACAATTTAAATCTAGTGAAATAATCTGATGTCATTGAGGTTTTGCATATGAAAGGGACAATATTAAGTAGAAAATTATTTTGTACTTAGCACTTGTGTCATAAAGTGCAGTGGATATTTTTTCAGTACTTGTTCTTGTCCACCTTCTCCTTCATAGGGAGCAATAACATTCAGAAAAGACAAAAGGGAAGTTGCCAACAAGTGGGTGTAGTAATTTCTCAACATGTGTGAGATAGTTCAGGCATGCTTGCTATCTCTATGGGTATGGTTTTTTTCAAGTGATAGGCTTCTGCATATTTCTGTCTCAAAGAGAGGCTCTGTAGGTTGTATCACTCCACACTGGACCAGTGTGCTCTACTCCCCACCTGTTCATTGTATAGTGTCACATTTACAGATGAGATCAGGCTGCTGGTGCTCCCAACAGCCCCCTCCTGTCACCTCTGTCTCCTGGAATGCAGTAGTATTTCACCTCGAGGACTGGATTCTGAAGTGGTAGTCCTTGTCTCCAGCACACTAATACAACCTGCTCAGGTGTGATTTCCATCTGAAAAGACATATGCAGTCAGGAGACCTTGACTTAAAACTAGCTAAGAAACCAGTGAGGAAAAAAAAAAACAAAACCCCAAAAATACAAAAAACCCCAAACATGCAGGGTGTATACCAGGAAGGGAAAATGGTTAAACCCAATTGCCGTTCTAGCAGCTTTATTTCAGAATCAGGTCAACAGCTGTATTTTCCATCTCTCTTGTGTTTGCATTCTTCAGAGCAGCAAGTGGCCACTCCTTATTCCATGGCAGTTTGTAATGGTCTAAGTGCTGTTACAGTGTTAGAGAAGCCTGACAAGCAATTTCTGTGCATATTAGACACTAGGGACATTGTGAAGCTGTTTAGTTGGAGATGTCTTCCTCATCAAGCATTTTTTTCATGTTTTCTTTCTATTATCTCATACTAATTCAGCTTCACTTGTTTACACAAACACTATGAAAATATAAACAAAGATGTGTAAATATTTATTTAAAAGAACAGAGGTTTCTCTTGATCTCCACAAGACTTCTGAATTAAAATGTGTGAGCAGTTTAGATACTTCCTTTATTTGTATGTCTTCATGTCTGAAATTAAAACTGAAAGGGGAAAATGACATGTTTATACAAAAGTGATTAAATAAATACAGTGATGTCTTGGAATGCAAAGAATTCATCTAGGAATGTTTTTATCTCTTGAGTTCAGTTTTGCTAATGAATGACTGACTGGATACGTTATGTGATTTTTGTAGTATTGTCCTTTTTTAAAGCCTTTGCTGCAGAAAAAAATTATGGGACACAAATATATTGGGAAGTTTTACAGAACAAAAATATATATTATATATAGAATCTTAAAAAAAACAAAACCAAAAAAAAGCCCAAAGAGCTATTAGTGACTTAATTAATGTTTGTAATATGTTTTGAAATCACAAATTGTTCAGTCAGCACACATCACACATGCTTGTTATTGTTAACCACTGTGGTTATATTTGTCACAAGTATATAAAGTTGTCTTCATAAAGGATTAAGTTCTGCATGCAGAGGCGTCAGTGCTCTTCTGTACCAGCACCAGAATCATGCCATTTGAGTTTAGATTATTAGTAGAGAAATATTTACTGAAAAAATATGCCCTGTTGTTTGTTTTTTTTTTCCTCTAGCTGGGATATAGGGGAGTGGTCTGAGTGCAGCAAGACGTGTGGCCTTGGTATGCAGCATCGACAGATCTTGTGCCGGCAAATGTACGCAAACCGCACCTTGACAGTCCAGCAGTACCGCTGCCAGCACCTGGAGAAACCGGAGACAACCAGCACTTGCCAGCTGAAGATCTGCAGTGAATGGCAGATTAGGACAGAATGGACTTCTGTAAGTATGACTGATTGTCGTGCCCCCAAGGTGGGTGTGGCCTTGTCAATTCTCTCAAAGTGAGCACAGCTCCCCACATGTGGGGGCCAAACCAAATGTCACATCCCATAGAGTGGGTACAGCGTTACGTCCCACAGAGTGGGCACGGGTAGGGTTCCCCAGAGTGGGGATCAACCCAGGGAGATTCAGACTGGACCCCCTTGCTTTCTAAACTCCTTCAGAGAGGAGCCTAAACCTTCTTTTTCCTTTCTGCTGAAGTGTTTTCTTGATCCTGATTTGCCCAGCCTGTGCTGAAATGCAAATCACAGCACACAGGGGGCTGTGCACAGGCAGTCCCCACAGGCACAGTCAGGCAGCAGACTGTGTGTAGCTTTGTGGGTCTTCCCCTGTGGTAAAGCCTCAATGCATTATCCATCAGCTGCTACATTTTTTAAGCTGATGGTGGCATTTTTAACTTTCTAGTCGTGAAGTAGCTGTGATAAGTTGGTACCTTTGTGAATAAAAAAAATAGAAATTCTAGACAAATATAAAAGATATGTTGGTTGGTTAATTCATTTTCCATGTTGAAATAAAGTCAATCTGGACTTAAAGGACAGTAAATTTGATAGTAAAGGTAAAGTTTTGTTGATGAGAAAGGGGAGCTGGTTTTGTATGTAGTTGCATTTTGAGAAGTATTTCTGTGTACAGAGCCTTTAGAGGTTTACTGCATATGGTGAATGAAGCTAAACAAATGCTTAAGAAATTGTAACTGGTTGAATACAAGTGTAATTCCAATAAAATTCTGTGATTAATTTCCTCTTGGAAGTAAAATTAAGCTTCTTGGCATGAGAAAGATCTGTCATAAAGAAAGGAGCTATTTTAGTTGCTATTTAGTGACTTAACACATCTAGTCTGCATTTTGGCCAGTGTTCTGAGGGAGCAGTTGAATAAATAGCTGCAATCTGAAGATTAAGGCTGTGAGTTATCTTGCTGTAGGGAATATATTTTACATGATGAATAACTTTGACATGGAAATATAGTAGACATGATTAAGCATTTGAAAGCAAGGAAAAACCACTGAAGCTGCCTTAAGCTGTGCTAGGGAGATACCAATAGCTGTCTGTGTTCTCTGAGGTTGAAGAGAAGAAGCAGGAGGAGAAGGCCTTTACATGAAGAGGGATTCAGAAGCTGTGAATCTTTGCATTTCTCTTGCTTTGTATCTGCTTATAGGTCAAGATCAAAATTATGCAGAATATTCGAATACCAGCAGTTCATTTTGGTGGAGTGCAGCATGGCCTCTTGGAAATAGGGTTTAATTTTGTGTTTTCCAAATGTGTCTACACAGTATGCTGTAGAATACTACAGACTGAGAATATTATTGAAAGCTGCTTATGCATTTTTATTCCCTGTACTTAGCAATCTAGGATAGTTCTATAGCTTCTGTGGATGTCTTAGCAGAAAGGAATGAGCTGTGTTCCCAACTCCCTGATAAACCACTCCAGTTCATGCTTAGAGTCCTGATGCAACCTCCTTTTTGTTTCAGTGTTCAGTGCCTTGTGGAGTGGGGCAGAGGACCCGAGATGTGAAATGTGTCAGCAACCTTGGAGACATTGTTGATGATGAGGAATGTAACATGAAGCTCCGACCAAATGATATTGAGAACTGTGACATGGGTCCCTGTGCTAAGAGCTGGTTCCTTACAGAGTGGAGTGACAGGGTAAGGCTTCTCCTTATTTTCATGCTGCCTAATATTCTGGAACAACTCAGGGGCATCAGAATAAAAAATACACATCTGTACAACCTTAAAAGGAGTGATCTTATTTTCTGTGTTTATACTTGATCTGTTAAACAGGCAAGAGCAAACAAAAAATAAAATTCCCAAGGGCATCTTGAGCTCTTGTTGGATACAAAAATGCATGGAAAGGGCAAGTGTGTGGGTTCATAGCCAAACATCTGCATTTAGAATTGGCTGTGTCTGAACTTCCCAAAACAATTAGTGTGCTGAGATTTATTATTTTGCCTTGCTTAGCTCTGAGTCTCAAGATTCGTACTCTAAAAGTTTCCTTACAGCTTTTTTAATGGATGAAGGTTTGAAGCCTAATGTCTGGGTTTAAGTTCAAGTCACAAAACAATGATCCTATAGGCTTGAGAAGAGGGGAACAACTTCATAAACTCAGGCAAGGTTGATTCAGGCTTTTTACTTAGTGAACATTGATGTATTTTTATCCCAGTGAGTCAGATTCTCTGCATGAAAGCAATGAAAACAGTGGTTTACCTTGTATCATTTTTGGGCTCAGACTTACTGGTCAGTGGCCATATTTGTATGCTTTCATGAAAAGGCTTGCAAACATGAGCTAAGAGGAGCCTGCTATTTTAGGGTGAATGCTTGCATATTAATTTCATCTGTAAGTAAGTGGAGCCTTCAGTCTATAAAATCCTGATTGCACCTCCCTTTTCTTTGACTGGTTGCTTTTGCAAGCAAATTATCAAATTTGTCATTGAAGCTGTAAGATTACATTCATAACTTCATGGAGTCACCATGTAGATTGTTTTCTGGTAGTATCTCTGAAAGCTGTGAATGTCTGGCTCAATAGATACCCAGAAGACCTTTTAAATGTTTTAGATACAGAGGAGAACTTCACAAGTAGGACAGATCCCTAGTATGATCCCACATGATTTTAAAAAGTCTGACAAGACTCTTCCTGCAATTAAAAGCACACAAAATTTTCAGCCTCCAGACAACTCAAATAGATTTTTTATAAAAAAGAAACAAAAAAACAACTCACACTAAAAAATCTCTGTTGGCATTTGAACCATTTTTTTCCCCCCACTTGCTATTCCCTGAGTGAGCATTCTAGCATAGCATGGACAGAAAGTAACCAGGGATTAGTGCAAATGGCAAAGTTGTTGCTATATGGGAAATAACTGTCTCCTTTTTGTTTGAGATTTTTTTGGGTTTTTGTTGTGGTTTTACTTTTGGGGGTTTGTTTTTTAGCTTGTAGAGCTGTTTGGGTTGTTGTTTGCTTTACAGTGCTATTAAAGTGATATTTTACAGGTAAGGGAGAAAATGCATTCTACCCTCAAAGACATCTTTCTTGAAAAAGCTACTACTGTCAGTAACACAGCTCCACCACATAAAGCACAAAGATTCCAGTAAAGACTCCGGCATCAATGTTTTCATCATTATTCTATCTTGGTAGTTTGTTCTCTGCAGAATTAGAAATAGTTTTGTAGCTGAAGGTTTTGACTGTAGAATGTTATTATTTTTATTTATATGTATTAAATAGGGCACAAAAGTGAAGCAGGTAATGTGGAAAATCTTGGAGGTTTTTTTTCACCACAAACATTTTAGGGTCAGAAAGTAAAGAATGGATTTTGTTACCCTCTCAGCTTATATAAGTGTACAAATTAATTTCTTCCAAATGCTTGCTACTGTAGTTGGCATTATTCACCATCACTTCTGCCAGCAGTGGGTTTGGTGTTTGGTTCACAAAGAGAATGGAAGGAACAGTTTATTTCAGGAAAAAAGTAGATTTGGCCTAGAATATGTGGAATCTTCTCAGGTTCACACATACCTTATTAAGTTGGACGTTCAGAGACATTTAGTGGCAGTGCTTCCAGTGGAGGTTGGTGGAATATAGCAGTAGTCTGTAGCTTTGCAAAGTCAAGCCCTTGGCCATGAGCTTTCTTACTGTGCCTTTGAAAGGCTCTTTTTTAGGATGAGAAGTCTCTCTCTCTCTGTAGCGTGTTTCTGTTGAAAGACAGAAGAAGTCTGCCATGTAATGGAAATGGGCATTCCCAGGTGTATGGACTTTGCAAGTGTAATTCCCCAAACAATTCTTTAAAAACTATTTTAAGCCAAACCACAGTTCAGCAATAAGCATAGATCAGCGATGGGCAGCCACAAATGGTTCAGATAAGCAGCCAAAAGTTCAAATGCTCAAAGAAAGCTTGTTCAAACCTCTTGAGTCCACAAAGCTGTGGTAGAAATCTCACAAGAACAGACCTTCTTTGTGAGATTTATTACATGCCTACTTCAAGTCCCAGCTGGAAATACCACAGAACAGTCTTTCCCATTGTATTTTGACATTTCAGCCGTGGCTAGAAGTAAGAGGTGAAAGAACTTATCATAACTTTTGAGAACTTTGGAACTTTGAAATGGTTGAGTTCAAACTTTGTTACAGCCATAGGAGAAGGCCTGGCCTGTACTTTTCTGAACCCCTTTTGCAAGCATCTAAAGTGTACTGTTGCACATGCAGCAAGTAGAGGTTTCCAGAGGCCTGCCAGGGATCGGTTAGGCACACGCTTTCTTTTTCAGCAAGGGATATATCAAACTTCCATGTTCAGATTTATGTGATGCATGGGACTTTACAATATAGCCTTGGTTAATTAGCAATACATCAAAGAAAAGCACAGTAACATAAAAATTACAGTTGTCTGTTGCCAACAGATGTTAAATTTCTGGATTTGATAACTGTGATATGTGCAGAATTTGACAAGGGTATTCTTTAACACAGGGAGAGAAAGAGATGAAAAGTCACATCAGAGTTATAAGGAAAGCACAAGATCTAAATCAGAATTGGTGGAAAGATTTTGGGTTTTCTTGTTTTACTGAAATTAATTTACGCAAGAGTATTCCATTTCATTAGTAGTTCCTGTAGTTCTGTGAATCAGAAGATCATATCATTACATTTTCCTAAATGTAACCCCTGCAATACAGCATACATTCACTTAAAAACCTGTAGAGAACAGAGTTGTGTGCATGGGTTGTCTCCTTGCCAGTATGGGCTATATCTTGCTTTACTCCATAAATAATACTTGGCTACCTTCTCACCATGTTCTCCCATCATGTTTTCCCACAACAGGTATTGGTGTATTTTAGTTCCCACCTGTTTTCCCCCATGCCCCACAGCACTGGATTTTCTGCACAGACCAATTCTTTATACATATAATTATTCCTAAGTAGTTAGAAAATATTTGTGTTCCTAAAACTAAACAGTTCCTGAGTTATTTTGATAAACAGATACCAGAGTCCATTGTGTGCGTGTTACACACAGACACTTTTACCTGCAAAGCTCATGAGGTGTGTGGTTACTGGTGTGCACACTGGTGGAAAGAAGAAAGGAAAGAAGGGAAACAATTTATTCTTAAGATCAAACCCTTATTTTCTGAAAAGTATATGCTTTGTTATTTGTCTTTGAAGGACATCTAAATACCATGTTCTGATAACCCCTAGGCTCAGTCTTGAGAGAAACAGAAATTGTTACCCATTTCAATGGGAAAGATTACAGGTTACAAGCCTCCAGCAGCAAAGTGAGACTCATCATACTTTGTATGTGCCTGCCTTTGCCTTTAGCTCCATCAGTTTCATGGCTTTGTCTTCTACGTCACCTTTAACCCCTTTTGACTAGAGAATCTAGACAAACTTTTGTGATATTTTTCCTCGGGTATGTTGGAAGATGCCTTCCTGTCTCATAATTCTCTTAAGATGTCACATTGCATTAGAGCAGAGTTCCACCAAACTGCATCTATTAATCAGTAGAGTAAAGCCCGTGAGCCTCACTGAACTTAGCAACAAAATTGGGTTGATGGAAGAAGATGAGATTCTTGCAACCTTTCAAAGACTGATGATTTGACAGCTCAGCTAGCTGGAAAATTTACTTCTCCTATAGGTCAGAAGTAGGAAACTCCATTCTTCTGATTTACAGCAATGGGAGACTTACCAGTATTTCCTTCCAGCCAACTGGAGCATTCCCCTCTTGCATTATTATTTATTTCTCGTTGTCATCTCCAGTGTTCATTTGTTTCTCATTTTATGTTTAGAGCACACTTAGAAAAGAAGCCAACACAAAAACAGTTCTGGGATGTTAATAAGATTCTAAGGCCAAAATAAAATCTTGGGAAGGAAGAAAAAATGCTGCCCATCAGGGAACAAAATCAAAACAGATCAAACACATGCTCTGGATTTCACTCTATATTAAAAGGAGTAACAATAATGCTTCTGTAATATCTTCCATCAGAGATCTGCAGTATGCTTTGTAAAAATTGGTGCTTTATTCCTCACAATCCTAAAGCATTACCTAACAGATACAAGTGGGTTTGTTGAACAATGAAGTGTGGAACCACCAATGAATATTTTAGCTCATGCTTTTCTTTCACTGTTTTTTATTTCCACCTGGATGGCTCACCTAAAATCTCCTAGATCCTGAAAAAAATCAAAGGAAAAGAGACCACCACAGGGCTTGTGTAGATTTTATTATTATTATTATTATTATTGTTTTCAGTATAAAATGAAAACAAGAAAAAATACCCTTTGCCATTTATTTCGTTTGAGAATCATATCTAATTAGTAGCATTGCATTTTTATGTATAAATATGTTACTCACTTCATGATCTCCAATGAAACATAAAGCCAGGAGTGATTTGAAGGAGGCATTGATAGAAGGATAGCCAAGACCTACAGAGATTTCTGGTTTTTTCTCTAGAGGTGATCTCTCTTTACTACAGTTCAGCTGCTTTAGATGAAAACCAGCCTATGAAAGTTCATGTGGCAATGAGGAAACTTGCCAGCTGGAGCCCACAGCACCCCACTTAGATGAGCATGGCAGGCACATAGGTGGTAGGCAGGTGCAAACAAGAACCCAGATTATCAGGCAAGGTGTGGTGATGAGGCAGGTCCCAGGTCAAGCTGGGAAATCATTCCACATCTCACGTCCAGGGACAGTAACTAGTGTCAGACACAGCCCAGTGATCCTGGGGAGTCAAGGTCGAGCTGGGAAGTGAGATCAGGGGTGCAGGATCAGTGAGCCTTGTGCCCAGGCTCTGGTATAGCTCAGGCAGGGACTGATGGACCAGGACTGATGGTAAATGGAGCCCCTGAGCCCACGGGCAGGTGGAGTCCCCAGGGGAGGCTGGTCAGGACCAGTAAGGCATATTGGCACATTCAGGCACAGAGAAGTCCTCAGAGCTTCCAAGGCAAATGATGTTTATTGAATGGACCAGAGTAGTGAAAAAGTTTGATCCCTGATGTTACTTATTTCAGAGAGCATTAGCATCAGTTATATGTAATTATGAATAGTGTTACCAACTGCATACAAAGAAAGTAACAGTGTGGATGTAGAAGCAACCATGATCCAGCTTGAGTGTCTAAAAATTGTAAGACTATATTTCAAAACTTTTGTTATCTTGAAGGGATACCATGGGCCTGCCAGACTAAATGAAGGAACAGTCTGACTTAGGATCCTGCACCTATTGTATGCATAGATGCACTCTAAATGGAAATAATTCAGATCCAGATATCAGAAAGTATTTTGGTGATACATAAGGATATTTATGACTATCCACCTAACCCCCTGTTTTTTATATACCTTTTAGGGAAAACAAAGGTTACATAATCCTTCTAAAATCCCTTCTGAATGAGATTTTCTCAGAGTAGGTCAAACAATGCTAAACAGTTTCATAAATGTATTTCAAACACAGATCTCAATTTTTATTTTTTGCAGTTGTGTAACATCAGGAGGATGATTCACAAAAAACTTCACTAGTTTGGGGAAATAATTAAGATTATGGAGGTTTAAGTGTGGTAAACAGAAAACCTGCACAAATGGAGACATTTTACTGGAAATTAATTGGTTGCTATTTAAAAATTTAATGAAGGTTAGCAATGATGCTGAGAACTGGGTGAAAGGACTTGGGATTTCTGGTAGCTTTTGCTGCCACTTTCTTGTGGTCTGTTGCCCCAGCTGAGGGTAATGAGTAGGGCCAGCAGATTAGTGAAAGGGAACTGGCACTGGTAAAGGGTTTTTTTGTTTTGCTCTACCATGTCCTGTGGCTGTGACAAAAGTTCAGACTTTTCAATTGCATTTTTTCCAGGTTTGCTAGAACTAGCCTTATGTTCCTCAACTGCTGTTTTCTGACAACTGTTGGAACACTGGGTTAGGGTTGTTCCCCTTATTTTTAGTTTTTAATGGCAACTGAAAGCTACTGAAACAGAATTCATGATGGAAGGATCTCAGGAAGAGGAGATAGAGCAGACTCCTTAAAACTAGGGAGGGTGTTCCACAGACTAAGGTTTTTGAGGAATTTCTGCCAATTAAAACAAGACAGTGAAATAAAATACCTTTAATAATAGGACCATAACAGAAAAGTTTCAGCTTGTGAAAGTTCCTCGTGTCATACAATGTAGGTTATGGCAGTTACTGTGTAATAAAGCAACAAGTCAATGGCACAAAACTGAAAGCAGTGGGTGTGTCAGTTGTGAAAACCAAAGGGAGAGGATTCATTATCCAGACACTCCCTATTCCCTGCTTTGGAAATCATGGCTTTCACGTGGAAGATTTTTACTGAAAGGAAGAAATAAAAACCATGAAAAACCAAATACTTAACACAGAAACATTCAGGTTTAAGTTTGCTTTGTAAATCCTTTGGGGGTAGTTAATCTGTAGTAAAATCTTGCAGCAGAGGGTGGGACAACCCTATAATTTTCCATTTGGTATTTCCTTTGTTATTTGATATGTAAGCCTAGTTCATGCATAATAATTTAAAACATAACACTATGGAGATTTTCTGGATGACTTTATAGACTAAACTTGTTCCCAGCTCTGGTTTACAAAGCAGAAAAGCAAATCAGAATGTCAAATGAAAATTACTTAGAAATAAGAAAAGTATTTACAGAATAGATGCATAGTTCTTTATGCATAATGTAATTGAACATACTTGCCAAGGATAAAATATGAACAGCCACAAAATTAATTTCTATAGAGTGGGTTTGAATGGCAGCCATTTTATAGGGCTCAATGAAGCAGTTTACCTAGGGGTGGACTGTTTGAAATGGGTTTAGTTTAGTTATGGCTTACACGATCAGGAAAATGTTCACTACTGGCACATTTTACATGATTCTTGTATTTTCAAGATTTTGCGAGTTTACTTTGAAAAGACCTCCTTGGCCATCAAATCTGGTTTGCTGAGGAGGTAAGTCTATTTCACACACCTGTATGAAGGTGGAAAAGTTTGTTGTGCACCACCAACAAAAAATGGTTGTGTTACTTACAGACATCATTTAAGATAAGCTTAGTTATTAGATCTTGCAGATGGAGGAAGAAACCGTTCCAGACTATGAGCACATTTTTTGTATTCCTGTGTATTATAAAAGCATCTCTTTAAATTCTGAATCTCTAGTTATTAAAAAATTGTGTTTTGTTTGTTAAAAAAAATGACTTGTCTAAAGTTCAATCACTTCTTCAGTTTTTTAGGGATTCTATTTCAGTAAACCTTTCCCCTTCTATTCAATCATCTTGTTAAAGAATCCAAACCAGCTGATAATATTTTTCTATACTGTATCTGTGGGATAAATATAAGATGGCTACATGCTTCACACCAATAAGCAGTATTCTTCAGTGAGATTGAAGTAAGAATACTTTGCAACCAATTGTATATTCAGTTGTTGGATACTCTCTGGAGAAGATGAATTACTGTATGGTTTAAACCTGTTATTAACTGTGGTGCTATCATGGCATTTGCTGTTCTGTAGTAGAAATATCCCTCACATTATTACCAATGGGAGCCAAATCAAGCTAGTGGGCAATTCAGTGGCTCATTAGCAGGTCTTTGAATCATTCTTATTTTATTCAATAGAATTAAAAAAAAAAAATGTTCCAGTATAGAGTTACATTGATTCACCAGGAATGTACTGTTCATTGTTGAAATAATACAAAGTTTCTTCTAATTAATAACATTTTAGGTTAAAAATAAAATCTGAAATTTCACTCAAAAGCATATTTTTCTCCCATATACTACATACTTATCTGTGGTTTTCTTTGCATGTGTAAAATAGTTGCTTCTGATTGTTTACATTTCTATTTTTCAACAATCTCCACATAGTTGTTATTTTATTTTGTTTTGTTTTATTTTGTTTTGTTTTAATGGACTTGCAACTACAAATGCATTTTGAAAGAAAAAGATAAGATTAGGAATGAATCAGTCTTAACACAAGAATTGATTATTTCCCTTGGATGTTTCTGGTATGTCAATAGTTTGATATTGCGCAGAGCAACAGAATATCAAAGATTTTCCCATGGAAGTAGTAAGGGCATAAATGGAATTTATCCTGCAAGGTTTATGGATGACATGCATATTATCTCTGAACATGTGAAATAAGAATCTGCATATCACTATTTATTAAGAGTTTTCAGAATTTAGCAGTGAGAAGTTGATAATGGTGAATGTTAGTTACTGGTAAGTTATGCCATTAGAAAGCAACATTGAATTTCAATAAAATTCTACAGCAACCTCCTCTGCCAAAACTAATTAAGAACTTAAGATTTAAGCAGGCTGAGAAGTAAGTAGTGATAGAGTTACTTGCTGAGGATTTACCTGAAGCATTTGAAACAACCTGTCAAAATTGTTAGCATTTTTCTATTTTGTTGCTTTCTTGTACTCTGTCAACTGGTTACACACAAAAGCTTCTGGATGCATTATACAGTTGTTTGGTAACCAATTCCACAGTCCTCAGAGTCTTCCTAGCCTCAGTTTTTTAACCAGTGTAAGAGTTCAGGTGGCTAACGTCTTGAATGGTCGGAGGAGAAATTTGTAGAAAAACTCAGACTGAAATGTGGCTGAGGTCTGAAAAACTGCCTGTTGGTGTTACCCCTTCTCACATCTGCTGATGGGTATGCAGAAAGATGAATAAAATAAAAACTGAAAGAATTTACAGATAGGAAGAAGGAAAAGCTATAAAAAATAGATTTCTTTCTTCCCCAATTCTTTAGTTTCTTTCCCTTGCAACTCTAAAGGTACTGCTTGTAGTGTATTCAAAGCTAGGAAGCTGTAAAATGATTTGCTACATCTGAATTACAAATAAAAGCAATCAACTCATTCACTTCTACTTGATTGTTGCTTCTCCTTATTTCATTGTGCAGTCTGAAGGGTGGACTAGTGAGTATGTTCTGCCTTTTGCTCCCCAGTGTTCTGCAGAATGTGGTGATGGAATCCGTACGCGCTCAGTGGTTTGCATGACAAACCATGTCAGCAGTTTGCCTCTGGAAGGCTGTGGCAATAACAGACCCTCTGAAACAACTCCCTGTAATAATGGACCCTGTGCTGGGAAACAGGAGTGGTTTGCTGGGGGCTGGACACAGGTAAACTATCTACCATATTTATTAATTTATTTTTTTTTCTGCTGGTAATTTAATTTTTTTCATGTACTTCTGTGCAATGAATATGTGTGCCTTAAAGTATTTCTACATCTCTGCAGAATGTTTGGATTTTTTTCTGCATTTTGCTGAGTTAATGTTCAATACTTTGCAGATCCTGCTGGTTTTCTACTTCAACAAAAATAAGATTTTGTTCTTCTCTTCCTCTGTACCTTCAGTTTGATTTCTCAGCTGACCCATTAGATTTATAAAATGAAAGATTACAGAAAACTGCTTAGCATATTCAGGTGAATGCTAGGGCTACATTTGCACCCTTTAAAGTATAGCCTTTGTGATCAGGAATACCTGCAGGGATACATACATATACATATATGTAGAGAGAGAGATTACAAAAGACAAAAACCCATGGCTAAACCCAAAAGGTAGCTTCAGTATTATTGTGCTGAAATGTGTGATAATGGGTGAAAAGAACAAAATAGGATTAGTGTCCTGTATCCTGATGATCTTTCCTGAAGGTAAATTTTTCTCTTGATCCCCATCTTAATAGTCCTTCTTGCTCTAAATAACATTTCTGCTGTCAGGAACGAAGGCATTTCAGCAGCTGTCAGCTGGTGCTCAGACGTTTGTGTCCCTCTCTCATGTAGCCTTGAGAGCCTTTTGGACTGCTGGTACCTGCACTGCATCGAGTTGTTAGGGAAAAAGTCTCTTGGCTGTGCTGTTAACTCACTGCATTTCAGATTCCAAGAATCTTCCAGCTGATAAGGAGTTGGAAATTATACTGGTACAGCTGAGGTGGAGATTACAGGGCCACTACTATGCTAGTGCTTTCAAGTGTAAGTGATAATTATGTGTATTTTTAAGAGTAATAACAAATTTGGATTTAAAACATACTTAGCTGCAGTTACAATGGATAAGATCTGGGCTGTGTTACTTAACACCGCTCCATGCAGGTGAATGGGAACTTTGTATCCATGCTTGCAGCCACAGAGAGAGGCCCTCCGTAAGGTCATCCTGACTCCCTGTTCTGAATAAGAAAGTTTCTGTCCTTCACAATTTGCTGTTCTTTTAAGCTAATTCACCTTCTTTCTGCGCATGAGATTGAATTGTTTGATGCATACCAGAAGTACAAAGTCTTTGCTGTATGTTAACTGAAAGAACTATCTGACAGCATCTATTCTACCATCCAAGTCCTGACATATGAATATCAAAATGAAAGCAGATAGTCAGTAGATCAGAGTCAGAGGGAGGATTGGTGGATGACCTTTCATATTATGCTCTGATAGAGCTAAAGCTGAATGATAGGATACTGTCTTTTGGAGGAGCCATTAAAAGAGAGCAGTGACAGAGATGTTCAGTGGTAAAGAAAGTGCTGCTGGGTTATTTTCTCTTGAGTTTATTTGGATACATTCATCTCAAGGTTCTTCATTCAGCTGAAAGCTTTTGTGGGTATCTGGTAAAGGGATCATAAATTCCACCAAAATATAAACTAAATCCCCAGGTTTAATAACATTTGATTGGTTTAGGATAGAAAAAGCCTTTGAAAATCATAGTCCTTTATGCAACATAGAAACCAATATGTTGTTGAATCAACTTCTAAAAACCTTTTTACCAGTGCCAGGAACAGCATAATGTGTGTGTTTAACCTTTAAATGGGCAGTAAGAGTTGATGAGACTAAAATGTTCAGAACTGGAACCAACACTGTAACACACTGCCACTTGCAACCATGAAAAGAACGCCCTGGCAGATCAAGGCATTTTCTAAAAAACATACAGAATGTGCAGATTTGTAAAGCTGTAACCTTCAAAGGTTCAGTGCAGTGCATACAGCCCTGCTTCAGCAAGAAGCAGTAACACTGTTTATGGAGAAAGTAAGTTACTCTTCTCTTTTAATTAGAAAAATAAATACCTGATTCTTTTTGTAGCTATAGATAAAACTACACTTTTATATTTCTCCAAAAGCACACTTACAGTCGTATGTCATCTTTTTCATAAAAATAACTAAAAACATGTTTTCAGTCTGGGGTGCCATGTGGAATAAAAATGTACAGAAACACAGTTTTAGCCACTGTAACCATGTTTAACGCAAAAAAATTAAATATGTCATTAAACCGTGACACACTTATAGTCACTTTTAGGTACTATTATCCTTCAGCATTTTCTTGTCCTAGTTCCTAGCTGTGATTGCTGGCTACTATGTTAGTACTTCCTAAAGAAAAAATTGAAAAAGTATTAACAACAACAACACAAGTTTTATCTAAGCTACTTCTCTGGTTCTGAGACGTAAAAACCCTGCCACAGGAACTGAAGGAATACTTTACCCTTTCGCTTTTTCTTCAAGTCATATATACGCCAATGATGGAAGAAAAGATACAGGCAAGGTTTTTTTGCTGAGGAAAGAACATATAAGAGTAAGGATATGGAGTTTGGAATTTAGTGTCTAGTTATGTGTCCAAGGATAGAGAATAAGCAAGACTTTATAAATTTTCCTAATTTAATATTAATTTAAAATTCTATTATTATGTGTGTGTGTGTGTGTTTTATTTCAGAAACAAATAATGTGGGGAAACGTTACTTTGGAAACACGTTGAAGGACATGTGTTGAATAACAAATTCCACCTTTTTTTTTTTTTTTCTCCCTCTGGTACAGTGCTCTACTGAATGTGGCAGTGGAACTCAACAGAGAGAAGTAATTTGTGTTAGGAAAACTGAAGGTAATTTTGAGGTTTTGAATCCCTATGACTGTTCATATTTGGAAAAACCTCCCAGCCAGCAATCTTGCTACCTCAAACCCTGTGGATCTAAGTGGTTTCATACAGAATGGAGCACAGTAAGTCTGTCATGCTTGTCTATAACTAGTTTTGTTTGATGCATATTTTTCTGTGCATATTGAAAGGGAAACAATAACAAGTTGGATAAAAGCATTGAACATGAAATTGACTTATTCTTGCACAGGAATGACACTAATAAGAAAGCATACTCTTTGGTACCCAGTGGAGCTTAGGAAATGAGGAGGTATCTTTACCAGGAGGAGACACAGCATAGTTGTCTTATCATCACTGATCTCTTCTTTTAAGAATCTTCCTGTTTTATAAAGTTGGTTTGCCCCTTCAATGAAACTGTCTTGTGCACTAAAAAGTTCTGTTCAGACCTCTGGTTTGATTAAAATCGAGAAGCATTTAATAAAGAATGAGGAATGCATTCATTTTTTAGAGTCAGTTTTACCATAACTTTTACTGTAAACCCTTCAATATTTAGAACTTTAATGATAGAAAACTTATTGTAGAGCTTCATGTATCTTCAGTGTCCTCTGGAAATGCACTAGCTACATTTATCAGTGCCACAAAATACTCTGGTTTTGTCTGTCTTTCCATCATTTCCTATACCTGACAAAAATTATTGGATTTTTACAAAAAAACCAACATTTTTCTCAAAACAGAAAGTCCACTGTCATGTTAGAATGACAAATGGTGTGAAAAGTGCTTAGATGGCATCATATCTAGTGCAGGAACTTACACCATTTCTTGAGCCTTAGGTCAAATTCAGAAGGACAGCTCTGAAATGTGGAGGCACCTCAGATGCCTTCTGTCTGTGTTCCCTTAGTCAGGAACTTTTGAAAATACCTTATCCAGATGACTTGAGAGGGAGGAATTATTTTGGTTTTCCCTTTTACAAATGCATAATTATTTGGCTGGCCTACTGGCAGAATTAGAAAGCTGAGAAGAAGGTAGACTCTAACAAAATAAATCAGTTGAAGGGAATCCTGATTCTTCTTCCTCAATTGTAGGTATAGATATTTATTTTAAAACATTATTTGAGTTGAGCTCATAGTAAAGCCACGTAGATTGATGTTGCTGGAAATTTTTTGGATTCTTTACTGTTAGTTTGAATTGAATCCCTTCCCCTCAGCAAACCCATTTCCAAATGTGAACCTGCAGGTGTGTGGCCACAGCTGTGTGTATCCATAGAATGCAGCAGATAGATTCCTTCTGAAAGTGAAAATACATGTTCTCTTTGGCAGGCAGAGAAGAAACAAGGTGCTAAGACTCAGCAGCTGATAAGTATTTAGAGATCCCTTGTTACTGTTTAAGTTCCTACTTCATAGGAGGTGGTGTCTAAACATCCTTAAAGGACCAAGCCTTTGTGACCACCTTACCTGCAGGAACAAATATGTATGCTAGCTGAGGTTTTTCAATTCTCCTTCTGTATCAACAGAGTATGTGGTGTGTCTTACTGTTAGACCTGGAGACAAAGGATTTTGGGGTTAGCTGTGAGCAGAATAGGTGGTTCAAAGCCCCTGTACTAGATTTTGAAACTGTCCAGTTCCTATCTTTGGCAGATGTTTTATATGACCTGGGATAAATGGTGTGGCCTCTCAGTCATGGAGATGAAGTGGCTGGCTGACACAGAAGGCTGTGTTTCTGTATAGCGTGTTGCATGTAACATCTAAACTCTCTCTTGGTTCCATTCAAAGTGCTTTGAATCTCTACAAACATGAACTGAAGTTCTTATTGTTCAGTGTGTGAGAATTACAATATTCTATACAGGCATGTAATGAGTAATTATATTAATAACCCCAAGTGTTCTCGTACTGTCGCCACAGGGCTGTGTCTTTTTCAAAGTGGGGAAAGATTGTAGATGAAAGAGCAATTCAGCAATACCTTATTGAGACTTTTAGTTCACTTTCTACAGTATCTGATTTTATGATAGTGATAAGTTGTTTTTTGCAATGTTAGGAAAATAAGTAATTATGCCCCAAAAGTTAGAAAGAAAACGTTTGTAGTAGTTTGGGGCTATTAAGGTTTTAATCATTATAAATGACTCAGGTTTAATTAAGTTTGTGAGCATTTAGGTCAAACTGGAGAGTAAGCCAAATCTCAAAGACCTCACTCAGGCGAAATTCTTGAAATCAACAGGGGATTTGCTTCAGTATGGGCAGAAATGTGTAATAATTGGCTTTAAAAACACCATGACAAGCAAGTACAAAAGTCTCTGGCTTCATAAAAGACTTTGAAGCAGCACAGAAGTATTTTATTTAGAAATTCAAAGAAACCTGTAATGCTTAATAAAATTGTTGTGCTGCAAGAAGTGAAAAATAAATAAGCGTTAGAAAAAAGCAATTTAAATTATTCCCAGTCATATATAGGAGTCAAAAGGGCATTGGAGGGCAGTGCAGTCAAGTAGTCAAGTTCAGTGCACAAAGTTCTTTAAGTAAGAAATACAAATACTGTGGAAAGAGTAGATTTGGGAGAAAAGTATAAATAATCAAAGAATAGGAAGAATAATTAGAGAAGCAAGTAGCTAATTAATAAATTCAGAAAAGGAAATACTCTAGCTTGCTTTCAGTTGTGCAGTGTCTACCATGTTTATTTGTCCAGTTGTTGCCTCCATGGTCAAATATATTTTTGAACCTTTCAAAAATTGAACCCATACATTAAGGCCCATACATAAGGAACCCAAAATAACAGAATTGGTGAAGTTGATAAATGGCTCCAGTGATACCTGGGCGTGGCTTCAAGGTTCCCATTTTTTTCTTTCTGCACTTGCACAACCCAGATGGTCTTCATGAACTTCAGCTTTTGTATTCTAGTGTTCCAGATCCTGTGAAGGAGGATTCCGGGTTCGAGAGGTGAGATGTCTATCAGATGACATGACAGCCAGTAATCAGTGTGACCCTCAGCTTAAACCTGAAGAAAAAGAACCATGTAACACACACGATTGTATCCCTGAAATAGGTAAGGAAGAGGAAGCTTCTGTTTTAACTATGGAACTCCATCTAGTGGAGAAAATATTCATTATTTTTGCAGCGGGTTTAAAGTACCTTTTCTTTATCAAGTTCAGGGTTTTAATTTTAGAGAAAATACAGCTCTTTTCTTTGGTGCAAAAGTAGGTTTTCATTTCTGATTAAAACTGTTTTCCTTTTAACATGTAAGAAACTTGCTTATTTTCCAAGTTGCTAAGAAAGTGAGAAATCTGTTTCTGTGAAAATGGTACATGTGGGGTGGTTTCATGCAGCCTCCTTGCATTCTCAAAGGTTTCTTCTAGCAGTCTTTAAAAGAAACAAACAAAAGGATCGCATATAATACACTGTATCAGATCACAGATCTGTGAGAACCAATAACAAAGACAGTAAGGGCAATCAAGCAAGTTTTCTTTTATATATAGTAATTATACACATACACATAATTTGGCATTGGAACAAGTCATCTCATACAGATTTTATGTTAATAGTATTGAGAATGGCTAAGGGAAGGAAGATGCAAGTATTTAGAAACAGTTTCATGTTCTACAAAAAAATTAAGTTGAGAATTATTCAACACATTTTAATACAACTATGTAAAAATGTGATGTACCAATATTATATTTAATTGTATATGTGTTTTTATTTATTTGGAAAAGGTTTGTATAGAATTGCTCATTTTTACCTCTGCTGTTTGTGTTTTGTCATCCAGTCTTTTTCTTAACACCTCTGTTTCTGTGATCACATACCCGATCATATGAAAATCTTAGTTGTCGCTTACAAAGTATTTCTAAGCCTGTTGGTTGTAAAGGAAAAATTCACAATATGAGCAGAACACATCCTAACACCTTAGAAAAATGGGAAATCTTAACACTAGTTTTTGCCTTTTTAAATTTTTAATTTTAAATTGTTTCTACTATTTGTAAGGAGAGAGGTGGTTTACTATTTCTAGTAAATATAGTACTTAGATTCATCAGTACTTGGAGATAACATCTGCAGCTTCTGATGCTATCTGTACATTCCCACAGATTAGTACCTGTGAATCTAAAAATGGACAGGTGCCTAAGTGAAGAATTCTAGAGCCTTTCCTGACATCTTTATTCAAGAGAAATTTCTTATTTAAAGAAAACAGGAATAAAACCCCCAGAACAGCCACAGCAGTATAAATAGGGATAGACAGACTTCTTTCCTGGCTTTATGTGTCTTTATGTTAAATGTAGGAAATCTCGAATAATCTAATTTATTTGCATAGCTAGCCTGTTTTAACAAGACCATGAATATTTAAATACTGGTCCAAGGGATTTTTCATGGTTGCTCTAATACTGTTGCCTTCGGTTTCTTCTCTCTTCCTTTTTCTCCACAGATGAGAACTGCAAAGATAAATACTACAATTGCAATGTGGTGGTTCAGGCCCGGCTCTGTGTCTACACCTATTACAAAACAGCCTGTTGTGCATCCTGTACACGTGTGGCAAACAGACAATCAGGATTTCTAGGACGTAGATAACAAAAACCCTTCTACTCAAAGCGGCAATGTCAGTCTTCGGATGGAGCTTGAACAGTGTTACAGCAGGTTTTAGCTTATTAGAGATGGTTTTTTTTTTATATTGCTGACTACATCAAGACTGTGGTTAAATCTCACCCTTTCAGTTACAGTTATTGTGCAGTTATTTTTATGTTTGTTGTAAAACCATGATCTTTTTAAAGCATTAGTCTTTAATGATACTATTCTTTGCACCTGCTCATCAGATAATTATTTAAAGAGTATACCAGCCTTAGTATTGTGAAATTAATGAAAATTAAATCAGAGGCAATTGCTGGAGATAATTCATGAGTCTGGATGCAGCTGCTGCATTATTTTCTGAGTGCTTACTCTTAACTTGGTATTTTGGACTGCCTTAAATTATATGACTAATTCAATGAAACATGCACACTTCACAGAGAACCAGATCTTTGAAGACCCATTTATCATCAGTTTCTTAGTACTGTCACATATATTTTTAATTTCTTCAGTCTATTCATAATAAATTAGTGTCACTGTTAAGCCCTCTCAGTTGTACTTTTAACTAACTTCCTGTCCTCAGGCAGCAAATGTATATATACTTGACTGCCCAAAAGTGCCTTGATATTTTATTCATAAACTCTTGAAGTTACACTTCTATTATTTTTTAAGGATTTTAAAGTACGTTACCTACCAGAGTGCCACTAGTGTCTAGCCCTTTAAGTCTTTAACAACTGCAGCTGTCAGCAAGACAAGATTTACCAGAAAGGTGAAGAGCCTTTGCTGGTATAAAAAAAGTGATTGTTTCCCTTGGCAAGGTCTGTTTCCTGTAGGGCATTTGTTTCAGTGAACTGGTGTCTTGCCTAATGTCTTATTTCTGCACTATTGCTTAACAACTACCATACCAAAGTGCCTTGTCCAAACCCACTCTGGATATGTGAACAGTTTCTGAAAAAAACACCAAAGGATGCAGGCCTTAGTGCTATATAGTAGTAGTTCCTCTCAGTATCAGGAAGCATTATGAGTGTAGTAGCTGAGGATCTTTAAAAAGGAGGTCCTGGCTATTGACATTCTTTAGGTTTTGATCACTTATTACAACATACTTGTCTTTTTACAGTCAGTTTTATCACACAGATCTATTCATATCACTCCTCTTCTACTACTCAAGAATGGTTCCAGACTTGAACCTGAATATAGGTGGTGATTTTTCATTTCTGCAATTACTGTACTGAGCCTTAGGACTTGCTAAGAGCAAATAGAATGTGCTGTGCAGTGCAGTGCAGTTGAAAGTTTTTTGCATTATCTGCACATTCTTTAGCAATAGCCAGAAAGGTCTTTCAAATGTGGAAATAAAGAGTGAGGGGAAAAAAAAAAAATTCTGCACACTCAGCTGTTTTCAGCATATTGCTTTTAAATTAGTGATACTAAACTGTGCATATATTTCTAAGATGCCTGTTGTCTGAGTTGAAAAACACTTTTAATAATTCATGTTAAGTCACTCTCAGTGATATAACAATGATTAGGGTGTCCTGCTACTGATGAAGAGCCGTGTTTGAGCCTCATCATGGATACTTCTCTTTTGCTTTGGTGCAGAGGATGTAGAAAAGAGAATGGGGCCCTGGGAAGCCAAGGCTGCTCAGTGTGGTACCAATCACATCAGTTTGTGTGCTGCAAGTGTCACAGGCAGGTGGAACTCCTGTAGTTTAAAAGCTGCCTTGGATTCAGACAAACCTAAAATTTTTTTGTTCATTCACTCATGAAAAATTTATGTTGGACATGATGAACTACTATTGTGTGGCTCAGTGAAGTGAAGGAGTGTTTCCCCTAAAATTTGAAGTTACTCTGTACCTATAAACCAATAATGTAATCGTCTGTTTCTGTAAACCTTCATTGGACTTTTTTGCTGTAATTAATTTATATGAATCTGTTAGAAGCAGAAATATTAGTAAGAAAAGTTTCCATTTGAATTCATGAATCTTTCGCAGTCCTATTCCCTTGATATTATTAAGATATATCCATGAAGATAACTTACAGATTTGTAATTATATTATATTTCTTAGATTTTTGACCAAAGAATGATATGGAGAAAGTGCAGTATAAACAGCTCTGGAATCCATTATTTGTAAATGCAGATTTTTGTCTGAATATCTCATTGCAGGAATTCTTGACACACAGTATATGATTTCTGCCGTTGTCTCTTTTGTCCTAAGCAAGTATATCCTGTCAGCTTGAGGGAGATACCTGTTCCATAAAAAGGCCTTCTGAAAACCACAAGGGGAATGAAATGCAGAGAAGTAATCAGGTTTGCAATCAGTTCATAGAAAATAATCTGCTTGCACAGACTTTTGTCTATGAGACAGTCAGCAACTCAGCACGTAGACAGGTGATCCTGGACTTGTATAAAATAATGTTATTTTGCTCTGAAATATATGGCCATTGGGTTATGTTACAAAGATGATAATCTTGTAAATATCTTGATAATCTTGTAAAAATCTTGATAATCTTGGCTCCATTAAGCTGACACTAAAGTAAACAGAGTACAAGGGAGCTAAATATCTAAGAATATATACATACACATAACAATATAACACTGTGTTAGGCATGAGCTTTGTGAATTGAATGCAGTGAATACAAACTGTACGGTTTTTTTTTAGTATAAGAACAGTTTTCATATAAACCAGATTAAAAAAAAAAAAGTTTCACCTAATTAAACATCTAATGATAAGGAAACTGCCAGAATGTTGTGGAACAGTCCTGCAAAATGAACTAATGAACCCTTCTTTTCAGTACTTTGATGTACTAATGTTATCTACAAAAAGTGCTATGCTAAGATTTCAGCATCACATATAGTGTGCTTCTGAAACTGTGACTATAACAAATGCTTGTTTTAATAGAGCAGTGCACCAGTTTAGGTTGATGCCTGCAGAGGGCCTGATTTTGTTTTCACCGTAAATCAGAGGTGCCCCTAACGAATGCAGTAGAGTTAGAGAAGGTGTAAACTCAATCTAAGTAAGAAATGATGCAGACTTGTGAGTTTGAATGCTTTAATTTCTTTTTCTGGTATTTTAGCATGTGTCAAAATCATGTACAATGGTGGAAAAAAATTCTTCTTTGCCTTTAAGATTTTCACCTTGTACAGTCAAGTAAGAATCAGAGTGAAGTGTAGGAAGACTGCTGTAGATTGTTGATTTAAAGAGTCTGAGCTGCCAAATGGCGTAAAGGGGCAAAAATCAGTTTACAGCTTTCATGTCTTGGAGACATGCAGCTGTCCCACACCAGCTCCATCCAGAGCAGGCTGTGTGTCTCAAAGCACTTTCCTTCTGGAATTGAAGACTGCTGGTATAGTTGTTTATCAAGTTATCAAGGGCCCATCAAGGCTTGCTAGGTCGTGTGCAATGTCAGATCGAAGCACATGTAGGTGGAATTGCTTTTATATAGCAATTGCATACCAAGCTTGAGAGCACTTAGTAGCAGCACTGAATTAATGGAGTTGTCCCTTCCTCTCTGAGAAAACTGAAGAAGATGGTGTGAAAGCATGAGGGCTGCTTTTGTGAGAATGACCCTGTCTGACTTGGCCAGCAGTGAGACAGAGTTAATATTTGTTTTAGTGTCTCTCAGCTTCAGTCCCAGGGCTCTGAATTAGGGAAGGGCTTGTTAGAGGGCAGTCAGGTGCCAAGTGCTCCAGTGAAGGAGATGTGAGTGTTTTGCAAGCCTGCTAGCTGTCAAGTGCAGCTGTAGTGTATGCTCACTGACTGGATGCAGGACTACCTCAGCAGGGAACTAGTGTCTTCCTCGTTACATGAATAATCTATTTGTTGTTTGTTTTTGTTTTTCCCCAGTACTTGAGCAAATGGAGAACTTTCTGTGTTAATACAGCAGTGTTTAACATTCATGCTGGCTAGATCCCACTTTCATGACAATATGGTGCAGTTCAGAGTTTGGTCTTTTTATACAGAAAAAACCCCCAATGTGGTGCAGAGCACATAAATTAATGACACCCTATGATCTATGTATTTTGGGTTTCTTGTTCATAGGCTTGATAAAAGTGGTCAGTATAGCCTGGCTCAAGTGAGTGCATGGAACTCAGAACAGAAAACCACATGGGGCAGCAGTATTGCTAGGACGTTGCTGCTTACTTTGCTTGTGTCTGACTCCTAGAAAGCACCTGTGATCACCAATGAGGAAGGAAGAAGGTAGGTGCTAGAAACAGTTTATGGATAGTAAAGGGAAGCTTATGCCTTCCTGAAGGAAGTGCCTTGCTTCCACTCTTTATAATCACTATCACCGTAAGTAGTAAAATGAGCTTTCCAGGGCTTTGCTTTTCTTCATCCTCATCCTGACCAGTTTCACATTCTCTTCTTCCTCTTCTCTCAGCTCCATCCCTTTGTCCTTTGGATGACAATATTCAGTTTCTCTAGAAATACTGAACATCCTCAACTGGTCATTTGGTTGGTAAGAATCTGTGTTAGAAGTAAGCCCAGCTATTTAGAGAGCTCTGTTCCTGCCAGTCCAGTAATTTTGTGTGTGTCCCTGTTGGCTAGTTCTAAATGCACAGTATTAAAGCACCTGCCAAATTAATTCCAGTGCAATGAACCTGTGATTACACAGCTACTGAAGTATGTAGTGTCCCTTCATTTTCACATCTAACGTCTATTGCATAAGAAAGGAGAATTATCCTCTTCACACCCAAAAAGGAAAAATCTGTGTGTTTTTCTTGAGACTTCTACTTAGTGTATCTGCCTTCTTTAAGAGCTGTTTTGTTTTATTTGTGTGCATGTCTGCAACTGGACCACAAATCATGAAATTCTGAACACTGAAAGTGAACTCCTTATGTTCTAAGCCTGCAGAATGTTTGTCAGGAGTGCATTAGCTGTTGTTTAGAAAATGGAGTAAAATAATCATGTCTATATAAGAAATGAAAAATCATCCACTAAGCATTTTCCATATATTTTATAGCAAATGTGTCACTGTAATATCTCAGTAGGGTGGGTGAAAATCAGATTCATCAGATCTGATGGAGAAAATTCCTTTAAGTCAACTCACACCAGACCTGAACTCATCTCTTTACATCTCAACTTTTAGCAACCATAAATTCTTAAGAATGTTAGTTCCCAATCTTCTATATAACCATATACTGTAATGGGTTATAGATAAGTACCACTATATCTGGAGAGGAAGATGGCTTAATTTTGAGAAATCATTTACCCTCTGGAAAGCAACAGTCTGTCATTGCTGCTTGCCCTGAGCTGTTTTGCCCATGCTGTGTTGGGGTCTCTTGAGACCAGTGGCCTTGGCATACAAATGCATATATATATGAGCTTGTTAAGTCCCATTGTAGTCACTCAGGATCAGGAAGGACTGGAGACAAAAGAAACCCTACCTTTTTAAATATGTATAAAATTGTCTACTTGACCCTCATAATTGATTTTGGCAGAAGGATATACTTTATTATAACTTATTTTTTCTTATTTGTAAATACAAGATGTCTATGGGAAATATGTAATTCTGAGCTGTGTCTATGGAACAAGCAACTGCACCAAAATATTTCAAATATTTAGAATAGGCAGATTTTTTATTAAAAGGGACCTAATTTGTATTTATTTACATATACCATTTAAATTTTGTCCAGCTCTTTCAATATACTAACCCAACATTTTAGGGCATTTTATAGCACAGGTATTACATATATATTTTTGTATATATGTTGTGCTATAAATCCATAATACAATTTTCTAAACTTTCTGATTAGCCAGTTTCTTGAGTGAATTAAAGGGGGAGAGTATAGGCAAATGGCTTTCTGACTCGTTCAGGAATATGTATCCATGGAAATGCACCTGAACCAGAACTGTACAGCATCCTTTTCATATTGTATACATTTTCTCTTTGATGAAAAAATGTTAACTATTTTTGTTTATGACTAATTTATTTTTTATTATTGTGAAAAATAAAGTAATTTGCGATGAATTTATGTGACATGATTTGTTTCTTACTTGGTTAATTTGTTCTTCCAGATTTTCTTGAGAATTAAGCCCAATTATCAACGGGAGCGTAACACAAAGGGTATTCTTACTCAAAGTTAGGAATGGGCAAAAGACAATTATGTTGCAAAAAGCTGCATAATGTGTCACAGCCTTGCAGAAGTGACAGCAACATCCTGACAGACTGTCACTTAGATCACCGTGCCTGTCATGCAGCAGAGAGGTGGCCATTTCCTGACGGGCTGGACCTGTTAATTTCCTATACAGGTTTGCTCCCACTATATTCTCAACTTTATTGTGAATTTTCAGGGTAAGGCTCCATTACCTTCATGTACAGGCTCAGCAAAGGAAATGGCTTGTATTTTCAGCAGGAGAGATAAAACCCCCCTAGAGCAGCACTGCCTTGGCTGAGCTGGCATTCTCAGTTCTGGAATCTTGCAGTGCTTTTTTTGTAATTGCATCTATTTTTCAGTCAGTGCTTTACCAGTGAGAAATTTGCAATGTAACAACAACGTAACCCAAGCTTGGATGAAGCTAAGGTTTGTTCACACCACAGAACAATGTCTTGCACCATAAAACAAGTACCCAGCGTGCTGAGGGAACATGCAGTCTCTAGGTCGAGTGTCTGTAGGTAGCTGAGGAAGGATCATGTTATAACCAGACCGGCGGTATAGGGAGTTTGTTACAAATTTCAGTGTAACTGTAAATCAGTGAAATTCCAAGGGAGAAAATCCCTAAACCTTTTTGCAGATAAATGTTTTTTGACCTTTCCTCTTCACAGTTACGAGAAATTCTGCGCAGCTCGGGAAACGTAAAAATTAATGTTATTTTCAGGTTTGCGCTTTATTCCAAAACTCGTCACTCATCCGCACGGAAGCCCCGTACACCCCGTGTGCCCGGGAGCGCTGCCACCGCCTCGCGCCCTTCCCGCCCAAACCGCGGCGCGAGGCGGCTGCCTCAGGAGCGTCCGTTGGCGGCCCCGCCCTGGCTGAGGGGAGGCTGCGGGGAAGCTACGCAGGCTCCCGCACCCAGCCCTCCCGCCCGCCGCTGACCCGCCGCCTATAAGGGGCTTACTCGCTCAGGGTTGTTCTCGGTGAGGCGGGATTCCGTTCCCTGTTGCGGAACTGGATGTGAGCACCGACGGGAAACCGCGAAACCAGCCAGGGTCTCCTCCCCCACAGCTTCGGGGCAGCGAGGTGCAAGCAGGAAGCCAGCGCGTGTTTCCTCAGCGCTGGAGATGCCGAGATTCCTATCTGTAAGTGTTGGTTTTGGAAAAACAAACAAAAACAACAACAAAAAACACCTCCCCACTTAATTTATTAAGCCGTAACGTTACACAATAATAAAGCACTGGGTTTTCCTCAATGTGTTCTTTGTTTAAAACAAAATTTCCGTGTACAATTTGGAAGCCATAGCAGATAAAGTACGTTTTCTTTCTCATATAAGCTCAAAAGCGTGGTGGTCATGATACATGTGGTTTGTCTGAACCTTCAAGCCTGAGCAATGTGAGAAGGATTTCATGTAACCAGAGGCTCCCTGTTTCAGGTAACAGTGAGTTTGCTACTTTCTGTTGTTTGTCCTAAGAATGGACAGGTCTAAAGATAAGTATCTTTTGCTGTAGCCCAAGTTACATAAAATATATGAAACCCTGCATTAATTAATTGTTTGGTGGAAAATTATCATCTTCAATGCCTGATTCTACACTTGATTTCCATCTTAAACTTTGTCAGTTCAGAATATGCTTAAGCAGTCAATCTTATGCAGCTGTAACTAACCATAAAGTCTTAAAAGAAAATTGGAACCAAAGAAAACCATTATAGAGAGTTTATTGCTGGGGTAAAATCAAAGAATTGCTCTTAAAAGTAAAAAAAAAAAAAAAGCCCAACACCTTTATTTTGGTTCTCCACAAATAAAAGTTCCAATGAAAAACAAATAGAGAAAAAAAGAGTGCTGTCTTCCTCTACTGTTTTCTAATACAGATAGATTGATCACAATATTGATTAAGAATCTGCTACCATCTTTGATTTGGTTGGTTTTGGTGTGGGATTTTGAGATGTGTATGTAAACAGAGAGTAAGAATGTTACATAGCACCTATTAAAAAAAAATCTGTTAAGCTCTTCACAGAATAATTGAGGTTGGAAGGCACCTGTGTAGACCATGTACTTCAACTCCCCTGTTCAAGGCAAGACCAGCTGCAGCAGGTTATCCAGGGCTGTGTCCAGTCAGGTGTTGAATATAATCCAAACATGTTTTCTTACTTTCAGATGCAATTTTTTGTTTTCAGTTGAGTTTGTGCCCATTGCCTCCAGTCCTTTAATCATCTTTTATGACCCTTCACTGTACTACCAAGTCTGTCTCTGTCTTGTACTCTGATAGCTCTTTGTACTTAATTGATCCTGAGACTTGCACCTTAATATTCTAAATGAGCCAGCCAGGACATTTTACATTCCTCTTTGTAAAGACATAATATAATCTATGTAGTGGGAAACTGCACTTCAGTGGTATACCTAGCACAAGAGTAAGTGCTTAAAGAAGCATCAAGGATTAAGGCAGTGAATATATAAAGATGTACTTAAAACATGTACTTAACACCCTGACAAATAAGTGCTGAAAATCTTCATCTTTAGTTACAGATAATGAGATTGATAATAATAATAATTTTGACTTAAAACTTTGCAGAGGCATAGTAAAAATCACATAGATACCTTGTTTATGCTCTTTAGATCTCTTGTTAAACTGGATTACTGTTCATCTACTACTGCTTGTTAGTAGTACAAAATAATACATAGTACAAAATATAATTTGCAGTTGTATCTTAAACATCTCTTGTTTTTAATGATAGGTGCTCAGAAGTGTAGAGGCAACCAGGTGAACACAATCAGGTGTTGCCAGTTAGGAGGAGGAAGGCATGAGCTCCTGTTAAGCCCACCTGTGCCCAATTAGGGCTGCCCCAACTGCGCATGAGCAGAACTGGGGGACCAATAAAAGGTGGGCTTTCAGGAGTGAGCACAGGGTGATTGAAGATGGAAGCAGATCTTAAATTTTCTGTGTGTCAAGTTACTAAATGTTTTTGTTACTGTCTCAAAATTGACCTTTTTTAGGAGTTGTACCTGTACTGAATTGCCACTTTGCTTTGAGCTTTTGTTTTCTGTTTCCAAGGTGCATTCTCCTTCACTGTATCAGCAGTCAACCTTTTCATGAGCAGTAGATTAGATACCAGTGAATAGTTCTAATGCATTCCAAGAAAAAGTCTCATTTTGAATTCTGCAGCTAGATTTGCAACTGACATAAGAGAAGGGAAATCGTGTCCTTGGTCATCTGGTTTTGAAAATTCTTCTGCACTTAATAACTTGCATTTGTTTGAAATGCTGTGAGAGGCTTTTTACCCTGGGGGCTTGTTGCTACTGTCTTCTGTGGGAGTCAACACTTGGAAACCTCAGCGCTTGTCTCCAATGGATCTTTTTTTCCCCACATACTCTTAAACAGAGAATGCTTCTAGGTTTAACCAACTCAGATAATTTATATGTTACATTACTAAGCAAAAGAAGACCTAATTAAATAGCTTTAGACCTTTTATTCTGTTTCAATTGTCAAAAGAAAAACAGACCCATTAACTCCATTAATCCTAAAAAGCAAGGATTTTTTCTTTACCAGTGATGTGGAGGCATGGCCAAATGAAGTCTGGATAATGTTAATGCTCCTTATCAAGGACACTTTAATATTCACCTGAGCTCTTTCTCTCAATGTTTTTTCATATGTAGCTTATGAAAGGGAGAAAAATGCTGTAGTAAAGCCCATTTTTATTATTACTCTATTGTTTTACTAGAAATCTATAGATCTTCTAGAAATGTATGGATTTCTAAAAGTTACCAAATGATGTGGAACAACTATAAGTTAAAATAGATACGCAGTAAATATAGATGGGCTTGGAACTGTTATCAGTGCTTCCAGTGAGTGGCTTCCAAAAGCTGCTTTTCACTCTGGAAACTTTTTAACTGGATAGGGATAGATGTTCAGTCCCTACTGAAGTAGAGAGGTTTCAGAGCATAGCAGGGAAGAGTCTGGAGCATTGGTTATTGTTACTTGTCCTCAAAGAGTTAAAGGGAAGTGCTCCATAATTTCTGTCTCTGCACTATGAAGGCTTTTAAGATTGGAACATCAGTTTGTGTTGTCTCTACAGCTGAAATGAAGATTTGATTGCCATCTTGAGAACAAAAGCAGAGCTTTTGGTATAGAGCTGAAGGGAGGTACTGACTAGAGGAGAGGAAATAAACAGCTTTAGGGACTGTAGATAATACCTGTTCATCTTTCCTTCCTTGCACTGGGCTGTTGTTGTTTTGCTTTTCTTATCCTCTGTTATTCACATTTTGGCAATATATTGAAAGAGAAGTGAATATTTGAAGAAGGATGTCTCTGACATTCAAAAGAAGAAAAGCTTAGTAGGGTGCATCAGGAACAAAAAGTAAATTTGCTCTAATATTAAAATAAATTCCTACTTATTCATTGTGTAATTTTGGGTAGAAAATTACATAGAAAAGTAAATATTTAAACTGCACATAATATGAAAATTATGAAATTGCAAATAATAGGATATACATATGCAAATGAATGATCAGAGAAGCATTCCAGTAAGAAAATCATATTGTGTGCTTCTAATTTAATTGATGTCCAGCAACTGTAAAATCACTAGTCACTTTATGCCAGACTAATTTATATGGAACACAGATACTCTTTTTGCAGTGATGGTAGGTAAGGTGGAATCTGAGAGCTGTATTTGTGAAATGTACCCTAGAAGTTCTGTTGAGAAATAAATGTAAACAATATAATTCCCCAGCATTTCAGTTTGCTTTTCTTGCTATTTTTGTATAAATTACAAAGAACAAAGTGCTGTTTCTGAATCCTAAGTCAGATGACTGAAGTGTTACTGGATAGCATTGTTAAATAATGCAGTGGCAGTCAAATCCTTTTTGGGGAGAAAACTGTCTGCATCAGGTGAGTATTTTGCTTTCTATTAAGAGGAGTGACCAAGAGTCAACCCTTATGAGGAAGAGAGAGCAGGCATTGTCTGTATTGTTCAGGCTCTGGTAAGGGTAAACACATGCAGACAGTTCCTAGTTGCCAATTCAAGTTACTAACAGGCTTTTAGAATGCCACATGTATCTGTGGAGTGAGGCTGAAAGAAAGCACAAAGTTTGCCAGGGAGAAACAACCATTCTGGTATCATCTTGTCAGCTTTTTTTCAGGTATCCTTCCTTACTCTGGAAAACTCTGACATTGGTAATCAAAGTTTACAGAACCATGAATCTGATTCTTGGAGAGTAAATTAGCAAAATTGCAATGAAACAAAGGGAGCTGTACCAGGCTGCAATGCCGAGCAGTCTTTGGTCAAAAGAGTTTCTATTATATGAGTGGATCTACTATTGCCTCCAAGAGAACATCAAAACTGAATTATACATGTGTTGTCCTGGGAAGTACACTAAACTGTTTATTCTTTCCCTTAGGACATGACTGGCTGTTTCTTAGCTTTGCATACGTCTTTGAAGAGATGGACCTTCTGACTTCAGAGTGATACAGGAAGAACCATGCTGGTAAAAGAAAATGTTACTGGAGCCAAAGATGTTGCTTTGGAATAAATCTGAGGTATGCTCTCTTGTTTTTTTTCTAAGGATTGTTCACTTTATTACATCTCC
Source organism: Florisuga fusca (assembly GCA_038090715.1). Classification (NCBI taxonomy): domain Eukaryota; kingdom Metazoa; phylum Chordata; class Aves; order Apodiformes; family Trochilidae; genus Florisuga; species Florisuga fusca. The sequence continues at coordinate 11,257,835 of JAAWXA010000028.1, read as the reverse complement.
AGAACTTTAAAGTTCTGTAAGTTCCAGACAGTCTTCTCCACCTTTGTTGCAGCTCTTTGTCTACTATTTGCGACAAAACTATTGCTGTTGGTATGAGCAAGCAGTTGAAACAGCTGCTGCTAGTTCTGATTTACAGTCGGGTGGTGTTGGACTGCAGAAGATTCTTTAGACAAGTAGATCAAAAGGACACATAAAGTTAAAATAAAAGAACAGTTAACAAAAAAAGTAGCCTGTTATTGTTCCTTCAAGAAGCATCCATCATACTTACACTATGTGGTAATTAGTTTTCACAAGCAGTAAAGATGAGCAAAGGGCTAAAAGAATCACATACTGTATTTCCTAGGTAGGACCTTCTCTTTGAACTGGATTACCTTGCTGTGTGGAAGAGCCTCTTGGCTTTCTTGCTTGTTTTATGGAAAGAATGCTTACTTGTATTTAGAGTAAAGTAAGGTGAACTTTTCTTGGAAATGGTTGCTACTGCCCTAAGGAGAAGGCTAAGGATACTGTAGCATATTCTAGAGGAAGTGGCAGGCATGTGCCTTACGTAAAAAGATGGGCATAAATTCACTAGGTCAGGTGCACTTTGAACTATGAGAGAATGCTGGTTGACTGCTGTAGAATAAAGGGAAATGAGTTTGTAAAATCCAGTTCAGTTTAATTACAATAAGTACCTACCTGAAATTTTTTTTTTGATTGGTAAGTGAACCAGCTGAATATTGGCTAACGCTGGATAATAAATTGTGGGAACATCATTTCATCCCAGAGAATAGGGAGTGATGCACTCAGCTGTATGAATGCACAAGTATCCATCTAAGACTTTTTTTGTGTGTATTTTGGCTCAAAAATATGAAGAATTGGGAGACTATAGCAGCATTAAACCTTTATGGTACTTAAAAATTAAGTAGTAAGCTCTTACAAGTAAAGTAGTAAGTAAGTAAGTAAGCAAAAATCTACATGCAAATGTTCTATTAACTTTTTTCTAGTTGTTATGTACTAACCTTGGGAAAAGGTTTTAATGCAAAGATTGAATTTACAGAAAATAGAGGGAAATTCTGTGCATACTTTACATTGTAACACTCAGAACAAAGTGTCTATTTCTAATTATGTTATTCCTGTAGCAATTTGACACAGTTCTTTTCATTTAAAATGTTATTAGTGCATAAACTGTTATTTTTCATTAGGACATCACTTTTTGTTTACATCAAACTGAATAATTGGATTCTCCTTCCTCACATCTTAACAAAAAGAAACTTCCTAAAAATGCCTGACTTTCCCTATGTTTCTTGACATAAATTGGCATTATGCTTTTGAACCAGGTCAGTAAGTACAATCTGTGGGACTTGGGTGCAGAGTACAAAACATGTTGTATATACAAGTAAAGAATGAGGGCAGCAGAACATGTGTGGAAGACATGCAGGCAATAGATCAGCTTCTTAATTCCTGCTGTTGTATACTTATATAAATCCATATACTATTGCCATATTTTATGCAAACTCTTTTAATGGCAAGATTAGAAAGGCAAATTGTGAGTTGTAACTGTAATGTGAAATCAATGAAATACAAGGTAAAGAAAAGCCACACTGTAAAATGCTGTTTGGAATGTAAAACTAAAGTATCGATTTCCAGCTACAGAATAACTGCATTACAAAAAATCCAACTGAATGAATAATTACGGGTGACACTTTGAGCAGTGAGTTCTTTGAACAACCTGAGTTCATGTGAGAATAACACATTCTCACTAGTATTGCCAAGATCTATACTCCAGTCCTATCTCACATGAAAGGAATTATTATTAGTGAATTCTGAGTTTGGAAAGGGGAAACCAAAATAAATATGTTTGCATCTATCGACTATGAGCAATTTAAAAGTGAATTAGGTTTGTTTATTCCAGAAGAAGCATGGACATGGATTTAACAGCCCACAGTGTGAATTTATTTTAGTTTTTTGATCTACTTATATTGATCATGAGGATGCTCAAGATCAATAAGAGAGTCTTACAAGGGTACGGGAGAAAAAGCAATTTAATTTTCAAGGAGGATGGTTGCATTTATGATCTGTAAAGAACAGATTTATCTTCTGACTAAAGGGAATATCATGAAATTGTTGAAGGATAAGGATAGTTTAGACAGATGTCTATTTTTGAGTCTTGCCTCAGGACAGGAAGGTAGACTAAGCAGTCTTTTGAAACTCCTTTTGTTCTTGACTGTACAATAGAGCAGTAATGGTAAGAATAATAAAATGATTCTGTTTGTCCTAAGTGTGTCGTGTGAAATGGAATATAAGCTGTGCTTAATTTTGGGAAATAGGCATATTTAGAAGTGGAGGGGGATGCTCACAGGAAAGACTGTTGTTTTCACTGGAGATCAGGCAGGAGTGGGCAAGTAGATGAAACTGTTATACGACTTTTCCTTGCTGAGTACATCTAATTGCTTTTGATTTTAATGAGCTTTTAATGAGTAATTGTTCTGTTGTGAACCAACAGTGTGTTTGTCATTCAGTGAGATTAATATGCCAATGTCCCACTTCAGGAATATGTTTTTGTTTGGTGGGGGTTGTTTTGGTTTGGTTTTTTTCTTGGTTTGGGATTTTTTAAAAAATGTGTTAATAGGAGGTGCATTCTTCTATCCATTCCCTACTTATGAGAAGTGGATCCTCCAGTCCTGTATTTTCTGGAGACCTCTGTGCATTACGTACAAGCCCTTTTTCTTGTCATGCTGGAGTTGAACAGGGCTGTTTGGCCTGGGAAACCATAGGCTGAAGTTTTACTTTAGATGCATTTATTTTTCCAGCCTAAGGCCTATATTGCTTAACACCATTCTTCTCCACTCATTTAGTCTATCATCTTCCTTGCCTGCCATCTGTATCTTTTGCAGGCTGAATTTGCAATCCATAGCCACTTTCTCTTCAGCAGCAGGAGAAATATAATTCAAAGCTGTTTTGCTTGAATAACATGCCTTCACAAACTGCTATTTAGGTGTGAATTTCTGATGTTTATGTGAAAATACAGACTTTCTGTTGTGTGATTTTTGCAGTATCAGAACCTTTAGCATTTTAGCATAGTCCTATGATTCCCAAGTTGTCAGTTTTCCTTGAACTTCTTCAATACCATACTAAAATTGAACAGTAAATCCATAGCAATTATGAATTTTTGTAGCAAAAAGGCTGATGCATTTGGGTGTTTATATGAGCATTGCCTGACCAAGAGTGCCATAAAAGTTACTGTCTCTGCTGCTGAAAACTTGTGATTTTTCTTTCAGAAAAGAAAGAAGTGGGAATGACTGCTTTCCCTTGCTTCCAGCTGTAAAGTTGTAGTTTCTCCACATTAGCAAAATATCAGTATATTTGGCATATTTTCAGTCCTGTATTGGAAAGATACACTATATAATTCAGCATAGGCCATCTTGGATTCATTGATAGTAATGCTAGCAGCATTGCTGCATGTGGTACAGCATCTGGATCTTTCTTTTTATCTTTATCACTCAGAATAAGAATGCAATACAATACTTGAAAGTAGCTGTCAGCTCATTTGCTTCTTTCAGTTTGGCTCTTAGTATTCCACATGAGATACAAAGTCACTTTTTACTAAAGTAGGACAGTTTTATTTTTTCAGTTTAGGTTTATTAATATTCATTGCAAACTAAATTCTGCCACTCTTTGAAAATTACTTGAGTCTTGGTAAGTATTTTCATCTAGCTAAACTTATCATGCTAGGACCTTGTATTTAACGTGTATTTCAGCTACATACTCACATTTTGTTGTTTAATGTGCTTTAATAATCTGCACTGGAATATTTGAATGTGGTTTAAACTTAGCACATCCCAAGCTCTGCCTAGTCTCTGGGTGCAATCTTTTTTTTTATGCAGCTATCTCTAATGACAGGAAAGTTGGATAGGCATTTTATTCTAAAGCTTAGATCCTTTCACTTTCAGAGCCAGTGTTTCCTTCAGAGCACCTGTGTGAGAAAGTCACTTCCCTTTTATTTGATGTAAATGTGTATAGTCTGAGCCAGCATGTAGCCTAAAGGTAATAGAAGCAAAGCTAAGACAATTTTGAAATAAAACTTGATGTATTCATTTGCATTTAACTTAATGCCATTACGAAAAAGTCTTTTTCACAACTGTAATTGCAATTATTACAGAACAGAAGGAATGAAAATCATATTTCTATGTAGGAATTATGTTTCTTCTGCAACTTCCTACTTCAGATTTCTGTTGGCATATCTTCTGCAGCTTTTTAGTTAGAAAATAATTATCTTCAAGTGAGATTGAAGGTGCCTTACAATAGAGAATGCCAAATGACAATGAGTAGTGAGTAATACCAGTGTGAGTACTCCCATTTTGGTTTGTTTTGCTCTTCTTTTGTTGTAGCTCTTTGGTTTTCTTCTTTTTTTTCCAGCATAAATCAGCATTTAGCTGTACCTGAGAAGTAACTTGAGTTTTCTTTGTACCATGTCTTTTACTTTCAGGACATTGCTGTATGTGTTCCAAAAACTGGAAAGTTGGGAGCACAAATTCTTTAACACAGTGCCTTGCCCATTTCATAAGAGACTTCACAAGGAGTTCTATTGAACTAATGAAGTGACTTGTAGTAGTTATTCTGTCAAAGGGCTGTGGAAGTACTGAATCTTCTAAGAAAACATGGTTAAATCTTAGATCAGTTTTGGTAGGGGGAGATTTTATGCAGGGGTATGGATCAGACAGATTATTTCTCTATTCTTCTCGTTCAGTAATAATGAGCAGAATATAACACTTTTCTTCCACATAAGAATCTGAAGTATAGCCTGTTTTCCCAGTGTACATAAATAATTTCATCAATCCAAGTAAGATTTGTAAAACCCTCTCAGAAAGCAAACAAAAAAAAAACCAATCAAGCCAACCAGAACAAAACCCAAACAATTCTATCAAGTTCAAGTATCTGAATGAGCTCACAGTGATATTCCTGAAGTACTATCTCAAGCTAATTAATATTCATTCCAGTGTGCTTCCTACTGTTAATGAGTTTACTATGAAACACAATTCCTACTTTTTTCAAAATGGTATTAACTTGTAGCTGTCTTATTGTCTAGAGAGTTAAAAAACTATTTCTAGGATCTTTCTTTGCAAAAGAAGAACCATAAAGACAATAAACCTAAACCTTGCTATCTTCATTTAGAAAAAAAATAGAGATTAAGTAATAGAGGTAGGATTTTAAACTAGTAAAATATGTATTGTGTGTAGTATACCTTGCCATTAAAATCTCTCATTTTTTTAATGCAATTGGATAAGCATCTGTAAGTAATTCATAACAAAGTCTAAATCCCTTCTATACCATGGAATGCAGAAAGCAATGATAGTTACAGTTAAAGCAACTGATGGTTTGATCATTGCAGTTAAACTTAACTAAGCATTTAATGGAAGCTGCTGAGTATGATTCAGGGTTTGGTTCAATTGCAGGCTGACCCAGTTGAAAGTGGTAGCCTGTATTTCTTCTGAAGTGTTTACTTTTCTTCTGTCTATAGCTATTTAAGCATAAGCCTCCACTGGAGTTCAAGTGGAGATAACTAAGGCAGAAAGTTGCCAGCAAAGAGATTATGTTTGAGACCCTTGCTTCAACAGAGCAAAGTATACATGAGTTTGGCTAAAAGCAGAATTTTTTTTAACAGCACCAAAAGGCATCTGAAATGGTCTTGCTTCAGTTAGCTAAATGTCACAGTGATGACTATGGGAACAATATAGTAGAGGGAGGAGAGAGCAAAGAAAAAGAAAATTATATTTTGAGAGGAGGACAAGAAAACAGAAGTATGCTGTTTTCTATCTGAGAAGGAGGAAGGGCAGGCAGATTCTTTTTATGCCTTCTCCTTCAGTTTTTATGTGTACATTAACTATTTGGAATTCTGATTCCTGCATCAAAACAGCATGAGTATTCTGTCAGAAGCAATAGTGCTTTATGACATATTTGGAAAAAAGATAAATCCTTCAAATCAGCATTTTATCCCAAAACCCTGCTTAAGTCTAGATTCTGCTCTAGAATCTCTTTGAATATATCAACTGGAGATCGAAGTTTTAAATGCCTTTCTAGTGTTCTACACTTTCACTGAAGGATTGGCTTTGATCCCAGTACCCTGGGAAGATTGTCAGGATGTTGAGTGTTGACTTTAACTGAAATTAGTTCTTTGGAAATTTATGCATGGTATTTGGTGAAGTGGTATAAAAACGAACATGAAAAACCACAAACTGAAATGCAGTTGCCTACTGTTCGTATAGACAGTGATGTTTCTGTGTTGCAAATATTTCTGACTATCTAGACTGTTCAGTATAATCTTCTAAAAGCACGGCTTTGTCAAACAGAGCTTGATGTACCAAACAAACCACCTTAACAGAAACAGTAAGTTATAAAAATCAATTTATAAGACAATTCAGTGCTCAGTTCCATTTGCTTAGAAATATTTTTAGGTTTTGGCAAGGGTGACGATATGACATTATTTGAGCAGTGATTGAATTAATTACTTTGCAAATTACTTTACAAAATTACTTGACAAAATGTCCAAAAATGAAAGTGCTGTACATTTGTATTTCTTTTTAATAAGAAAACCTTGTAGTCTTTTTTTTTTTTTTTATGCTGGATAACACTTGTCAAGTTGACCTCAGATAGAATTTAGCAAGTGGGTGTCTGTCCCCCTCCTTCAACACACCATTAATAAAAGGTCCAGTGGCTGGTGAGATATAAATGTTCATTTGGGGCTCAACTGCTCAAGAAAGTGGAATCTGGTAGCTGCTATGAGGACTAAATTCAGGCTGGTGTTAACAGTGGAGTTTTAGACTTTTCTACTACCTCACAGCATGAAAGTTACTTCTATTTGGATGCACAATTCTCTCAATATTTGAGTGTTGCTCAAGAGTCCTGGGCCCTGGAGGCCTGTCACTACCCTAGGATTTCAGGTTAAAGGGCAAGTTCCTGACTCTTCTGACAGAGAAAATTGAAGTGACAAGGGAGTAAGCATATCTGGACTTCTAAGATGCAGAAACTTGGAAAAGTGAACTCAGACATTGGTGCATATTTGGAATGTGGTTAAGACTTAATTCCGACAGAAAGTAACACTAGCATCTGTTGCTTAGCATTTACTTGATAGCAAGCCTTGTTACACCCTGTAGAATTGTCAAACATATCTATAATTAGCAAAGGCATCCTTTTTCCATGTTATCATTTGTGGAGTAGTGAAGAATGAGAAAGAAGATAAATTGTGCACTGGTAATGTGCTTCCATTAGCCATTGCTTAAACATTACTTAAAGGGTGGAAAGAAATACTTGATTTTAAATGTTGCTTAAAGAAGAGAAGAGCAGTGTATTACAAATGTAAATCAAGTCTCCTCAAGAGGAGTCTATACAGTAAAATCAATTTCCATCAAGAATTGTACAACACGTAAATCTTGCAGTTAAAATCTGCAAGTGTAATTGTATGTGGCATGCTTGATGAACCAGATGTTCAGTTGCTAAAATCATGTAACTTTAATATCTTAAAAAATACTCAAAACATTTTGTTGCACATCATTCATATAACTGCTCCTATTTCCAGCTTGAATGTAATACTAATAATTTGTGGCATGAGTTAATGACTCAAAATTGTTGCTTTTTGTTGTGGTTTGTTTTTTTTTTTTTTTCTTTAAGACATCTGTGGGTGTGTGGGGGGGTTCTTTTCTAGTCTTAGACTTTCAAGCTTCAGATTCTTACACATCTTCTTGACTAACTCCAAAAGCCTGATATTTGCATAATTGCTGGGGAGGGGATAAAGTGCTCAGGGAAACTTCTTCAGACTTTATTTAATAATGTGCTTCACTGGTGTAATGGACAGCTTAAATTTCTTGAGCACATAGAAAAAAAATCTTAGAACTTTGAAGCTGCAGTGGCAAGATGTAAAAGAATCTTCAACTCGTAAAGATAAGAATTTTTTCAACTTACCAGATTCTGTTCCCCCATCTCCCACAAGCAATATCTTGAACCTTTCTGCCACTGAATTTTGGCAGGAAAGATGCTGGCTCAAAAAAGAATGCGTAAGGGCCCAGATCTTCAGAATTTAGTATAAGCACATATCTGGGTGCTTATGCAGTCTTACAAATGAGAATTCCAAGAAAATCCATAGCTATTCACAGCTATCTAAATTTGTACTTATCTTAAATTTGATCTGAGAAAAGTAGATATTTGTTGTATGTCTTGTGTCTCAAATGGCTGAAGGTTAATTTTAAGTTCATGAACTCAAAGTTGCGTTGAAACAATTGTAGCCGTTTTGCTGTTAATGACTCTCCTAATGTTAGGGTTGCAACAGACAAAACTATCCACAAATTTGGGATTGATGATTTAATATTTCATATCCTTTTCAAGATGTTTCGATTTAGTTAAATGAAGATATTCATCACTTTACAGGAGATTGCTTTGTGAGGAGGGTTCATGCTGTGTAGATGTATCTCTGTCAAGTTCATGAGCTCTTAAGTGTCTCATATCCCAATTCTTACTGCAGCTTGTCAGTGATCAGTTTTTATTTCTTGAGTGTTTGAACTAGTTGTAGTATATAATTTATTTATACTCTTTATTGGATGTTAGCACCTATCCTTGTATTGGGCCTGATTTGAAGGCTGTTCTGCACAAACCATGCCTGGTGTACTGAATACACATTCTCACATATTGGGGCCCTCATCTGTAAGAGCTAGAACTAAGGATAACAGAGTATTTGTGTCTGCCTCCCATATCACAAAAGCAACTTTTCCTTGTGCTTGTGAAGTAGGTATATATAAAGAAGATGGTAAGCTCAAACAGGAGAAGGTGCTTTTTCAGTGCTGTATAAGCTATGAAACTACTACAAAGCCTGTGCAAATACTAAATTTGGGGGGTTATTGTTTTCCTGTGTGTTGCAGGGAGGTTATTTTCACAGGCCACTTTAAATCATGGTTAGTTAATTTTAATTCTGTCTGAAAGTATAACTATAGCTTTTAGGGGCTGTTTGCTTTGCTTGAGTTTAAGTTTATAAAAAAAGTGTATCTTCATTCTGTTGGTTTTCTTGTTGTAGCATTTAAATTCCTCTAGTTTACCAAGGCAATGTGGTAACTGATCTAACTTGAGTTTGCCATCTGTGATTGTGTTTCTTAGACACGACAACTGATTATAGTCAAACTTATTTTACAACTAGTATTCCTGTGCAAGGTTTTTATAATCGATGACAAAAATGATGTACTGCTTCATTTCATCATTTTTACTTGAGTATTCTCTATCTCAGAAAGCATATTTTTTCTGTGTAAGGTTAATTTATGTGAAAAATGATCTTCGCATGTTCTCCCAAATGTCTTTTTGTCCATCAGTGTTCATAACTTTTATAGGGCTCACAGGAGCTGCACCCACATATCTCCAGCATGAATTGCTTTATTTTGTCTTTAGTGAGTTTGCTTTAGTCCTTGAATCAGTGACAACATTAAGCTCAGACAAGCCCTTGGGAATGAGTAGTTCTGTGAATATTGACATAGGCTTATAAAGGAGGACAGTTTGTCTTGTAGAATTTTGAAAATACATCGGTTATTGAATTTGAGGCCTGTAGTTTGAGAATATAGTATCTGTGTAAGAGGCTTAGTAAGAGAGTGAAAATTTAGTTAGAAGTGCTGATTATACTGAATAATTTATACTGGTGGTAAAGGCTGAAGAATTCCAAAAACTTAAATGTGAGATTATGTTGAGCTACACTGAATTTTAAGTGATCCCTATGGATGGGTAAATCCTAATGTTGCATATGAAGCAATGAGCCATGAACTGACCGTTATCTCTTCAGGAGTAACTAATGTTACTACTGTTCTGTGAAGCAATGTGAATGTCTGGAATTGTTGGGAAAGGAACAGAGAACTCCATGAAAGTTGTACTGGACAGGAAAGGCTGGAAAACTGAGACAAAGATGAGATGTTAATAAAGATCTGTAAAATAATGAAAAAAAAAAAAAAAAAGTATAATTGGTATTTTTGTATAACTAAGGGAACATACAATGAAGGTGGTATACTCAAATGGAAGAAAGTGCTTTTTCCTTGCTAAGAAAGTGCTTTTTCCTTGCTATGGAACTCCTTCTCCAAAACCTGTTCAAATGATTAAAAAACTACTTAAGGTTAAGTAAATTATGGAAAATAAGTTTATTGAGTGATATTAAGTAAAGAATATGGTTCATAAAGTCTCTGACTTCCGAATGGTTGGAACTGGACCCTGCTCAAAAAGGCCTGATATCAGCTCTTGTCATCTTATCCTGCTTTCCATGGGTTCTTGTTTTGTTTTGCCTGCAGAGTGTTCCTTTTTGATGGGGGGTGAAGGGAGGTTGGGGAAGGAAGCCCAAATGAGGCAGAGTTGGCAAAAATTAAGCTGGATGCCAGGCACCTCTTGATGTGGCTCAGTGTGTTCCTATGAGAAGAGTGTGAGAGGAAGACTGAAAGGAGCAATGACTCCTCTACTTCTAAGTCCAGAAAACTGTATTGCTAATGTACTGAATCAAAAGGTATATTAAAAAAATATATAGAAGTCTCAGATGCCCCTTTTATGTTTCAACAAATTTTGATTTTTCTAGCAAGATAAATATTTTAAAAAGAAAAAAGCTTCAACAGCTATCTGTTTTCTTTGAGAGGATGTGAAATACAATTGCTTATCTATGACCAGAATGTGCTCAGGACTTGCCAGCAGCAGTAGCAGAATTGATGAGAAGAGTCAGGGAAAAGCGTCAATCAACTTTGTAATGTGTGGGTGCTAGAAAATCTAATTATCTGATTATTTCTGTAGCACTATGAAAACAGGGCAACAAGTCACATAATGGCTATGTGATTAGTCATATTTTTTCTGCTGCTTTCTTTTTTTTTTCAGTGTGGAATTTTGGATTATTATAAAACAAAAATCAATTTCATGTCCATATGGGCCTACTGGTCATCTGGGCAGAGGGGCACTGGTGCAGTGAGCATGTAACAAAATCCAAATCTCTGCATGAAGGAAATACCTTTTTTTTATATCCACAGGAAACAAATTAGGAATCAAATAATTTTTCCATTTACTTGGTTTTGTGTGGGGTGAGTAGAGGTGATTTGCAACGTGTGGGTGGGTCAGGAAATGAACTTCTTTTGGTGAGGGTTTATAAGATGTTTCCTAGGTGCAAAGTGTGGTAGAATATAGATGCTGAGGCAAGAACTGGTCTTTGTAACATTTTTTCCTAGCACTTGAGAGCACTAACAGTCACAGGGATCCTTTTTACTTTTATAGGTATAGGAATGGCTGTCTTCTCTTGTAGGCTGCTGGTGTGTGGCTTAGAAAATGGTGGGGAAGAATGAATTGCTATAAAATGTGTGTAGTAATGGATTAGTGCAACCAGGAACTTATTAAAAAATGGAGCTTTTCTGTGTTTACATAGTACATTTTTTTAACCAAAAGCTAGTGAATAATTAAGAACTGTTTGAAATTAGAACTTAGAATTAAGGAATGGGGAATTCTGCTATGTAGAGGTCTGCTTCATTCCTTTCTCAGTAGGATTTTACATATTGTTGACCTTGGCATGGCAGCAAATGGCCTGGAGCCAAGTCACAATGTGACTTTTGTATCAGTGAAGGACACCTGAATGTAGGCAGGGAGAGCCAAGAGAATAAATGGGACTGGCTCTGAAGGCAAGTTCCTCTTCCAACATTCCAACCAATAATCATACTAACTATTGCAAAGGCAGGCAGGAAGACTTAAAAAAAAAAAAATTATCTCAGTAGTCTGGGTTTTTCTGGGCATAAATTACAAGCTTTTGCTTGTGAGGGGGAGGAGTGAAATTTTTGTGAGAAGAGGCCAGGGGCTGCATTGTGCCAGATAATGTTCTCCTCACAATGGACCCATTGCAGGACATGTATGAGCCCATTAATGAAGCTGACCTAGCCTCAGAACACTTTTAAAAGTACAGAAAGTTTCCTGAAAGAGGAACAATGAGGCCAGAGTACCAAGAGATGCTCCATGGTGGAGCTGTTAACATCTTTGAAGGGACTGTGGCACGTGGTTCACCCACACCAGGGCAGGTAGCGACTCTGGAGACACCAAGAGGCACCAACTCGCAGGGTTGCCAGGGCAGCTGAGACTAGAGGGGAAGGCAAGAGGATGAAGATGGGGTGTCTGGAGTTGAAGTTATGTCTGGGAAAGAAGGAGTAAAAATTTTTTCCACAAGTGTTGGTTAGCTGTTTTTCATTTTTGCTTCTGAATACTTGAATCAGTAAATAAAATATTAAGTGACACTAAGTTTCCCAAATTAAATCCATTTTGTTTGTGACAGTAATTGGGAAGTGAATTTTCCTGTAATTGTTTTAAGCCTCGAATTTTCTCCCTTTTCTAATTTCTGTTTTCTCCCCTGTCCTGTTAGCAGAGAGGTGTGAGTGAGTGGCTGTGGAGGTGTTTGGCTGCTATCTGGGGCTAGCCAAGCCACCATGGTTTTATATATTCTTTTTAAAATTCATTACATATTTGTCTTTCTCTTAAAAAAAAAAAAAATCAGGTTTATAAGATGAATAAGTTAACACAGTCTGTATCTCCCAATGACAGACTTATTTGTGCTAATAAGCATATTGCTTTAAAGTGGAAATTCTAATTGGCAATCTTAGAGCTCTTAGTTGGATACAGTAGTATGATAGTAATCCCAGTGACAGACTTCTGCATTTGTAAGCCTTTTTACCTCATGTTTCCTCAAGAATTTAGAAGAAGTAATGGTGATAGAAGATGCACTGTGCAGCAGACTCCAATTACAGCTGGCTAAGCACCCTTATAAAATAAATCTCTCCCTTTTGTTGGGGGTAGTTTTTAACTATTCAGGATATTATGCATTTAAAATTGTTACATTCCTTAAATCTGAGGTCATGTCCATATGTAGTGAAATAATCTGTAGTCAACTTGCTTTAAAAAGCAAGAGGTCAGAAAGCCCTTTTCAGAGGATTGGATGTGTGAGTAGATAGTGGAAATTTCTTTCAAATGACTGTTCTAGAAATTAAAACTGAAAGCAGAATGAAGTCATAGCAAAAGACAGTTAATGCAGATGAATACTTGAGATGAAGATTGGCTCACATCTTTGCCTCGGGCAAATTCACAAGGAGAAAAAGAATGTCATTATTTTAAGTGGCATGGTAACGCCTATATAAGTAATTTATGAACCTGAGGTATGCTCCCCTGGAACTGATTATCTGGACTGAAAGTACTAGAGTCCTGAGCAATGGAAGGCAGGTATTTTTTAAAATGGATGAAATTCAGATTTTTTTATTTGCCTCTTGTACCAGTGTGCCATCAGTTGATTTTGGCAGATACATAGAATCTTAATTATAGGATCATTTTGATGGGAAAAGACCTTTGAGATCTTGAGAATTCCAACCATTGACCCAGCACTGCCAAGACCACTGCTACACCATGTCCTCAAGTACCACATCTACACATCTTTTAAATACCTCTGGGGATGGTGACTCAACCATCTCTGGGCAGCCTCTCTCAGTGCTTGGCAACCCTTTCAGTGAAGAAGTATTTCCTTTCTATCTTAAGCCTCCCCTGACCCAGCTTGAGGCCATTTCCTCTTCTATTGCTTGTTATTGGTAAAAGAGACTGATACCTTGCCACAGCCTCCTTTCAGGTAGTTGCAGAGAGAGAGGTTGTCTGCCCTAAGCCTCCTTTTCTTCAGGCTAAACAAGACTAAGCCACTCCCTGGAAGACCTGTGCTCCAGCCCCTCCACCAGCTTTGTTGCCCTTGTCTGGAGACACTGCAGTACCTTAATGCCCTTCTTTTAGTGAGAGGCCCAAAACTGAACACAAGATTCAAGGTGAGCTGTCACCAGTGTCAAGTACAGGGGAGCAGAATCAGCTGTGACTTTTGGTTTAAAAGATTAGGTGTTACTGGACTGTGGAGAAGCCCCAGCTCAGTTCTGTTAGTGATGAAGTAATGCTGTACAGCAGGTCTGTTGCATGCTTTGAGGTCACAAAGAGTTGTTAACTGACCTGTTTCTTCATTCAAAGTTTTTCTTTCACTAGCTTAAAAAAAAAAAAGTAATCCATTTTACAAAAAAATATATCTTTGGCAAACTGACTGATTTTTTATTGTTATTTTTTTGTAGATTTGTTAGCTTTTATTCTGTTTCAGATGAGTCAGTTTTACTGTTGGGTTTTTTTTTAGATATATCAGTGGTCATGCCTAAGAGGCAATCCCCTACTGAGAAGATACTGAGAAGTGCCATTCCTTGGTAGAAAACAAAAAAACAAAGAAGTCTTAAAGATTCAAGAGACCTTTTTTCAGTTTCTCCCCCCCATTTTTTGTCATGTGAACTTAGCAGAAGTACTCTGCATTTTTTTGCATGGGATCAAGTCATATGTAACTTTCTCTCTAGAGCTAATTTAGATTGAGTTTTTTTCACCTTTTTAGCAAAATTATAGCTGTTGCTTTTTAGCAAAAGCTGACACCATTAAATATGTTATTCACAGGAGTGTATGTAAGAATGTGGCCTTGATCCTTAATCTGGATGATAATAAAATAGATCTTCTGTCAAAGACAAATGACAATATCTCTTCAACAGTTGGACTCTTGTTTTTGAGTGAGTCTAAATTTGATTAACATCACTGTTGGTTCTGCTGTTACACTCCACTGTCAAGATAAAGCAAACTTTAAGAAAAGTTGTACTGAGGATTTGTATTGAGGGAAGAAAGGGAAAGACACTAGGTGAGTCTCATTTCTGTAGAGGAAGACATGCATTCATACAATTATCTGAGCTTCTGTCAGTAAAAGAATGTTATGTGCCATATAGATCTATGTGAAAGTAAAACTTTCAAGAATGGCTATCCTGCAGGTGTGGGGAGCAAAAGTTATCAAAATGCTAAAAGAAATATAAGCTTTTAACTGCATATTTAATTAGTAATTTAAGTTTATATACTTCTGTACTGCTAAAATTAGCAATGTAGAAAAATGCTGGCCCAGACTTTCATAGAATTTCTAACAGGGTGTGCATAGGTATTCTTTGCAGGCTTTACTGGTAAGGCAGACAATAATGAGTCTTGGAAGGAGGACTTAGCAGACCAAGTTGGGTTGGTTTTCTGAGGGGAGGGTTTAAAAGGGCTCTTTACCTTGACAGCATGTCCTTTGTGCCAGTATTAGTTACACATCTCTACCTGCAGCCTGCATAGCACATGGTTAGTCTAAATCCGAACATGTCCTTTCATGTCTATTACAAATTGATCTTTTTTTGGCAAATTTAGAGTCATTTTTTCTTTCTTTTTATTGTCTAGCAATCTGTCACAGGAATCCTAGCAGTTCTAGCCTGTTGACTCGCATGAATAAACAATGACAATTGAGTCCTAAGAGCGAATAGCTTGAGTCAGAAACTGTTACCTGTTTTTTTCCCTGGAATCAGTAAGTGAATGAATAATCGTTCAAATAACAATAATCTGTGTGGTAATCTACATTCTACAGCAGCTTAACCTACCTGAAAGGAATACATCTGAGAACTGCTTGACATGGTATGTTTTCTTTTTAAATGATGACATGTAAGCAGGCCTTAAAACTTGAAATGGCATCTCTGAAAGTACATCTGGAGGCAATGGACAGCTTTGTGAGTAAGCTATTTGGCATAAACAGAGTTTTATGTGTGGAAGAAATTTTGTTGCAATAACAATTGCACAAACACCATAGTTGAAAAAAAATTTTTTTTGGCTGATGTGTGTTAACAGGAAACACAGAAAACATAATTAGCTACCTCATTTTTGTTATTTTGTATATTTTTGTCTCCTGACTCCTAAGATTTGCATACCAAAGAAAGTAGCAGTCTTGTATTTTGGAAGTATAAGACTAGAATACTAAGCACTGAGTCTCTAGGGATAGAAGAGTAAATTAGGTGACTACAGCGTCTTCTGAAGTAGGTGGTGACTGGAAAATGTTATATTGAATATGCTGTGCTAAATTAAATGAAAATTTCCATAAATCTTAGATGATATGTTATCTTGAAGCCATATTTGTGCAGATAGAGCACAAAGGTAATCAAAGGTCCTGAGGAGAGCATTTCTGGAGGTGCTGAGGTGATTTCCTTTGGCAAGAGTTTACCCTTGTGGCTGCAAAATTCCATCCTTTTATTTGTAGAGATTTTTGGTGCGAATTGAATTAAGGCCATTTATAGTAGTTGAAAAGAAGACTTCTGTCCAGACTTGTGATCAGGCCTGTACTGGTAACTACCTTTACAGCTTAACTCTTTAACAGAAAGAAAGTAACATCTGAATTCTGTCAAGATGAGCATGAAGAACTTCCATTTCTTTTTCAGGATTTCAAAGTGAAGAAAGGTGGATATATAGGGGATAGCAATGGGAGATTTTTATAAGGCAGTAAAGTAAAAATTCATGCTAAAAATAAGATTTACTGGGGACTTTCATCTAGGACACAGTGGAGCTCTGTATGTGAAAAAAATGCAGTTTTGTGAAGGTGCTCTGAAATGTGTTTACAGTTGATGAAACAATCTTAAGTGAACCCACAGGAAAGGTGGGGTATGGGAAAGATTTGGGTAAACATGAAGCTTACAAAAGGAGAAAAAAAAAACCTGTGGAAAAAAACCAAATCTGTCTAAATAGCTAATTAGATATGCTCACTCCAGTGTGAATTCTGGAGAGCTCTATTTCACCCTTTCTTAGGAATTAATCAAAAGCCTAACGTGTTGAGGAAGAACACGTGGGTTAATCATTGTTTGCAGCCTTCATTTGGATTTCTAATTTATTTGCAAACCATTTAGATTAAACTAATGATGTAGTGGTAAGTTTTAAAGCTGCCTGATATTAGATTTCTTGTGTCAAGATTCCTGCTTCTGAATTCTGCTAATATCCTCCTTATTAAATAAACCTTGATATCATCAAATGTATATTAAATAACATCAAAAGATGTTTTTGCTATTATGTGATATATTTGGACTATTTATTGTGTTTCTGTTTCCTTATGTCCATCTTAACATCTCTCTTACTACGTCGTACCTTCAGAACTTGGGAACTAACCAGAAAATTGGTTCTGTAGAAGTAGAATTTGTAAGCGTTGGACAGTGACACTCAATTTCAGTTGTAGGGTCTTGCCTTTTTCTGCCTGTATTATAGTCCTTTGTATACTAAATATTAATGTTGTCATAGGTTTCTCTATTTTTTTTAAAAGAACAATGTCTATGGAAGGAACTACTGAGTTCAAACCAATGGATTATTGTCTTACATGATTGTTCCAAAGCATGACTTCATTTGCAGAGTTCAAACACATTCATGGGGCATACAGTAACTGAAAAATACAATGAGTAAATCTCATACATCTCAGAAGCTTCCAAAACTATAATCTTGCTTTAGTTTATTTGAGTTGCTGTGTTCCATTAAAACAATATTTTCTGGAACCTGAATTTTAAGTTAGAATATATAGTATTACATCCCAGTACTACATAACAAAGTTGATTAAAGCAACTCTGCTCTCATCTGCGCCACTGTATTTACACTGAGTGTATAAAACCATCCTTTTGTTTAATTAAGCCTTAGATTTCTTTGTTCTTTTGAATTCTGAGCTCAAACCTGCATTTCTTTGCCAGAAAGCTTTAGTGCGATATCCTTGGTTTTTTTCTGGTTTGCTTTCAGTCTCTTTTGCTATTGTTTGTCTTGTAGTTCATAGAATCAGTTGCACAGAGATGTTGCCTGCTCCATGTTTTTTCTTATTTCTTGCATATCTGGATCATGATTTACAGTTGTCCTCAAAGGACAGCTTAAGCATGTTCCTGTCCTCAAATTTCTGATCTCTTCCTGTTGTCATCTAAATGATTATTGACAGATGTATATTGACATGAAAAGTGTGCATAAGATGATATATTTGTGTCTCAAATTTCTAATATGGTTGCATACACGTTTCTGTCTCAGACAAAAAAGTACTTGAATTTTTAAAAGCTCTTCTGTTCAGGTGAATGACAACAGGTCAGTCCCAAAATTCTCCTCAGGCTCAATGAAAATTTTGAAGTGGGGGGGGATTTGCAATGTAACAGAAGTTTAACAGGTGATAAAAGTTTTTTTTATAGTAATGACCTGGTATGGAATTGTGCATTTTTTTCCCCAGATAGCATGGTAACTGTTACAATTATTGTTAAAATGCATGCTGAGGTTAAGGGAAGACATCCTTTAGCTTCTGCCAGCTTCCCAAAATGACTTCTAAAATTTCTGTCTTGAAGCCAGTTACCTAAATCAGTAACATGCAAGATTGCTTTAGCCAGTTTGGTTCCTTTATTTATTTTTTGCAGGCAGAAGGTCTATGGGAAGTTAAAAGACTCAAAAGCCATCAAGAGTCTTTCTAACTCCTGTTTTAAATAACTTCAACTGTTCTCCTTTCCTGTGTATAAAGCCT
Source organism: Florisuga fusca (assembly GCA_038090715.1). Lineage (NCBI taxonomy): Eukaryota > Metazoa > Chordata > Aves > Apodiformes > Trochilidae > Florisuga > Florisuga fusca. The sequence goes on along the minus strand of JAAWXA010000028.1, from coordinate 11,239,471 downwards.
CAGTGAACAATTAATGATGGATGCCACTTAATGGCTCTGCAGAATGTGACTAAAATGGAAAAACCTTTTGCATTCAGGAAGTAGAAATTGTACAAGATGGATATTTCCCCTGTTTCAGAAATAATGCACGCCCCTCTTGCTAGCAAGTATGAATTGCAGTGGAAAAATATGCATTTCTTGTTTTAATTTTTTTTTCATTCTGAGCTTCCTTCAGTGAAGATTATTTTTCTGTGATGTGTCTTTTTAAACTGGTTTGTTACTTATTCTGTGTCTTCAATGCCATGTAGGGAAGTAGGCCTCTTATTCTGAAGGCAGATACTCAGCATCAGAGTGTACCAACTCAGCTGCAGAGTGAATCATCAGCTCTCCTTTAGTAGTCTGGTTTTTGTTTGAATATTAGCCAGATATATTGGAAACTTTAAAAACAAATTAGCTTCAGCATAAAGAGCCTTTAACCATGTTGAACCAGCCATAAACATAGACAGGAAAATATTTTATATTGGCTGCAATGTAGAATTATTTTCTCATTAAGAGCCTGAGTAGCAGTGATATGGCTTGAAGCTGAAAGTAAGTAGTTTCTGTTGACGACTCTTATTAATTCTTACTATTATTATAAATATTGGGCAACATGATCCAATGAAACAGAAAATCAGAAGCTCAATGAAATTATACAATAATATTTTCATGTTGCTTTCATAATAATAAGTTGTGCACTTTACTGTTCTTTAGCACAATGATTAATTAGATAATTTTGACTTCCATTGAAGCATTTACAAATACTAACAAGTATGCGGTTCTCATTTTTCATGTCTAGACCTTAGAAGTATTTTATCTACAACTTTCTTAATTTTTTGTAATGCTGTAGGGATTTCAAAATTGGCCCACTGGTCTGGATCCAGATCAGTGGGGTTCATGAGTGGAGACAGGAGTGAGAGCTCAGGCAGGGGCTAGCAGCCCGAGCTGAGATGAAGTCCCTAGACTGATCTGAAAGGGGTGTGGAGTCCAAGGTGTGGCTGGTAAAGCATTCCTTATATACATACATAGATAAGATGTTTTTCCAAAAAGAAAATGGGAAAATAATACGCTGAGGAACAGAGAACTATTAGCAATCTTATATGACACTTTTATGTAACTGTAATATGTCAAAGACAATTAAAATTACTGGTCTAAGGAAAAAGTTCTGCAATACAAACAGCTGTTGCTAGAGGGGGGAATGCAGTAGATGGCAGCAATCAGTTACTGTGGCAGTGGTGACAAGTTTCCCACAAGGGGACTGGAGAGCCTAAGTACAGAACAGAGCCTGGTGGAGAAGATTTTTCCTGTTCCCTGACTGCTGGCCGTAAAGATAAGCAGTGTAAAAATCTAAGGGTCTTAAAAACCTAGGTCTCTATGGAAGAAGGATTTTAACTGCAGGACCTGCTTACTTTTTCTAATGGATCTTCTCTTCCTAACAGTAAAGAAAAATGTTTACTAACATACCTGATAAGTGTGTTTGATAGTAATGTGAATCAGATTTCATGCAGCAGATGACTGCTGTGGCCTTGTAAGAATTAATTCCTGGAATGGGACAAAACCACAATTACAAGTCATTGTTACCAGAGTACTATGTACAAGAGTTTGGTACCACAATGACTGCAGTAGAAGCTATTTTCACAGATAATTGATAGTTTTGCATGCTGTGGAAGAGAACTGGGGTGTTTGTCATAGACCACTGCTGAAGATAAGGTGTTATGTACAAATCAACCTTCTGGGTTGTCAGTTGTCTTAAGGAAAGACTCCTATAAAGCAGTGTAAAGATGTGCTGCAGCACTGTGCCCTTATGGTGGTCGTTCTAAAGGATGTCAGAAAAAGTGTGCTTCACTTTGAGTAATTAGCTCCCAAGCAACTGACTACTTAGGCTCTACAGAATGTCAGAAAATTAGAAGTTACTCAACATTAACACAAGCAATCATGAGGCTACAGAGTTTCCAGGACTGAGGAAACAGGCTGATAGCCAAGTTCCTGGAGTATACAAGACCAGAGATAGGGTAAGGTTGTTTGGCCCAGTCTCCTGTTCCCTCACGATGGTGATGATAATGCTGCAGTGAACCATTTGTGTTCGGTTTCCTTCTACGTTTTTATTGTTTTGACAGAACAGAGGAAGTTAAAGAAGTTTAAAAGAGGTTGAACAGTATGTTTGTCTCTTTTGGTGGTGCTATCATTATTCTTTTGTTGTTGTTGTTACTTTTTTGTTTTCCTTTTGTTCCTGTTCATGGTCTATGCAAATCTCAGTCAAAACATGAGGGAATTTTTTATTATTGTGTAGAGAGCTATCTGAAGGTTTCAGTGCTGAGATGAATAGGCAAAAGGATATCAGTGATTCTGTTTTTTCTGATGGAAAGCTGCCCAAGCACAGCCTTTGTCAGTATGAGATCCAGACCATTTACAGAAGCAAGACAGGCCCATTTTCTCTTGAAATATTAGAATTGTTTTCTATTTTAGGATAAATTATTCATATTTTAGAAACAAATTTAGGGCAAATTTCTGATGCAAACTGCATGTTTTCCAACACAAATCCAGCTCTTCTTCATATCCCTTTTCATTGCAGGCAAGCTCAGCAGAATATGCTTTCCTTTCTCAGTAAAAAGGGATGATGATATTAATTTGCATATACTGTTCTCTTTCCCAGCTTGAGGTATATTTTTAAATTATTTAGTTCCACAAAGTGATTTAATAAAGTAATGCTAAAATATGAGAGCGTATTTTCACCGCTATTAATAAATTCCATTTATACATATGAGATTTCATAATGTGCTTGGTTTTCAGTGACATTTGTCACTTTCTTTGGGCAAGTCCAAAAGTGTTTTTAGCACGTTCTGAAAGATCTGAGGGTGGGAGAAAGGGCAGGAGTGATTTACAGGATAGATTTGTTTGAGAAGTGTTGATTTTGCAGTCTTTAAACACTTACAGCAAATTGATATAAATCTGAGTTGCAAATCTGAGTTACAATGAACTTGTCTACTTGTCTCTAGAAGGGTGAAATACTACAATGAACTTGTCTACTTGTCTCTAGAAGGGTGAAATACTTCTAAGATTATTTATTGTTGTTAATATTTCTATGACAGATTCATTGCAAGGGCTTGCATTGCTTTGACAGGTGCTCTGTGTGTTGATATTTAGCAATCTGCAGCCTAAAGGGTCATTATGTCATAGGCAACACTGGTACAGCCTGAGGAGATCTGTAATGCTTTGGAGGTCAAAGCTGTTGTATTCGGCATAAATGTCAAGAGTTGGACAGCAGGGGTGCTGCGGAGTTGCCCTCTGCCAGTCACAGCTGCTTCAAGTATTTGAATTTGTATCTGTGTGTACACACACACCCATAGCATTAAGATGCACTTGTCGAAAATACTGGGAAGAAATTCCAAATATACACAGGTAGAAAAGTTTGGCCTGAGTTAGTAATTCTGTGTTGGGCCTCTGGTGATATTTTGGAAGTACTCTATTTTCAGAGAACTTGCTTCTTGCAGCCTTCCTGATTTAAAGCAAATAAAGTTGCCTTGTTACCTAGTAGGCACTGATCAATCAAGGTTTACACTGTGTGATTTGGAATACCTTCTCTTTAGTTACTGATTTACTTAACTGAGCTTGTTACCCTGTAGGTTTTTGCATTCATTTGCCTGCATAAGCTCCTATTACAGTTAACTCTGATTATATGTTAACTCCTTTTTTTTGTTGTTGTTGCTGTTCAATAAAAACTTGGGGTTTTTTTTCCCCTAGTAAAGTGACATGTTACATCAAAAGAGAATAGGGCATTATTTTGTGTAAACCAATGTTACACCCAATGTTGTGTTTGAATATGTACTCACTTCTGGGAGAAAAACAGCTTTCAGCCCTGTGGTTCAATCAATACATTAGTGTTAATTTAATGAGGAACATGATGTGCTAGTGATATTTTTTGAGTTTATCAAAAGTTACAGCACTTTAGCAAATGAATGCACTAGAGTTTAGAATGCTTTTATCATATTTTGAATATATAGTGATCTGAGTGTGTGTCTTCAGTCCATCATGTTCTGGTTTTCATTTGCATGAATAGTCACCATCAGAAGACAATCTTTCAGGTAAAAAGCAGAGTGGCATTTAGTTTACAGTCATACTAGAGACGGAAGTTCCTTTCTCATACAAATATGTTATTATATGGGGGTTAATTTCTCATTTATTTTTTAGAAGCAAAGTTCATTTTAGGGATTTTTCAAGTATTACAAAAGAGTATAATTGCTATGTAAGTTTTTTCTTAAAGAAGTGCTTTGATTACTACCCTGGTCTGTTATGAACATCAGGAGTCTTTTTCACAATGTTGAAATTGTTCATTTCCCACAGTCTTTCCAGTTGCCCAAATGGCTTTACCTTAGAATGCCATTTCCCTTTGTCTCTCTAGACTGCATTAACATGGGCTTTACAAGAATCAAATTAATTTCTTCCTCTGATGAAAGGAGCATGCAGTGTGAGTAGGAGCTCTCCAAACATTACAGGGTTGCCAAATGCTTGTTTTACTGCCTAAGAATTGCCATTCTTAAATAGCCAAGTTTGTGCTGGAAACCTGGAATATGAGCTACAGCAGTGCTTAACAATGGATAACCTTAGACAACAGTGGGGTTTTTTCTCTAAATACCTTTTTGGCCATAAATCAGAGATCCTGTAGTTATAGCAGTAAATGCTCAATTAAATCTTGTTTCTTATTGCAAGAGGAAAAGCAGGTGACACTCTGTCTTCCTCTGTGTCACTTGTTACATGAACTCTCGTAATTAATACTTATATAAGCCTTAGTAGGTCTGAGCTTTTTTTTATTAATATGCTAATATCTTGACAGTTCAGAATGTTATAATTAAACTAGATTTTAGTGACTAGAATCACAATTAAAAAATCAAGTTTTAATAAGCAACTCTAGTGCTCATTCAAGAAAATTATAAATTAATATTCTGAATATCCAGTAGTGTTTACAGTGCTGCCTTCAGAAAAATTTATCATCTACAGGGTTATTCAGTTATCTGGTATCAGCCACCACTGCTGAAGATTTGAGATATTGATAGCAAAATACAGTAGCTGGTATTTTGTTATCATACAAGAAAATTTTCTTGATCTTGGGTTCTTAACTACATATGCTTATTTAACAACTCATCTTGTACTGTTTAAACATATTAAAGGATACTTCTGACAGAGGTGAAGTTGGAAAGTTATTACAAATAATAACAAAAGGGCATTA